>JAJJXM010000051.1:0-489050 GCA_024516155.1 Pyronema omphalodes
TCTTTATGTTATTTGGATTACCTCTTACTCCTCTCGCTCGATCCTTTTACCAACTTGTCTTCTTTTTGATTTCAATACTTATGAAAGCCACAAGTGGTATTCCCGCATATTATCATCACTTTTGCTGTGTTGGTATCACATCTCCTCCACTGCAGCGTTGCTACCATACTATCTGCTCGTCTTGTAGTAAGCGAGGCTCCACCATACTCTCGCTACACCACGCTCTCGCTGAACTACCAGCCACTGCTTCCTCGCCCTTCAGCATCCTCCGTGCCTTGTCCCTTTCCCTCCTTCTGCCCTCTCGCTCCCTCTCCCTTCTCCCACAGGTAGCTGCGAACGTAAACACAATGAATATCCACAAATAAATATATCCACAAATAAACACATACAACTAAACATATCTACAAATAACATGTACAAATAAATATATGCACAAGTAACAAATTCCTCTGGTTTCCCGTTCACTTCACTCGGGCTGTATTCCCTCCCTGACTCACGTCGCTCGATTCCTCTGTCGACACTTTGTGATTTCGATTGCATGATGGAGGATGGAGATATGCACCAGTAGTGTAGTCATTCATCCCTGTCGCAGGGATGCGATACTCTGAATATGTCACGATGTACTTCGGGTATCCCAAGGAATGGGTGCATAGTGTGAGGTACCTTACGTACCTTAGGTCCCAGGGTCCCTTGAGAAGTTACCAAGCATGGAGAGTATTCAGCTGGATATGGCCAATTCCACGTCAGAATGATCGTGTTAAGATAGTACCAATTTCACATCCTTGCCATGGCGAGTTACATTATCGGGCACTGCACACGTTCGAAGTGTAGGCAAAGTCCGGGACATGGTTGAGCTCTTCCTTCTCCTGAGAGGAGTCAAGCTGTGGCGCTACTTAAACCTAATGTCGACTGTACACTGATAAAAGGAAGGGGAGGTGTGGGAGCCTGGCAGGAAGCTGGGTGCTGGTTTCGTTGAGGCTGTGTCACTGCCCGAGTGCTCTTATACGAACATAACATACTGGCCGGGCAGCGGGGTTGAGCCTTCACCCTTGCAACAGACCACCACCCATCAGAGATCGGCACGGTCCGTCTAGGACAGCGGACCGGACGGGATCACACTGGTCGTCCGGTCCCGTCCGCAAACCAAAAAAGACGGGACGGAACGGCGGGTGACAGCTGGGCCGTGTGTTTCGGGTGAGCTAGTTTACAGGAGGTGGTTTTATTCAAGTTTGCCACACATTATGGGCCGCAGCAGCGACGTTTTCAGCACTGTAGTACAGAGCTCCCCACGGTCCGTCCAGGACTGCGGACTGGACCGGACCACATGGTGTAGTCCAGTCCAGTCCAATGTTTTCAAGGACTGCAACCATGTAGTCCGGTCCAGTCTTCGCAAGAAAAAGACTGGACCGGACTGCAGGTGACTGCAGGACCGCGGGTTTCTCGCTTATCTCTAAGCACTAGTGGGTGGGACAAGTAGTCACGGCTAAAAAACAAGCTGAGCCCCAGAGAGGCCGGTTGCCGCTCACTCAAGGTAGAGCTAGAATCATCCACTGCAAATTTTTTTTCTCGACGTGTGTTTGCCTTCACCACGGGGTAGTCTTAAGGATTTTTCTTGTACTCCGTATTTAAGAATTGCTCCAAATAAATCGTGCCGTGACAACCCCACCCCCCCCCCCCCCCCCCCGCCCCCTGCTTTCCCCATCACAGTGAGGGTTTTCCCATAAAGGCCTGTCAGTAATTTCACTTTCTTATACACCGCACCCTATTTGTATTCCATTCTATTCGAGACTGCTTGAACTCAACAGTTAACAATTTGCCATGTCTTCATAGGGAATTGGGGAAAATCGAAAAAAAAAATTGGGAGAATTAGCATGAGAACTTTAGTAAGTCAGTGAGATTACTTAGATCTGCTCTCGAGTTATAGTAATCAAATAACGGAGAGTAAATATAACCAGAATGACTGGAAATTCCTGCGCGCTCAAAAACTAAAACAGCAGTCACCTACGGTCACCCATGGTCACCTGCGATTGATCTTGCATGACCCTGTGGTCACCTACGGTCACCCACAGGCCGTCCAGTCCACAGTGTGAAAATGACTGCCAGTCCCAGTCCACGCACCGGACCGGACTGTGATATGTGGTCCGGTCCGGTCCACCGCCAGGACTGGACCGGACGGACCGTGGGGAGCTCTGCTGTAGTAGATGAACTCTTCATGCTGTACTTTAGTAAAACTTTAACACTCCACGGCAGCTGCACGCTCCACACTGAAATCATTTGGCTGCCTATGGTAGCTTGAAATTATCTATGTTTCTTAGTAATATACGGTTTTACTATAAATATTCCTGCTATCCTCTACATTCCATCTTCCACCTGCAAGACTTTTCAACTTCTTTCATTGCCGCTGTAAGTCGAACATCAACAGCCACTAATCCATTACTAACAGAGTGAAAATATCATAATATCCGCATTAGTTACTGGATCACCCATGCAGTTTCAAAGGCTGTATGAGATACCCATGGCGCTCTCTACTACGGGGCCTACTCAGTACAGTTAAGGTAACAGAGTCCAATGTGCCGGGGAAGGATGCATTTTAGTGATGGGAGAATGATCATTGTTATACATCAATATAGTATTTTTATTCGCGAGAAATACCAGATAGCTTGCTTTAATTCGTGCAATGCATCAGGATTATCTCAGCAGAATTCCATAAGCCGTAGTAAAGACCAACTGGAGCGAGTGACCGGTCATGACGCTAGCCGTGCTCACTCACGGTCACCCGCGGTCTGTCCGGTGCGACCGTGCCTGGCACCCACGTACTATTGCAGTACATTTTCAATGTCACCGTGATTTGTAAATTAGCCCCGTGTGTTATGGGAGCCACTGGGCCACAGTACGCGTACTGGGTCATACAATATCACTTGCGATATCATAATAATTGATGATTAATTGACCCTTGTATTTCATCTGCTAGGTATCACGCTTCTTCAAAAATTTGGCGGAAATTCTGCATATTTAAAACAGTATTTTATTTATACTGGGAAGTACTCTAAAACCTATCTCCCTCCCAACTAAACCGTGCGCTACTATCGTCATCTGAAATATCGACGCCAAAAGAAATACTATCAACCATGCTCGATACTTCGTCTAGCATAGTCTTATGCAGAGCTTTCGGAAGAATCTCTCCTCTTTTCCTTTTTGTACAGAGATACATCGCAAGTACAAATTGTGGAAACAGTAAACTCCCGGATTTGGTAGTGTCGGCAAGTTTTAATATTTCAGGGAGTTCGGTTGGAGGAAGGCCAGATTTTAATAGAATCTCTTGAGCGCGAAATTCTTGCTTTAATATTAGCATTCGTTCTGCACCATCTCAATTGTTTCAAAACTCACCGCATAAAGCCTGCTCCCCCTGTACCTCTGCCCTGAACGTGCGTTCGATTCTCGTCTGGGTGCTTTGAGAAACAAATGATAGCCTTTTGTATCTAGGGACAAAGGTAATAATCTCAATCATATTTTCAACTTCACTTTTCATTCGCTCGGGAAGACAATTTGGAAACCTCTGTCCTTGCTGCCTCATTCTACAGAAGTACATCGCAAGTACAAATTCGGGGAAGAATAAACTTCCGGATCGTGTTGTATCGGATAATTCCCAGGCTATAACAAGGTCTGAAAGAGGAAGGCCAGTCGCATCCAGAATTGTACGAGCTGCAGCACCTTTGTTCGATATCAGCACCACGGAAGCCAATTTGTAGGGTTTCGATTAGGAGAATTAATAACATACTAGAAAGAGCTTTTTCTCCCTCCTCTATTGCGCTATTAAACATTTCCGCACATCTCATCTGTTCCTCGGCTGTAACGAATGAAAGCCTCAATTCCGGAACAGTATAATCGGTACTTGGCGGAGGTGTTGTGGGACGAGAATGCGTGCTTGATATTGAAGGACGCGGAGTTAGTGGATAATTATGTGGCTGCTGTGTGGGAAGTTCATAAATCTCTTCCTGCGGAGTTTTTGGGTGCCAGCTAAGTGATATCGATCTTGAAAGATGCGGAGTTACGGGGCTAGAATCTGCGCTTGGTACAGAAGGATTTGGACGCGCGGGACAAAACTGTGTGTGCTGTACTGGAAGCTCATGAACCTGCTGCTGATCTGTCTGTAGAGGCCAAGTGTGAGATATTGGTAGTGAAGGACGAAGTACTGGAGGGTCAGAATGTATTCTTGACATCGAACGACGCGGTGTTAAAAGATGGAAAGCTGGATGTTGTATAGAAAGCCTTTGTGTCTGTGGCTGTTGAACCTGCGGAGTTTCAGATTGTTGAGATTGTTGAGGCCAGGTTTCTGATCCTGATGTCGAATTACGCCGTGATATGGGTTGTGTATATTCACTTGATGTTGAAGGACGTGGTGCTTCATGTCCAAGTTGATGTGGCTTTAATACTGGGAGCTCATGTATCTGTTGCAGTTGGATCCGCGGAGGCGAGATAGGGAATACAGATGGAGAATCTCTGGACATTGGTCTTTGTGTACTACCTTCGGTTCCGGAATGTTGCCGCTGTGGAATCTGATGCCATAGATCTTGATAATCCATGGCTGGTACCTCAAAATATGGTGGCGGTTGCTGTTGTTGCTCGATAAAACTAGCCTCGACGGCTGTACCTCTATATCGAGATACCGAGACATTTCGCATAAGATTTGATGCAGCCGCTTCCACCCTCGGTGAAGCAGGGTGATTTGCAGCCGTGTGCCCCCCAATAATTACATCAACAAGCGTATCTATATCTCGACTAATGCTTACCTCCCTCAGATACTGTTCAGTGTGAGCCCTAACTTCGCTCAGTTTTTGCCATTCTTCTAGGGTTATTGCCTGCATCCCCTGGTGCACGTTAAATCGAAAGTATCTATTAGGCCTATCGGCAAAACTTTGTCCAACTTCCTCTGCTACACGAGTTGCATCTGTTGCCAGTCGTTTCAGCACCTCAATAATCATCAATGGCCATATTTTCTGCAAGACAGTCGTGGGCTCCGATAAACTGATACAACCCTGGTGACCTGTTCCGATACTAACGATGCAATCGATTTCCCGGCTTCTAAATAAATGGCCTGCTTCATCAAGAAGCACGCGCGTTGGGTTGTTGCATCCAAGTCCAGCATCCACGTAACGTACTTCAGATCCTGGAGCTCCAATTGATATTGACTTGAAAAACGTCGGAGCAGCGGTGGTTGCTCGTGCAGCTTGCCATATTTTGCACATGGGACTAGATGTTGGTACTCTATACGTTCGAAATAGGGTAGGACGGCCGATATTATTTGCAGAGACAGCGCAGACAAAACTACCCGTTTATTTGGCGTCAGAATTATCTCGTTCAAAAATGCGAAAATCTGAAAGAGGACGAAATACATACGCTTTGCAAACTTGAGAATCTTCTCGGGTATCCAACATATCTTCTTCGCCATCCCAAGATTCGCCGTATAACTTGACAACCTTTTTTACAGCCTCTTCTAGCTTTGTTGCTTTATAATATCCCTCTTGGAAGAGATGTTTCCGCTCGCTGAACACATACTTCGAGAAATCGCTATATGCTGCAATGGCATCCGCCACAGACATCTGGAGTCTTCCTAGCATGAGAGCGATTAATCTTCAACTCGTCAGTTTCAATTCCGTTGTAATTATAACTATCGCAAGGATAATAATAGACAGATAGTTACGAACCCTCCTGTAGATGTACCGCCGATAAGATCGAAATACTCAATGGACTGTCAGCCAAAACTGAATTCAAAGTCACATAAATGCATGGTTGGATACTATCAGACGTACCTGGTGTGGGCGAGGAACTTCTTCCAGCCCTTGTCTGTCTTTAATTCTTATCATTATTTCCTCCAAAATGAGTAACTCCGATATTCCTCTGATGCCACCGCCATCTGTGATCGACCATACAAATCAGTACATATATACGCTGACACTTAGTTGAGGAATGCTAAAACAAAATTCAACATCCAGATAAAATCCGATATTTTCTTCTATAGATTTTTCTACCCATCTATAATACTCACCTAACGATAATAGGCGTAATCCTCGTGTTTGAGATTGCCGCATTATGTGAGCCATTTCAGTGACTAGGAGACCAGGAGTATCCGAGAGACGACGACGTAACGTTAACGATTCTTCAGCGTGTAAGGAAAATTTCAAACATAAAAGGATTTTTTTTTGAACAATAAAAAGAAAGAAACATACGTACCCGAGTATGCAAGTACAATAGGCATCCATATTCCCCGCACGCCACGTCGCACTTGTGCTTCAAGATTCTGCATAATTAATTTGATGTTTCGAACACAAAATTCAGCAGGTGGACATATGCAGGATAACCCGCAGGATAACCCGCAGGAAGGCTAGGGCTACATTACCAATAGTAATCCAAGCCCTATCTAGAAATGGACCTCAGGTACTTTATGAATATCATCATCATACTCCTGATCTCGGAATTCCTTTCAAAATCAAGGCTTTGAATTGTCCAATAATTGCTTTTCGTATCCCCTCTCTGTAAACAACAGGTTTTATCCAGGGACCCGTTTCGAGGCGTACTTTTCCCCCTCCGCTTTTATAATTTCAATCAGCTGAGTTAGAATTCAATTCAGCTGATCATAATATGCAAATGCAGAAGACTGGGGATACTTAGATGAGTCTTGGAACTACTCAAAAACTCGTCTTATTATCGGATCTTTTCCCTTGGCTGCCTTGTATACTTGTTTCGCCTCTTAGTCCGTTAACGCGTCCACGTTTCGATACATGCCAAAAATTGAGATAGGCACTCATACATATGCAGAAACTCCGTGGCATGGCATTTATCTGGAGGTAATTTGGTCTAATGCGACATGGGGGCAGGCCTGCGGATTTCGGCTGCGAGCCGACGCACCGCATCTTGACATGAACTCACGGGACGTATTTGCAGTGCGGGGCATGTAGAAGATGGCATTTCATTTTCGCATACAAAATTAGGCATCTAAATGAGATATTCCAGAGGGCTGTATATATGAAGGCTTCTGCTCATGACTTGTAGTATATTAAGGTGGCAGTTTTTTGTAAGAAATACGTCATGCGCTAGCACCAGCAGTTGAAACGTTATATCAATGCGGCATGAACAAAAACATAGCCTCTCCCAAGAAACATTAGATAGTCCGATTCATTTTGAACTAATAAAGCCCAGCTCAATTCTTATCCAGATGACCTCTGTCTTTCGTTAATTATCTTCTCGATCGTAAAAAGCAATTATCGCTCGCTCAAATTACAAGTACACGCATTCTGTCCCTCACTCATAGCTGAACACTCTCGAATTTTTCCTCGCTCTTCTTTCTATTCCGTTCGTTAGCCTCCTCATCATCGGGCTTTAACCAAGCCGGAGCTGCTGACTCATTTGGAGACTCCTTTGCATGTTCCTCCTTCTCTTTTACTTCCTTATCGCTTCCTTCCTCCTCGTCCTTCTCCTCAATCTTCTCCTCCGGCTTGGGAGAAGGCACTGGTGTTTCCACCTTCGAAGGTGCGTTACTTCCTTCGCTTCTTTCACTTCCATTGTCCTGGGGCGGTGGCGACTGCTGTTGCTGTACCGGCGGCGACATGGGACTAGCCACACTCTGCCTCCTAGGACTTGTGGGGGTATTCGCTGACTGCGCCGGTTGTGTCTGAGGTCTTGCCGGCGGCATACTCTGCCGAATCTTTGACATCTCAACACCCAAGTAGTAATTCCGAGCCACAACAATTCTTCCCTCCCTCTCACAAGCCTCGATCCACTCTGGTCTAACTACCGGAATATTCATTTCTAGTGCCCTCTCCCAGGCATGCCCACGACCTTCCGTGCACACAAAGTGAGTAGTATCAATCCTAACAGAGTCCTGTAGAGGCTTGGCTCCGATGCGTTGCAAGGCGGCTTCTAGGTTTTCGCGAGTTGTGGGGGGCATAACACCAGGGCAGACAGTGATACCGGAGAGATCCGTCATCTTATGAGTTCTAACGGTAACTTTATCGGAAGAATAGGTACCGGCGGAGGTGCGTAGGACAAGGTGAAAGGTGTACTCCTCTCCGACCGCGAGACCAGAGATCTTGGTGGAAGTGTGGGCGGTAGGATTTGGAATGGCTCCGGCTTTAGCATTGTTGCGGTAGAGAGTTAGAGAGCGAAGGGTAGCAGTAGCGAGCTCGATGGGGTCCCATTCAAGAACAATTGAGGTTTGGGTAGCATTTCTTAGGCGGAGGACTGGCTTTTTGGGAGAGTTGACACCGTAGAGGTTGTAGATTTCGTCTTGAAGTGCTGAGAAGGAATCCTTTGCAATTGCTTCGGCGGCAGCATTTCGTGCAACTTGAATGTCGACGATAGAACCAGAGGTGATGCCGGGTGGGAGAAGAATAGAAGGGAACTCGATCTGGAGCTTGCGTTAGCTTACGTCACCGGTGAATTGAAGCTTGAAAGGAAAAGCTGCTCACCAGACGCTTATCTTCTGTGAGAAGAATTGCGAGACCAGCGTCAAGCTTTCCGACTGTGAGTGATATCAGCATTGTCGAACAGAATGTATGTAGCTAGTTGTAGCTCTTGGTAGCTAAAGTGGGCTGATGGCGGGTTAGTGGAGGTTCATGGGTGACAGGTGGCAGCCGCATCGTCCGGGTAAGTAAAGTATCAGATGCACGTATATAGCCCGGATGGTACTTGTGTCACGTGATCGACGCCAGCTAGACACACAAATCCATACAAGCAACCTCCCACCATGATTTGACTCGTGGAGATATTGCGATATGCTTCAAGCTAAGAATATTATCGGTTGAGCTGTTCTTTTTTATACATCGCCACTTTGGTTCACTATAGGTCAAAATAAAGTTCGTATCACTGGAACTTGAAAGATATTGATGCGGTAGTTATAGTTGTACTCTATTCTGCTACAATATGTGGAAACTTAATGGGTTCCTAGTTCAAGGCCTTGGCTATTGCCTAATTTGTAATCATAAATTCATAAAATCTGTACTTTAATACATATCCTACTCAGACTAACAATTAAAACTGATAATTAACGCCGAATTTCAAAAACGCCTAGAAGCAGCTCCTTCAGCGGGTGTCGTTCAATCATAAGACATATTAAGCGCGCTGTAAACTTTCGCATTATTTCGGCATCCATTTATCCTTATGGAACCTATAAAGAATTTAATCAATATTCGTTTGGCAATGATTAAAAAATTAAAGACGAGACTTACCAGGTATTCGACGGGATAGTATATCCCTGTTCTTCACCCATTCTGAAATATTTGGCTGCTTCCATCTACACATAATCGACTCTGGTTAGTAATAAATCCCAGATTCAACATTACAAACAGAAGAAGAATATTACCTTGTCGGCTTTTGAAACATGGTTTCCGTTCTCGCCATATAAGGCCATAGCATAGGCTAGCTGGCAGTCTCCATCACCATTATCTGCACCAGTTTTGTAATATTTGAATGCTTCACTCCGGCTCTGCTTGACGCCCCGTCCATACATATAAGAGTTTCCTATCTACTCCTCGTTAGTTTTTATGTAGGGAATCTAAGATTAAAAGACAAACCTCATACAGAGCATGATTCATAGCCTTCTTCGCATTTATCTTCTCCTCTGGTGTCACTGTTGGAATTGAGGCACTATTGTACGCTGCAAGCTTCAAATATTCAAATCCTTCTTCCATATCCTGATCGGTACCCCAACCATTCTGCAATGCCAATCCGAACATAATCTGTGACTTAGGGTGGTTGCCTTCACTAGGGTTGGCAAGTGACCTCAATATTTCGGTGCTCTTCTGGTAGTCCTTGTTATTATGTAATTTTATCGCCAGGTTAAATTCAGACTATTGAATATCAATCAGCTTAGAATTATCACTAGTACAAAAAGGACACCTACTTCCTCTGGTGGGGTAGTATAGCTTGCTCTCCGGCTACGGGACTGTGTGTTGGGTGCTTGATCTAAGGCTAGAGCTATCGCGCGATCTTCCGCTGACATTTCACTATTTTCACTATTCACAGGGACCGAATGGTTTCGTCGGTGCCCAAATAACATCTTACGCCAGCCATGTTTAGATGAGTCGGTGGCTGTCGTGGAAGCACGCGGTCGCGTTTGTTCATTGCCTTGAGGTCCTAGGATCTCTTCTCTGGTGTACTTCGAGACGTTAATATCTCAATATTAATTCCAGGGTAGATGTGGATCTCTTACTGTATCACTTCGAACGATTGTAGGAATGTTCTTGGATTCCGTTCGTGACATGTTGTTGCGTGAGTGCGGTGGTGGTATGGTATATGTTCGGGTAGGTGTTGAGTTGTACAGAGATAAGCGGTGACGGGAAATGATGGCGTCTTTGAGTGCAGGTTTGGAGGAGCGCAATAAATACAGCTTTTGAATGAAGTACAAACGATTCAACTGCTGATTTCCCGGCATTCAGCTTGGAATATGTGTTCTATTCTAAGCATTGGGTTTTAAGATGCGCGCGATCAGTACCAATCATAGTGAAGGCACAACAGTGATCCGCCAGGCTATGCTGCAGGGATTGTGGCTTAGAACTGTACACGGCGGTAAGGGTACGTAAGGCGAAAGTTCGCTTTGTGTGGTGCCATATCACCATAACAATGAATGCCAAGACGACTGCCTTCCACAAACCACCGAGTATCTTTTGATGATTATCGTTAAAATTGGCCATCACTGGGCTCTTAAACCCTCACTTCTTCCCAGGAAACCTCTGGGATTTTGGTTGTGCTATCGCTATATACGAATCATATGGGATGCACCGTATTTAAGGCACCTCCAAGTACAACGTGGCTTTGGCATCCTTACCATGTCGTGTTTACGCGTCACAAAACTCAACGCCACGAATTATGCAAGCCCAAAATGAATTAAAGACTCTTGGCGTATATGGCAAAGCCTTTGTCTTCGATTATTCCTGATGATGGACAAATACAAATTATGGATATCACGAAACTCGCTTTCTATTTTGAATCTGTCAGTCTTCATACTAGCTGCAGCAGTTAACCGAACGATTGGGAAGTCGTGGGTAAATCCGAGATCCCCGCATTATCAACCGCCCTCCACAGTGGCACAGCACAGCAGCTTCCCCGCCTCCCTTACTTCACAAGCGCCGCCTTTTTTGCACCACAGTCGTTAGCGAGCCATGCGCACTGAGTACCTGCATAGAATCAGATAAAGCCTGCAGCTGTCCAGTTAAATTGAAGAGACCGATGAAGTTAGTCTCTTCAATCTTGAACCAGTGACGTCGTTTTGAGCCGGTGCCATTCTTCAACGGACCGAGCACACGGAACTGACCACCAGGATCCACTTCTCAGTTTCTAAACCAAACTTTTTCAAGGGCTCTCCGTTTCCACTCTCTAGCCATGTGGCTTCCGTGTGGTGATTGCCTGTGCGCAAAAAAAGACCGGATCAACGAAGAACCCGGCTTAACCAACACATAACACACACGCCTTGTCCGGCCTTGTTTGTGCCCTTCCTCCTTCATGCTACTACTCCGACAAGAAATAAAAAGCTTCGAGCGCATGACAATCTTCCGAGTCCCGATCAGCCTAAGACGCCAATCTTGCACCGGAACTCCTCGTTCCTGCAGCGCTTTCTTTTCTACAGGCACATATGTATCTACTGTAGCACGAAACAAAACAAACTTGGTGCACCTCGGCAGTACGTACTCACCGCACACAGAAGAGACTAGCAAAAGTCCGTCGACTCTCTTGTTAACCCTCAATATCCGAAAATTTCTGCTGCCTTTACGCTCAAAACTCCTTAAATGCCTCGACTAAAGGTACTAATATACTCGGCTGCGTTAGTTGACGGTCAAGAGCTGGACGGTGAGAAACATTGAGCTATGTGGCGTTTGTGAATATGTTGACATCAATCTTATAACATGGTTGGAAGAACAAAGGTAATGCAGTATCGAAGATGCGTCGGGCAGTTTTCATGTGGTAAGATTATCTCATTCTTCAATTTTTGCACTCGATGGCGAGATTTATCGATTTGCAGGTCGAAGATTTCGGACCGGGCAGTATTTTTGAACCAACAACACTTCTGTGGTCACTGCTTGTACTAGGCGCCCCACCAGGCGCCCAGATCGACGCTTCTTTCGGAATGATCCGATGGATCAGTGACGACGTAGACTCAGCTGAGCTGTCATAGTCGGCAACATATTAATTACCCCGCTCGTCGCTCTGCTCATAAATCTGTCCGAGAAGGACATTTTCTATTCAGTTTCAAGAAGACAATCAAAAATCACAGACCGAACTGCTGCATAATATCTAAATGTCTAAACCAACGCTCGAAACTCTGCCCACCGAAATACTTCTCGAAATCTTCGACTACCTCACCATAGACCAGATCACAACATGCTCTTCAACTCAAAAATCCGGTGGCATTAATAAAGAACCTACACCCAGTCCAACTTATAAATCTGGAATACCATTCACTGCCGACCCCGAAATCCTCTCCATACGTCTCGTCTCTCGAAAACTCTCGCTTCTTGCCCGCCCTTTCCTCTATCGCCACTTCCACCAATTCACCGAACCCAATGATGCTGCAGGAGTCGGAGAATTTCTCCGTATCCTAGATAAGGAGCCGTATCTAGCATCTTACGTTCATCACGCGCACATCTACTTCCCTCCACCGTGGTACGAATATAAAGACGAAGACTATGAGCCCAGGAATGTATCCGGTGACTCAGTCACAGCGAGCAATCGCGATAGTGGTTTCTGGGAGTTACCGATCTTTTCCGAACTTGTTGGCTATTCCCTTCTCCTCCCAAAACTTATCAATCTCCAGCATCTATCTCTCACAGTCCCGGAACGAGACCCCCTGCAGGATATCTGTCTGGGCGAGACAATACACGAAACATGGCTCAACACAACCTTCCCAGCGCTCACCTCGCTCTCAATACACGGAACCCTGGAAACCCACATCTTCGCTCAATTGCTCATTTCTAACCCAACTATCCAAACTGTCGCAGTCGATAACTTAAAGAAAACCGGCTCCTTCAGGCTTCCTGAACAACTTGGTTTAACCTCTCTTGAGTTAAGGCGGTGTACAGGCTCCGAAGACTATCTTCGCGATATTCTTTCGCGCTGTCACAAGCTGCGATCTCTTGCAATTTCTTGCTTTGAAGAAACACTCAGAATGCACCTGATTCCGGTAATCAACGAATCACTGCGCCTTGTCAGGAACACACTCCAAGATCTCAAGATTCACACTGAATGGCACCCAATGCCACCTCCCGGATTTGAACTCGAGGATCTTGTGGAACTGAAGAGGCTGGATGTGGATTTGTTATGGGGATTAGAAAGACTACCACATAACCTGCAGGAATTAATCGTGAGGAATGATGCTTACTATTTGAATCGTACGGATGGTTTAGGGAGGGTTGCAGATGCACTTGAAGGCCAGGTGTTGAATCGATTGTCGAATGTGGAGATGAAGGATAGGAAGTGGAGAGACGAATTAGGAGAGGATCAGATGGAAATGGAATGGCAGAAAGAGAGGCTTATGGAGATTGCCAATAAGAGGAGTGGCTTGAAGGTGGTTTGTGAATATTAGGTGATGAATAATGGCAGTCGATAGCAGTAATAGGTCAACGATATGATTGTAACAAATGTGCATGATTATTATTGTATAAATTTGAAGAACTTAATCACGATTTGTCCTTACAAGTCTATCAATCCAGCGTGCGATGCAATACTTTGTTATTATGTCATTTGTGTATCCCAAGTGGGTTGCGGCCTAATGCAATGCCGTTACCCTCGATCCTCCGGGCTCTACAATGAGCTAGGGCCAAGGGCAGAGGGCGGGGGGTTGATGCACAGCTAAAAATACCGCATGTGGAGCTTGGGAATGGAAGATGGTCAGAATGCCATGCCTCTAAGCTAAGGGTAAAGGGTTTGTGCACCATGTCTGTAGAAAATTCAAGTGGAGCCAGAAGATGGAAGATGTCCAGGATTCGGTACGTCTAGACTAAGGGTAAAGGGTTTACGCAACCTTGTCGATGGTAGCTTCGGCCCCCAATAAACTATGCTTCTGCGATGTCTCACTTCCCCACTGTAGAACTAGTCTTCCGAAAGTGGGGCTCCGATAATCTGATATCCATCGAATACTGTGCCGTGGTATCCGCTTTTTATATCGGCCTACGGACCGTCGGAATGGGTCCGAGGGATCTTAAAGGCTCGGCGATGAGACAAAGTTGGGAATACTCCGCGCGTGTATAACGGACGAAACTTTAGGTGATGGTGTATTTTATGCATGCCCGCAGTCTTCGGCTCTTCAGAGATAAGTAATGAGAAGAAAATCAATGAATAGGATTAGCTGTTACCTACATAGCTTAAGATTGTGCTATCAGCTTATTATGGGTTGAAGGAGGTTGGATAGGGCATATGAGGTTGACATCCAGTAGTATTCAATCTACATCACTCACATTCCCCCAGTTATCACTAGATATCACTCTTCATCTCAGGACCAGTCCATATTCCTCCCACTGTATCAAACTCAAAACGTGGCTCTTTTGCTACCCTGTATCTAGAAGTATAATCAGCAACCATCACACGCCTTTTGATAAACATATATCCACCAACTTTTTCAAATTCCATCCCAGCCTTTAGCCTCCCTCTTCCGCCAAAATCATGATTACTCTTCATCATTGAATATATCCCAATCTTTATACCCTCATCACGAACACGAAAAATTCCCCAAACTCCGGAGTTCGGAGCGACCCTCTCAATATATAACCAACGCAACAAAACTCCTTGACAATTTCGGAAGCCGGCTAAAAATGATATACGTTTAAATCCATCGAGACTTCGGGAATTTCGATATTTCTAGAAGCTCCGTCGTATGCACGATATGCATGATATGCATGATATATACAGGTGCATTTGTAACAGCTAAAATAAATAAATAATAAACCCCATGAGGTGTACTAGGGATAAGGTTATCACATGGCATGTCTAGACCTCGTGGATAAAAACGTTTAACGGACCCTTACAAGGGTTTCGACACGAGCTCAGGTACGCGAAATTCACTCGTCTTGGGTGCCCTGTCGTATCGATAAAGAAAAACGGAAATTATGCATGACACCCCTCTTCATAGTCGAGATATGAAGGGTTGGTGTAGAAACTGTAGATGAGATTTTAATCTTCGGCTATTTATCGACCCTGTATATATAGTGTGCCTGATGAGTTAAGGATTGTTATTGGAAAGAGTTGACGCAGTTGGGTTGATAGACATTAAGGGATGGGAATTGTTTATGCTCCTTGGGACTGGGGGTTCGCTTGCATTGCTGGCTACAGCTATGATTGACATTCCGATTTCTGCTGGGGGTGGGGGGGGGGGGGGGGGGATTAAGCTTTCTTCGACGAACTCCATGTAATGCATGACTATCTAGAATTCAACAGATTGAAACAGGCACCTCATCCACGTCAAAGTCCCTATGAAAAGTCCCTTTCATCTTAATAAACTTATTCCCCCGAACCCCTCAAACTCCTAACTAAACCCCACTCCCCTTTCCTCCATTATCCATCCCTCGCCATATCCCCCTTCTAATACCCATCCCCGAAAGTTTTGAGTATCATATAAAGAATCTCTACATGATCCCCACTAACATAGCCTTTAAATTTATCCAAACCCTGAAATCATCACAACGATGAGCTAGCATAGTCATCAGGGTATCAACAGGGATTTTTCATGGAGGAGTCTTATATTCCAGGGTCCAGAGAGTTATTAGCCTACCATTTATCCATGCGCCAGGTGTCAAATATGCTGGTACAGTACCAGGGTAATGCAATTTCTAAGATACATATGCCAGATCAAAAACGAATGGGTGAAAAAGCAGTGTTGGATTATCCTATGCCTATGCATCTATGCATATATATAGCCGCGAAACAAGTCCGGGATGGTTTGAACCCTAGTTGGATACAAGTACATTAGAAGTAATTAGGGTTCGTTATAACGAGTACCAATTTCTTTGCATCCACAACTTTCTTCTTCGTTCATTTTCTATTGCTTTGTTTTTCTTTGCAACTTATCATCTGTGAAAGTAACTAGTACCCCGTGACAAAAGATTCATTGCTCAATCATAACCGTCACGAATAGAAAAAAAAAGTCTCGTGTCACTATATCTCGTGATATCGGAAACACGAGGTATGACAATGACCCTAGATACCCCTAGATACCATCCAGGATTTACGAACTCATGATACCATGATACACTGTCCGGCGCCCGGAATATCGGTACAAAAGATATCATCCAAAGGTGAAATTAGAGTAATTCTACAGCAACCTAGTAGTTAAGCAGGTACGGCGCCGAGCGGCTGTGATACTTTGTTTGGTCAACGGATTGTAGTACAGGGGATATCTTATTTCCAGGTATGCATATTGGAGGGGCATGCTCTATAATCTTGACCTGGCTAAAGAGAAAAAAATATGATTTTTCTTCACAGTTTGGCTGAATGATTGTTTTTGTTTTTGTTTTTTGCCGTTATGAAGGAGATATTAAGGTGCTATAAGAATCTGATGAAATTCCCCAGAGAAGGAATTCACCCACCCTCTTTCTGTCAAATAAACAGCGAGTTCCTTCGTTTACTGACAGCCAGCCTTATTCGCTAGCTCTGCCTTGTTCATAGAGTATCTAATTTATCGACATTCATTTATCATAATCCTACTTCCTGATGCTGCTCCAACCAGCTCTTCTCTTAGCCACCCTGGCTACTGTTGCCCAAGCATGGCTTCCAGGCGATAAGCTCCTCACCCACGACAATTCAACCATCAGCAAACGATGGCTCCCCTCTAACGGCAAGATCCGCGGAGTGAATCTCGGATCTCTTTTTATAATCGAGCCCTGGATGGCTAACGATGCCTGGAACGCGATGGGATGCGGCGGAAAAAACTCCGAATTCGACTGCATGATGTCCCTAGGCCAATCCAAAGGTGACGCAGCATTTCAAAGTCATTGGAATTCCTGGATTACACAGGATGATCTTCAGCAGATGGTTAGTCTTGGATTAAACACCATCAGAATCCCGGTGGGTTATTGGATGAGAGAAGATATTGTTTGGAGAGATAGTGAATGGTTCCCTAAAGGTGGTTTTCCTTATCTACAAAGGATCTGTAATCAGGCTGCGGATTTGGGCATGTATATTATTATGGATCTTCATGGAGGACCGGGGGCTCAGGTGGCTAAGAATGCTTTTACTGGTCAGGTTAGTACCCTAAGCAAAAAAATACCTTCCTGATAAATGAATTCAGCTAACACTTACCCCAAGTTCGCAGACACCCCCGGTTTTTATGTAGACTACCAATACGAGCGCGCCTACCAATTCCTGGAATGGATGACGGACAAAATCCACTCCGACAACAACTTCCGCAACGTAGGTATGCTAGAAGTAATCAACGAACCAGTGCACACCTGGGAATTCCCCTCGATGGCCTCATCCCTAATCTCCAACTACTACCCCAACGCCTGGAAACGTATCCGAGCTGTCGAGGACCGTAAAAACATCGGCGCCAATGATCGCCTTCATATTCAAATGATGAACGAAAAATGGGGTTCCGGAAACCCTAAGCAAAATCTTCCCGATGAATGGTTTGCATCTTACGATGATCACCGGTAATTCCTCCTTCTCCCCTACTTCACAATCCATCATCCGGAACATACCGTAACCTAAAATATCAAACAACTCTAACAAAATAAAACAACAGCTACATAAAATGGTCCGGCACAAATCCCACACGCGCAGACTACATGCGTGCCTCCTGCTACGACGACCGCGGCGGAAACTGGCCGGTCATAGTAGGAGAATGGAGTTTATCAGTAGCCGACAACGCCGAATGGAGTGGAGAACTCTCATTAACTCAACCCGATGCAGTGGATTGGTATAAGAAATGGTATGCTGCGCAAATCATGGCTTATGAAAAACAGGCTGGGTGGGTGTTTTGGTCTTGGAAGGCGAATTGGATTGGGGGGAGGAATGAGTGGAGGTGGGCTTATCAGGCGGCTGCTGCGGCGGGTGCGATTCCGAAGAATCCTCAGGATGCTTTGAATATGGGCGCTTGTAATGGCGTTTAATGGTTTTCTTGTAGATATTTTGGAATTGGTGTATGTATGTGGACTTTTGAATGTGTAAATGGGAGCGTCATGGTTACACAAGCTATTGGTATGTAATTTGCAAATATATCAAACAAATATAATAAGGCGGGATGGCCGAGTTGGTTATGGCGCCAGGTTAAGGTTACCTTAATATCGATTCCTGGTTCGGGAAACTGAGCGTGGGTTCAAGTCCCACTTCCGTCAACATTCTTTTTGTTTTTGTGCCGGAGGACTAGAGTAGAGTAGGCGAGCTTCTGGGCAGAATTTTTAACACTAGTATAGCTATTTTGTCATCACCTCGGCTCGGCGATAGCTCCACTAGCAGAACTGAATTCGGGAGACAATCGTATACTGGAATGAAGAATAAGTTTGGTGTTCGAGGGACCCTGAGGGATCACTCGATTCTGAACTACCAATTCGTCTATAATGCCCAGGCGATATCGAATATTTTATGCCAGAAAAAAAAACAAAAACTCCGAGATACTAATGTACAAGAGGTATATAAACAGGATCTAGAAAACCCCCAAACCTCCTCTCCTTACTCCGGGTTACAGGAGCGGGGTTTTGTCTCAATACCCAATTTTGTATAATACAACACCGGCTTGGATGTCCGATGCTTTACCACCAACTACTCTTCTTCTTCTTCTCCTCCAATACTGGGGTCTCCTCTCCTAGTTTGACCTCGACATTCTCTGCACTTGACTTTCCATCGTTACTTACCGCCTGCTCATCCACCACAGCAAGCATCCTCTTGACTTTCTCCTCCTCACTCAACCCCTCCTGCTTCAGAATACCATCCACGAGCTTCCGTTTCTCCTCGACCAATTCACCCGCAGTATCCTCCGCCACCTTCTCCAACTTCCTCAATTCCTCCTCCACCCAATCCCCCTGTCCATTAACCTTCTTCTCCTCCTGTTCCAACAACCTCCTCTGCACCTCCACCGCAGCCTGAACCCTTCTATCCTCCTCCTTAGTCTTTATCCCGAAACCGCCAAAGCCACCCTCATTCCCAGTTTCCTCCAACCCAAACCTCTTCCTATACTCCCCCCTCTTCTCAATATCCTCCAATTTCTTCTTCCTCATCTCCGCAACCGCCTTACTCCTCTCCTCTACCGTCTTCTTCCATGCATCTTTGAACCGCTCTAACGACATAATCGGATGTGACCAGCTCCATTCGATTTCCTCTGCGTAAGGTGATGTATTCAGGAAATTGGAGATGGATACAGTGCCGGCCAACGCTCCAAGGATACCCAGGGAGAGATAGAAATGGAGTTTTCGAGAGGTGAGGATATAGTGAGACCAGGTTTCGGGAGGTGGCATGGTGTTGGGATACCGCTTTGTGGGATCGGATTTCACGGCGAATCCGGGGTAGTTGACGGGGTCTTTGACGCGGGTGGAATGCGAGGGGGGGGTGTATTTTGTTGGTTTGGCGAGTTTGGGGGTGGTGTAGGAGCGCGATCCGCGCGGGAGAAGAAATCGGGGGAGCTGAAGGTGTCGCGTCATGTTGGATGCGCTGCTGTGGGTTGTGTGTGTGTGTGTTGGGAACTGGGAGAGTGTTGATGGTGGGGTTCGGAGGTGCGGTGATGCGAGAATGGCGGGGTTACCCGGGATGGCTTGGGGATGTGTAGACGTCATTTAGTAGCTGTTTAAGTAGAGCTCGATGAGGTTGCGGTTAAGTCACGCGGTAATTGGTGTTTGTGTAATAAGGTTTGTGATTCTCTTTGAGATTTTAAAAAGTTACAAAAAAAGAAATGGTATAACATCTAACAGTAATCGTACAATCATCCCTCTCATCAATTCCCTCCATCATAAAACACCCCTCCTTTTAAAATCCCCAATCACCCCCTCTAAAAGTCCGTAGCCCGTCCATTATAAGTCCACTCGGAATGTCTCAACGGATCATTTTTCGGTCCCCCAACCTCCCCAGTCTTGGGATTAACTTCACCCTCAAACTCGGGCTGCGCTCCTTTCCTAATATCCTTATGAACATCCGACTCCGAAACCTCAATCTCTTTTTCCGTTACAGTATGACTAGTCTGGAAAGCTCCTGTTGACTCCCGCTGAAGTCGCTCATATTCTTCTTGTTCCTCCTTCGGTAATCTTGGAGGACCCGGGCGCTCGCGGAGGTTAAAGGCGGCGGATCGAGGGAGGCTGGTACTGAGGAAACGACCAGTAGGACGGGAGACGCAAAGGACGCGCTGGGTTCGGAAAGCTCGTAGCGATTGCATGTTGTTGTGTGTATGTGTAGTGAATGTGGTGGTGGATAGTGTCTGGAGATTGTTGGAGCTTGTACGATGCTTTATGGTTCGGTAAAGATGCGGGAATGCCTGTTGCCGATTGCGCGCTAGGCTGTTTGTGGCATGGGCGTGGCAATTATTAAGGGAAGCTTCGCGATGCTGGGCTGGGCGGTGGGGATTTCAAATACTGTACTGAAAGAACTGGAAGGCAATTTTAAGCTCATAGCTGGAGTCACGATTGGTCATATATGAATGGTAATTTAATTGTCAGAGTTGAATCTGTGAAGAATCGGAATGCTGGATAAAGGTTGGAATTCAAATTTCATTTCGTCGTGAATATCTAACCACTTTTCAAAAAGTATTACTGTATAGTAAAATGCCCAAAACGAATGCTTTTATATAAAAATGAACTTCAACTACGCCTGAGCCTGAGCAAGTCCCGGTAAACCTCCTTCCTTCTTTGTCCTTCCCAATCCCTCCTTTGCATAAAAGTCCATTCTGTATCCCTTGACATCATCCCATTCCTCCTCTCTCATTCCCAGTGCAATTGTCGCCTCGTAGGGACTCAGGAGCGGTCTTGGGAATGCATAACCCCAATCTATGCTCAACCTTGGACAAGCCACCTGCACCCAACATTCCACATCCTCAAACATCTTGAGTTTCCCGGGAAAGATCTCACTCAGTAGCAGTAAGACATAATCAATCCCCAACTCTTTCAATCTCTTCTCGATATTATCCAACGTATTAGGATTTCCTTGTCTTCCCAACGTTCCCAGAATCAACCCAAACTTCTTAGCCTTCTTCGCCTGCCCGATAGCTTCTCTCCTCAACGTGTGTAGCTCATTGTGGTTATAACCCTCCCTTGTGAACTTCCGAGAATAAGGATCATATCTATACGCCGCCAACTGGGGATTCTGTATCATAGCACTCTCCAGATGGAATCTTCCATCCCCAACATAAACCAACGCATCCACCTTCGAAGTATCGATAACCGGACTTGTACAACCAAGAATCTCACCCTTCGACAGGGGCATAACCTGAGGAATAAGCACTCCATACCCCGCCGCCTCAAGCTTCGGTTTCAACCGTTGAATCGCCGCATTAAACTGAATCGTACCAACCAACGCCAAAGTCTTACCGGCGACAAAATTCCTCTCCATAGTAGCCAGCAAATGCTCCGCATCAATCCCAATGGTGACGAACACATACAACGTCTTTATCGCCGTAACATCCACAGGGATTAAACAAGAATGAGCATAATGAACCAATAAATCACACTCCAACGCACGAGCTGTGAAATCATCAATACAACATGCTCCGTAGGTAACATCCCCCATGATCACGGTTTCTACCCCCCCGCAGAACTTTTCGATTATATCTGCGATGGTGGTGGCGAAGAGAAGAAGTCCTTCGGGCATTTGTAATGCCACTCGCTTGGAACCATGGCGACGGATCGCGTGTACGGTTTTGTGGATTTCGAAGTTGTAGTTCTTGGGAAGGAGGGTGTTGATTGCGGCGTTTAGGTCGGGGTCGTTGAGGATTTCTTCGGGGATTGTGGTGACGGTTCGGAGGGGACGTTTTGCGGAGGGGGCCGCTGGGTGGGGAACATTATTAGCCTGGATATTCTTCATCTCACTTGGTCAAGCTTTGGCGATTAAGAGGGATTCGGAGGGATGCATAGGAATTTTGGGGATTTTAAGGAACTTGGTAGAACGTGAAGCTTTGCAACATACCAGCGAGCGCACTGCCGGTGTCTTCAATGCTAGCAGGTGTGCCATTTGCGCTGCGAAGAGTATCGGCGGTTTTTTTACCGACGAAACGTTTACGGGGTTGGCGAGATGCGGCCGGTACGTCTGGCGTAACTTCGGTGGTGTCGTTGGAGGCCATTTTGTGTGGTGAGAGGTGCTGCGAAGGTGCTGCGAAGGTATGCTTTGGGAGCCTTTGGCGGGGTCGCGGGTCGATGCCGTGCTAAACTTTTTTAAGCTGCTAAAGTGCATGCGCAGCGGATGAGGTGACATTGATTTGATTTTGATTTGATTTTAATCATACACCGATCGAGGCCTCTAAGGCCTATGCGGGAGCTAAATATCCGTTTTTCCTGTCCTCGCGGTTTAAACCGCCTAACGAGGCAACCCAATCTCCTTGTCCCCAGTCTCCCCAGTTAGAAAAATAGATATACGCAAAAAGCAAACAACCGCAAAAAACACAAATAAGCAAAAGACACTCTCGTACACAGTCTAGACAACCCCGTACAGAAGCTCATACGTGACACCAAACTTGAGCCCAGCAATAACCGCCTTGCCGTACAACCATTAAAAGAATTCAAAGAAAAGAAAAACAACCCCGCAATTCCGTGAATTTCCATCTCCAGGCCCACCAACCCCAGCCTATTCGAAACGCCTGCCAATCTCCGTGGCTGCCAAATACTCCAACACCACCTTCGTATAGCGATCATCGCTAAACAGATCCACCGCTTTGAGCCTTGCTCGTGGTCTCCAGCTCCTGCCCTTAATGGCATCCACCTCTTTCTTTAGCACCGCGTACTCACGCCTCCAGCGGTGACACTCTCCGAACAGGTGTCCCCGGGTTTGTCGGACATTAGACGTGCACCACTAGCAGACGTCGGATTCTTTCTTTTTCACTCGAACGAGGTGGGTGCCAATAAGGGCATGTCCGGACGCAAGTTGGAGGAATACTGCGGAGCGGCGCTTAGGGAGAGAGCGGAGGGAGTCGCGCAAGCCCCATGTTTTGCGGGGACGGAAAGAACGGCTGTCTTTGGCTCGTTGTGATATCCATCGCTTGGTAATGTCGCGGCGGGTTTCAGTGGCTATGCGGTTGAGGTGGGCGAGTGATACCTCATGAGGGACCAAGCACTCGGGGGCGTCGCACCTCATCAGGGGCAGGGCAGTACATCGGTGGCGGGTACCCAACTTTGCTGCGGCGTCAGCTGCTTCGTTCTCTGCGATCCCGCAGTGGCCTGGGACCCAGTGGAATTCGACGGAGATGTCGCTGTTCCGGCGTAGCCAGCGGACCTCGTCGGCGATCAGCCGAGTGACGGATTGTCCTGGGCCTGGTTCGTCGGACTCCAGACGTCGGAGGGCTGCTTGGGCATCCGAAAAGATGGTGACGAGCGGGGGGGGTTTAAGGATGACCCTGTCGAGGAAGCGGTTGTCCCAGAGCTCTTTGAGGGCACGGTACATTGCGAACAACTCGGCGTCGAACACCTCGGTGTGACGGCCTAGGTAGTGGTCAGAGCTTGTAAGCACGCCGTCGACATATCTCACGAGGCCCGATCCGGTGTGGTCCTCCATGCGGGACCCATCTGTCCAAATGCATATGGAGTTGAGGGTCCTCCAGTTTTTGGCGTAGGCTTCCGCTTCCGCTCGGGGGGCGATGGTGACGTTGCACCACTGACGATGGGGGTCGACGTGGTGGACAGGCTCAGCGGACGCAAAACCAGAGCGGGTCACTGCGCGCTGAGTGAGGTTGCGGATGACCATGGCTGTCGGTGTGGGGCGATTGGGGTCGGTGCTGACCGGCGGGAGCGGTCGAGTGATGAGCCGTGATCGGAATCGTGCTTCCCGACCTCGAACAATGGCTTCTGCTGGGCGAGTGGCTCCTTCAGCGAGAAGGAAGGCAAGAGGAGTCGTGCGCAGGCACCCCGTAATGGCGCGGGCCTGTTTGTTAAGCAGGAGTTGGAGGCGAGAGAACCTGCCGGCGTCACGGGTGGGAAGTCGACGAGCAGCGTGAATTTCTGCTCCGTAAGTGGCTACGGATTGAACGACTGCTTGTTGGATGTTCGCAGTGCTGCCCGGGGGTAGACCCTGGGAACGGCAGAGGCGAGCAAGGCGAGCGTGTTGCTGACGGGCGCGGGTGAGCCACTTCTGGTGGTGGTGGTTCAGGGTAAGCTTGGGGTCCAGCCAGAACCCGAGCCAGCGAACGGCGGAGTCGTTGAACGGTACATTGTGGATGACGCCGTCGTAGTGGATATCAACGGTCAGCGAGTCGGGGTTTGGGTTACCGCGTCGACGGGAGAATAAGATGGCCTCTGTTTTGTCGGTCTCGAATCGAACGGCGTTGCGACGGGCCCACAGCAGGCTTAGCTGGGCACACCGGGCGAGAGTGGAGGCGATTTCTGCTGCGTCGTTGCCCTCTGCAATCCATGTGACGTCGTCCACGAAGGACAGTCCCACCGTGCGTGGTAGCTCTGACTCGATCTTGTTAGCAAGATCGGCGATATATATCAGGAAAAGGACGGGGGAAACAGGGGAGCCTTGTGGAAGCCCCGTGTTTGTGTCCATTGCCGGTCCAGAGTCTCCTCCAATCGAGATTTCCACTTTGCGGTCCTCCAAGAAGCTCGCAACCCACCGAACGAGATCTCCGTCTATGTGATATCGCCGCATCTTTTCAACCAAGCAGTAAGGATTAACCGTCGGGAAGGCACCTTTGATGTCCATCATCAGGGCCCCTGCGATTTTTCTCCTTTCCCATGCTCCCTCCACCGCTTCGATCAGCACCGCCGCCGCGTCTACTGCCGACCTTCCTCTTCTGCCTCCAAATTGTCCTACATGAAAAGCCCCCTTTTTCTCCGCCTCCTCTGCGATCATCATCGCCGCTACCTTTTCAACCAATTTCCCCATGCAGCTCAAGAGGGAGATCACTCGGAAGCTTTTGGCTTTTGAATAAGACGTCTTCCCAGGCTTGGGAATGCATACCCCTTTCGCTACCTTCCAATCGTGAGGATGATAACCTAAACGAAGGCACTGGGTGACGACAGCGGTCACTCTATCGGGGTCCCACCGCATGAGAGCCTTAATTATTGGCACTCCCAGGCTATCACTTCCCGGGGCCTTCGAATTGCTTTGCTGGTTGATTGCAGCAGCGACAACTTCTTGCGTGACCCACGAGTGAGCCTCACCAGCCGGGCCTCTCGAGTGCCAGCCTCCCTCATACTCGTTGGGCGGTGGGAACGAGACATCGGCGAGCATGCGTCTCTTGTCTTCCTCCGTTTCCGCACGATTTCCCCGTTCGTCCTCGATGGTCCCCACCATCACAGACGCCCGTGGTTGGGTCGTACGGAGCACCGTCCAGACTGCATTTCCGTCCGCAGATTCGAGAAAAGAGCCCCAACAGCTTCTCTTTTCTTTCCTCTGGAGACTGAGGTATGCATTCCGGCGTTCCTTCTCTTCCTCCGGGGTTGCACGGCCTGCCTTCACTGCTCGTCGAGTGCGACCATATGATCGGCGCGCTGACTTGATTTCGGTGCCCCACCACCGTTTCGAGCGAGCAGTGATGCGGATCTTGCGCGCATGTGCGTCCAAGAGTGCCGTCAAGGTCTCCCGTATCCAAACCACTTCGGTCTCCACCTCCTCCTCCGAGCAACGACTGGAGAGTAGCGGTCTGCGTTCGCTTCGATGGCGATAATCTAACGCCGCTTTCTTCGCTCTCTCCTCGTCCTCAAGCCATTCCTTCACCGCCCACCCTCTCGTGGGCGAGTCATAGTCTTCCGGCACTGTTACCGATGTAACTTCCCAAACAAGGGCTTCGTGGTCGGAAGTGGTTGTGTGTTCCGGGTCCAGGAGGGTGCGGGCACTCACGTACGGAGAGAGTTCCATTGTGGCGAACACCAAGTCGATTACGCTGTGGCGTTGTTGTCCCGTTTGTGAGTGAGTTTCCTCACCATCCCCGACGTAGCGGAGGTCATGCGCGTCCATCAGGTCTTCGAGGAAGAGGTGGTGGACGGGTTGTGTGCAGCGGGGGTTCCACCTCGCGCTGTGCGCATTAAAGTCTCCGGCAATGACGGTGTCACGAGTGATTATTCGTGACCATGCTATGTTCCGGGCTGGTCTGACGCCGTCGGATGCTCTAGGAGCGTCGTAGACGTTGACCACCCTCAGTTTTCGAAGTCCCCGACAAAGAATGTCCAGGACTTGGACGTCTCCATCCCCCTCCGCTGCTAGTTCCTCCCGGGGGCGGACGGTCCAGGCAGAGTCCTTGCGAACCCCAACCAACACTCTCCTTCCCCAGACGAAGTCGAACGCTGGGTGACGCCACCCTTGGAAGATCGGGGGTTCCTGGATTAGGACCACGTCGCTCCCCAGCGTCACTCCGCTCTCCATTATGGCAGTTAGAGCCTCACCGCTCTTCCTGCAATTGTGCTGTAGAACCTGAATTGGTTTCATAATTCAGGTTCTAGGGGCACAACGGCATCTGTCCCCGTCTCGGAAGAGGAGGGGAGAACGGTATCTTGCGTAGGAGCAAGGGTGGAGGAGGACTCGGGGACCCCATCGGATAGGTCCATGGCGGAGGCGTCGCCGGTATTGGAGGCTTGCTGTGCAGTGTCGGGAGCGTTGGCGGAGGGGGCTGGCTCCTCGAGGGCTGGGCGGGTTACGATTGCGGTGGTGTCACACCCTATATTGTGTGAGTATAGAATAGGTAACATGTATAACATTTAGAGAACATGGCAAACTCGACAGGAGAATGAATAATAAGGTTAGTATTCCCGGGCCGGAACCCCCTGAGGAGCTCCAGCTAGCCACGTCACGTGATTCGTGACTTTCCAAAAGGACCTCACAAGGATCCCGGCCCGAGGCGTCGCTACCTGTTATTCACTGTCAGTTTGGGAGGATCACAGATGGATGGGAACAAGTATCGACTTACCTCATGGGTGTCGACTTACCCATGAGAAAACTACAGACGACGCTGATGGAGAACAGAAGACGACGGCGAAGGGACACATCCTTATACTTGAGGATGTGTTCCACCAAGCACGGCTACCAGAGGGCTTGCAAGAGAAGGGAATTCTCAGGAGCATGCAAGGCAAGCGAATGGGATCATCCGAGGTCTGAGTTGGACGGATAGTCGGCCAAGGAACAAGGCAGAGTCTAGTCAGCCAACAGGAGTGGAGCTCAGGACAAGGGTCAAGATTGCGTCAGCATGAGACGACGTTCTGCAGCAAGGAACACCACTCAGGGAAACTGTTGGATGGAACTGATATGACGCGACCTTAGGCCAATGACTACCAACTACAAGATAAGACGGCGTTTGCGTACACACCAAGGTGTGGCTGCGCGCAAGTGCGCGCAGGTGGGGCAAATGACATCACACAGGAATGTGACGGGGCAGTGCGCTCCGGTAAGGCATAGTCTGCCTTATGATGTCAGATTCCTTCACTTGCAATCGAGATTCTCTAGGGAGATCTATGATCAAGACGACTCATAAGATATATGACTCACATGTCATTATCAGAGGAGTCATTGCATTATGCGCTCAAGTGGAGTAACCCTCCACTAGGCGCTTAACCCCAATACCTGATTGGAAGGTGTGGTAGCACGGCAAGGAATGTCAAGGATTAATCTGACACGAAGGTCATCATGCAAGTGAGCAATTAATATAATTGCGCATGCAGCATGATGCGAGCCATCAGCAGATTTGTCAAAAGATTGACTCACGTCTTATCTCCTGAGCTTAGTTTGGAAGTTGGTTCCCTTGGGAAGTCTGGGCGAACTTGTAGACGAAAGTCTATAAAAGACCCTAAGTCTTCCCACCGTCTCCTCCATCATCAGCAACTTGATCTCTTGTTACGACGTTACCATTCTACACCAAATACCTCAGGACGAGACCCTTAAGTTTATTCGGCCTGTGATCGATTAGTTGACTTCCTAGCTTCTTGGGAAATATCTATTGCTATCTACCTACGAACGAAAGCGAAACTGATCGAATAAGCCTCTCTATTGAAAGCCTCAATAGCCAGGTTCACACTATAAACTTAAGGCTCAAGCTACTAAGTTTACTTTTCGACACGAATACGGAAGACCCTCTTCTAGGGCAAGAAACACCAACACTCCTCTATAAACTACAAACGAAAACTTCAATCTACAATGGCCTCACGCAGACTCACCGGCGGTGCTACCCACGACGACGGACTTGATGCCCCTATGGCTGACACTGTCAGCATCACCCGTCCTCGCTCCTGGGAGGAAGTCACCTCTGTGGGACAACCAAGGGTTCATCATGGCACCACCCTTCACCTAGGCGAAGTACCACACTGGGTGATTTTGATGATGGAAAGGATGAATTCGACAGAGGAGGACATTAAGAGATTGATGGAAGCAGCTGGATCGGGAGCTGCAATGAACGAGGAATTACAACGGATGAAGGGACTCTATCAGGAGATGGCCCAGGGGATGCAGAAAGCTTACGACATCCTAGCAAAGAAGGGCAACCTTGACCAGGAGGTCAACCTTCAAACCGTTACCAGACTCGTTCAGGCCAGCAACGACTTTGCCGGCCAAGTTTGGAGGACAATTGGCGAACTTGCCACGGACACTAAAACCAAAGAGGCAGCCAATCAAGCGGCTGCAGAGAGACTCAACCACGGCATTCAGACAACCAATGCCATCCTCGAAGCCTTTGCCCAGAGGCAACTACAGATCAACAAGGAAATCGAGGAATGGGCCTTTCAGAAAAATACACAAGATGCCATTCGGGAACAAGATGATGAGCAGAGGGATAGACGGATTGCAGCTGTTTCCAGAGCTGAAGAGGTGCACCAGCAACGTCTGCTGGATTATGAGGAACAGAGAGAGGAGGAAAAATTGGAGTTGGTAAACAAGGTTATTAGCCTTGTTATGTCTAAGATCCAGAAGAAGGAGCATTTCGATGCTAAGTCCTTGACTGAGGCTATGCATGAGGAGATGACTCCTAGACCTCCCTCACTCGGAAGAGCACCAGAAGTCCCCTTGCCTCCATCAGAGGATGGAATCCCGGCAGACAACGGCAGAAATGGTGGTAGGGGCAGTAAACCACCAGGAGGAGGACTCCCACCACCTCCACCACCACCATCTGATCCTTCGGACGGCGAAGACTCAGATGATTCATACATCAGAAAAGCGCTGGAAAGGAAGCGCCAGGAGCGCAAACAAAAGGCTCAACAAAAGAAGCCTGAAGCAAAAAATGCAACGGAAGCATTTTTGGAATCCCTTGTCAACAAATTGCAGCAATCTGGGGTCAACGAACCAAGGAGACCCAAAATGCCTGAGATGAAGGCTCCACAATATTTTTCCGGGAAAGACAAGAATTTATTTAGGGCTTGGTGGATGTCTGTCCAAGACTATATTGCAACATACGCCAAGGCGTTCCCGGACGAGGATGATCAGGTAAAATGGGTTGGGAGCTTGCTTACTCACAAAGCTCTCAGTTGGCACCAGGAGAGGCGCAAATCTATTCAAAGGCAAGGACTTAAAGATACATGGCAAGCTTTCTCAAGCTCTATTGAAACTAGGTTTGAGGATAAGCGAGAAGCACAAAAAGACGTTAAAAGGATTACGGAGCTCCAGTATGATGGAGATATTGATGACTATATAACTAAATTGGAAGATCTGAATATGCGTGTGGGAGCAATTGGCCCCATGTATAGGAATGTAATTTGGGAGGCCATGACACCGGCCATTAAAAAGATGGTATATCAAAGGGTTGGGGGGATCCCAACAGATGATGAAGAAATGATTGATGCAGTTAAGGAAGCTGCTCACGTCGTTGAAAATTTGGAAGAGGAATTGAAGGGTCATAAGAAAAAGACTTTGGAAGTGCGGGAGGACCGCCATAAAGATAAAGGAAAACATAAGGAAACTGTGCGCCCAAAGGAGGTGCAGCACAAGGATAAATTTAAGGATAAAAAGGAGAAAAAGAGTTTTTCTGGGAAAAAGGACAAGAAGTCAATTTTTGCGTCAGGGAGGGAAGCTCTGCAGAATGTTCCTCAGAGCGAAATTGATAAACATAAGAAGGAAAAGGCTGACTGTTGGAGATGCGGGCGATCAGGACATAAGATGTTTGATTGTTACGCTAAGAAGACAGTTGGAGGAACAGAGCTCTCTGGCGAAGGAAAGGTTGCTTCCTCTGGCAAGAGGAAGAGAGACGATGACGATGATGGAAACAAAGGGCAGGAGAAGCCCAAAGAAACAAAAAAGACAAAGACCGCAGCAGTGCGGCAGGATGAGGATGAGACGATGGAAGATGCTCAGCCCAGGATTTGGGAGATTGAGCAAAATGATGAGGAGTCGGATTTTTAAGATCCTCTAGGGTTGCGTCACCTGAGGAGGAAGAATGTACATCTGACGCAGGAAATATTATATGTTGTGGAACAAAAAGAAAATCAACAGACAACTTGGGGTCGATCAAGACAAAAAATCGACGAACCGACAATGGAACCTCTTCCAAGGAAATAACAAAGGAAGCCTTGGTTCCACCTTATCACGGAAGAAGGCCAATAATCAACATGGTGTTGAATTGGTCAAAGAACAAATTTCGGACGGTGCGAGTCCTACTTGATACAGGCTCCACCTCAGCTTTACTGGACAAAGGTTTTGTCCAAACTTACAAAATTCCTACTGTGAAGAGAGACCAGCCTCTCCAAATACGCAACTTCAATAATGAGGTAGTTGCTGGAGCTGGAGAATTCTTTACAGTACCTTTTATGCTGCAACACAAACAACACTTTGCAGCCGAAGCCTTCGAAGTCGCCCCTCTTGACAGCGACTGCGATGTCATCCTCCCTTATTGGTGGATGGCCAAACATCAACCTTGCAACATGTGGGGAGACAGCAATAACATCTCCTTCACAACTACACGTTGCATCGAACATTGTACTAAGGCTCAGGCCAGTACATTTTCACTCAAGGTCGACCGCCGCGTACTCGACCATCCTGAGGCCTCAGTAATAGGCCATATTTCAGCCGTTGTCACGAAGGAAGAATTATCAGAGGCACTCCAACAAGTCCCTGAGAAATTCCGTAAGTGGATTAACATAATGACCAAGGAAGCAGCAGACAAGCTTCCAGAACACAAGCCTTACGACCATGCCATAGACTTGAAGGAAGGAGAGACTCCTCCTTGGGGACCAGTCTATGCGCTCAATGAAGTCGAGCTGGAAACACTTAGGGAGTGGTTAAAGGAAATGCTTAGGACAGGAAAGATTAGACCATCAAAATCTCCTGCCGCAGCACCAATTCTCTTTGTGCCAAAACCCCATGGGCGAGGTTTAAGGCTTTGTGTGGATTATAGGGGGATCAATAAAATAACTATAGCAAATCGCTACCCCCTCCCTCTTATGTCGGAGTTACAAGACAGAGTAAGAGGAGCCAAGTTCTTCACGAAAATGGATTTGAAGAACGGTTATCACTTGATTAGGATTAAAGAAGGCGATGAGTGGAAGACAGCCTTCAGATGCAGATATGGGCTGTATGAATTTTTGGTTATGCCTTTTGGGTTAAGCAACGCACCGGCCACATTCCAAGATATGATGAATCATATCTTCAGAGACATGTTGGACCAGGGAGTAATTGCTTATATTGATGATGTTCTAATTTACGCGGAAACAGAGGAGGAACATGATAAATTGGTTAAGGAAGTCTTGAAAAGACTGGAAGAAAATGGGCTGGTGATATCTCCGGAAAAATGTGTTTGGGGGACAAACAAAGTGGAATTTTTGGGATACATCATAAGCGAAAAAGGAATAGAAATGGCAAAGGATAAAGTGGAAACCGTCCTGGTTTGGGAACCTCCTAAATCCTTGAAAGAGACACAAGGCTTTCTTGGATTTGCGAACTTCTATCGCCGATTCATAAAGGACTTCTCAAGAATCTGTCGTCCTCTTACTGAATCTACCAAGGGCGATCCGAAGAAGTGGGAATGGACTGTTGCCATGGAATTGGCATTTGACGAGTTAAAGCAGAGGTTCACAAGAGCGCCAATATTGGGTCATTTTGATCCTAAAAAGGTTTGCATTGTTGAAACTGATGCCTCTGACTTTGCCTTAGGTGCAGTCCTTTCTCAGAAAGGAGAGGACGGAAAGCTGCATCCCATTGCTTTCCATTCTAGGAAATTCACTCCAGCAGAGATCAATTACGAAATCCATGATAAGGAGCTCTTGGCTATTGTGGATTCGTTCAAGATATGGAGAAGATACCTAGAAGGAGCAATGCATACGGTCCAAGTGTTCAGCGACCATCAGAATTTAGAGTACTTCACCACAACTAAAGTACTCAATCGTCGTCAAGCAAGGTGGGCTCAAGAACTTGCTGGCATTGATTTTAAGATTTTTTACAGACCTGGGAATAAGAATGGGAAGCCAGATGCTTTGTCAAGGCGTCCGGAGTTCCGCCCTGAAAAGGGGGGAGGTGAGGATCAGCCGATCACGACTATCCTTCACAAAGGACATTTTGCAACCATTTCAGCAATCAGTAGTGGAGGTGAGGGAACATCATTCATTGTTTCTTCGGCACGGCTTAATTCTATTCCTTCTGTTAAATGGTCTGGAGAATTTTTGAAGATGGTTAAAGACGCTGGGGAACTGGATGAAAATTATAAAAAAGCAGCAAAGAAAATAAAAGATCCACTAACGATAGAAGATGGCATAATCTATCGGAAAGAGAAGTTATGGGTACCAAAGGATTTGGTCAACATGGTCCTGGAATCGGAGCACGACTCAAAAATTGCAGGTCACTTCGGTCGGGATAAAACTATTGAATTGATACGGAGAAACTTTTGGTGGCCAAGAATGGACGAAAATATAATTGAATATGTACAAAGCTGTTTGGAATGTCAGAGGGACAAAACGGCTAGGCACCAAAAGTATGGAATGTTGCAACCTTTGGAATTATCTTATGCCCCATGGCAATCTATTGCTATGGATTTTATTACCGACCTACCAGAATCTAATGGGTGTGATCAACTATGGGTTATAGTTGATCGATTTACAAAAATGGCACACTTCATTCCTTTACACAAAGACGGCAAGACAACTGCAGACCTTGTCAGGATTTTCGCAAAGGAAATATGGAAATTACATGGCCTACCCAAGGATATTGTGTCGGACAGAGACTCCAGGTTTACGAGCACCACCTGGAAAGCATTTCTTGGAACACTAGGAATAAAACCAAGAATGTCAACAGCCTTCCACCCACAAACAGACGGGCAAACGGAACGGCTTAACCAAACAATTGAAGCTTACCTCCGCTCTTTTGTTAACCATGAAATGGACGACTGGGCTGATCTCTTACCCATGGCTGAGTTTGCATACAATAACTCAGTCACAAGCGCAACTGGACTATCCCCCTTTTACGCCAACTACGGATTCTATCCAAATACGAGCAACCCTTCGGCAACTGCTGTGCGCAACCCAGCCAGCAAAGCCTACGCCCACTGGATGCATACGATCCACGAAGGAGCCAAGTTAGCCCTTCAAAAAACACAAGAAAGGATGAAACACTATGCAGACCAGAAACGACAGGAGGCACCCGAATACCAAGTAGGAGACTTGGTTATGTTAGATGGACGCAACATAAGAACCAGACGCCCATCGAGGAAGTTAGACCATAAACAACATGGTCCCTTCCAAGTCGAAAAAGTCATCTCCCCAACAGCAGTACGACTCACACTCCCACGGAAATGGAAGATACACAACGTCTTCCATACTTCTTTGCTTGAGCCCTTCAGAGCAGGAACTCGGGCTCCACCAGACACAAATAAAATTTTACGGGAGGCAGATGATGTTGAGGGAAGCGAGGAATACGATATCGACGAAATAATGAGCAGTTACAAATCTGGAAATCGAATCTTATACCTCGTTAAATGGCTAGGTTGGCCCAATAAGAAAGACTGGACGGCAGAACCTTTCGACAACTTTTCAGTAGGAGGTCAGGAGAAGTTACGAGAGTTTCATCTCAAGTACCCTGATTCTCCGAGGGACTACCGACTCAAGGATTAAGGCTTAATGTTTTTCCCCACGAGGTTTTCATTAGGTCGAGTTGGTAGTAGGATGTAGGGGCTGGAGGACTACATCTATATATGATCACTAAGTCACTTGGCTGCGGCGAGGTGCGATCACAGAATGATAAGCTACTTGCTTCGGGACGAAGCTTGAACAGGGGGGAGGTGGTGTCACACCCTATATTGTGTGAGTATAGAATAGGTAACATGTATAACATTTAGAGAACATGGCAAACTCGACAGGAGAATGAATAATAAGGTTAGTATTCCCGGGCCGGAACCCCCTGAGGAGCTCCAGCTAGCCACGTCACGTGATTCGTGACTTTCCGAAAGGACCTCACAAGGATCCCGGCCCGAGGCGTCGCTACCTGTTATTCACTGTCAGTTTGGGAGGATCACAGATGGATGGGAACAAGTATCGACTTACCTCATGGGTGTCGACTTACCCATGAGAAAACTACAGACGACGCTGATGGAGAACAGAAGACGACGGCGAAGGGACACATCCTTATACTTGAGGATGTGTTCCACCAAGCACGGCTACCAGAGGGCTTGCAAGAGAAGGGAATTCTCAGGAGCATGCAAGGCAAGCGAATGGGATCATCCGAGGTCTGAGTTGGACGGATAGTCGGCCAAGGAACAAGGCAGAGTCTAGTCAGCCAACAGGAGTGGAGCTCAGGACAAGGGTCAAGATTGCGTCAGCATGAGACGACGTTCTGCAGCAAGGAACACCACTCAGGGAAACTGTTGGATGGAACTGATATGACGCGACCTTAGGCCAATGACTACCAACTACAAGATAAGACGGCGTTTGCGTACACACCAAGGTGTGGCTGCGCGCAAGTGCGCGCAGGTGGGGCAAATGACATCACACAGGAATGTGACGGGGCAGTGCGCTCCGGTAAGGCATAGTCTGCCTTATGATGTCAGATTCCTTCACTTGCAATCGAGATTCTCTAGGGAGATCTATGATCAAGACGACTCATAAGATATATGACTCACATGTCATTATCAGAGGAGTCATTGCATTATGCGCTCAAGTGGAGTAACCCTCCACTAGGCGCTTAACCCCAATACCTGATTGGAAGGTGTGGTAGCACGGCAAGGAATGTCAAGGATTAATCTGACACGAAGGTCATCATGCAAGTGAGCAATTAATATAATTGCGCATGCAGCATGATGCGAGCCATCAGCAGATTTGTCAAAAGATTGACTCACGTCTTATCTCCTGAGCTTAGTTTGGAAGTTGGTTCCCTTGGGAAGTCTGGGCGAACTTGTAGACGAAAGTCTATAAAAGACCCTAAGTCTTCCCACCGTCTCCTCCATCATCAGCAACTTGATCTCTTGTTACGACGTTACCATTCTACACCAAATACCTCAGGACGAGACCCTTAAGTTTATTCGGCCTGTGATCGATTAGTTGACTTCCTAGCTTCTTGGGAAATATCTATTGCTATCTACCTACGAACAAAAGCGAAACTGATCGAATAAGCCTCTCTATTGAAAGCCTCAATAGCCAGGTTCACAGGTGGGTTGAATCGTGCGCGGCATTCTGGCAAGGCGGGCAGCTGCCACTGCGGCCATACGGTCGGGGCACGAGTGATCGTTTGCGTAGTGGCTGCCACCGCAGTTGGCACACTTCGGGGTGGGTAGGGTGTGTTTGCACGCTGTTCCCTGGGGTTTGGAGCAATCGGAAAGGTCACACGCAGGGTGGTTAGAGGTCGCGTGGTGCTCTGCGCAGAAGACGCAGCGGAAGATCGTTGGTGTTGAGCAGCGTTCGCGGATGTGGCCCCACTTGAGGCATCCGGAACACTGACTGTCAGGTCCTTCGAAAACGTACATTTCAGCGCGGTGGCGTCTGCTGCCCAGCAATACTCCTTTCGAGATTAGCATTTTCGCGGTGGCTGAGCTGCGTACGAAGAAGACAGCGGAGGAGCTCTGGATTTCGCCATTAGCGTAGCGGGCTCGAATTGTCTCAGTTTTGCCTAACCAACGGATGTTGGGCAGCACTTCTACTCCAGCGTGGTTTGCTTGCACCTCGATTTGGAGGCGTTGGACGCCTTGAGAGCCCTCACCCATGAAGCGGTCCAGCGGGACGCCGTGGACTTTCAGACAAACCCAGCGGTCGAGTTCCTCAACTCCCGTAACCTCACTATCGACCTCACGCACGGCGTTGAGGATGTCCTTGCGATACAGTCCTAGGAGGGTTGCTGCATCCACCCCGGGGACTGTTGTGGCGGTGATGGTGCCTTTGGCATTGCGGGCGACTTTTAGGATGCGGTGGAATTGGGGAGCGTTCTTGAACCATAGGCAGTTGTTGATGGCTGCGGTGAACGCTTCATCCACTTGTTTTGATGCTGGTGCGGCCTCACGACGGGTGAAAACAATGCGGCGTGCCTCAGTTGGGAGATTCTGTGCGGGAGCGTATGGATTTGCGGCTTTCTGTTGGAGTTTTTTGGAGCGACGGGACTGGTGGGCGGTCCATTCCTGTGGGGGAGGCTGGGGTGGGAGGTGTACACTGGATGCTGCTGCATATGTTTGCGCAGCAGTGGGTTGGACGGCCACTGGTGGGGGTTTGCGGGGGGCCGGGGCGGCGATGGGCGGCGCTCGGGGGGCAGCGGGGGTCTTGAGGGCCCGCACCGCTTGGAGTTGGGCCTGGAGTTCACGATTTACGCTGCGGAGGTGGCGCACCTCGGATTCCAGCGCGGGGACGCGATCTTCCAGTTCTTCGAGGCGTATTCCAAGGTTGCTTATGTAGTCAACATTTAGGATTGACGATATGCGGGCTACATCATCAGAGCGGCGTTCGCGATGAGCATGCGACGCGGTATCTTCCTGGGTTCCTCCAGCGTTTGGTCTCTTGCGTGCTCCTTCTTGGGGAGGGGCAATGATGCGCATGGGGGTTGGGGACTGCGGGGATTGCATCTCGTGGCTCGAGACGCGAAGGGGGGTTGCGAAGATTTCCTCGTCGGTTTGGCTGCGTACACCCAGGGGAGACTGCAGGCGGCCCCGGTAGGGTGCGATCCTGCGCGGGGAGGCGATATCCCCAAAGCGGGGCATGCCAGAGGGCCGTGGTGAGGCCAGGGCCGTGGGTGGGTGGGGCGGTGAGGCCGTGAGAATTCTGTACGATTTCCTAATCAGGAAATTTAAGCGAGAAAGTTGGCGTTGATTTAGCGCCGAAGTGGTGTGTGCGGATGAGGTGACAGGGATAAAACGCAGGGCTACGCTAGGGGTGATGGAGTGATTTGATGTGATGAGGGGCATCGAATTGGATGTTCCTGCAGATCTGTAGGGTGCTCTCGTTTCGAAGTTTTGAATTTGGATGCAGTACGGCAATATTTTATGACATGTAACCTTTAGGGTAAGAGAAAACGATATTCTTTAGCTCACGTCATCACACGTTATGGTGATGGCGATGATGCTGCAATAAATGATGGAATAAACCTTCTCATCATCTTGTGCAGTCAGCCTGAAGCACGAAATCTATGACGTAAGATTGTTCTCTCACATTAATAAAATACTCGATGAAAACATGAAGTGGCCAACAATGTTTTGATATACGGGTTCACATCTACTTCATACAATTACTCGCGAATGTTCCACCGTGATGGCGCCAAAACAGTCGTCCTGGTATGCTTTAATTAACGTATCAAGCAAGGAATAATCTCAAAAATCTCGGGTATGATATTGACTTAGTCATAGAGTCAAATTTTGGATTGAAATCTTTACGTGTCACGAGACTTCAGGCATACAAACTATTGCAAATCTGAAGTTTCAACTCTTGCTGCTTTTGATATCAGAGCACCCAATCATCCGTTGACAATTTACATTAGAAGCAGAAAGACATCGTGTATTCGTATCTATATTTTGGATAAGAGGTTAAAGAGGCCCTGATGTTTCAATTTTTTTTTCCAACTATCCAAAAATATTCAGTATTTCAGGCCTCTTGGAAATTTCTCTTGACGTTGTTCTTCATTAACACTGAATAACCATCAAGAAGATAGAAAAACAATTACCATGCTTTTCGTCTCATTCAAAGCTCTCTTTATCATATTCTTCGCCATCATCATCCCTCTCTTCTCACTTACTAGTCTCATAATTTGTTTACTCATACCACAACTTTCATTGATCACACCCTTCTCCTTCCAAACCCTCCGCCTTAAATCTCTATAAATCACTCATAGAGCAAAACTCTTAGCTCCATCCCCCAGAGCTTTTGCTCACAATAAAGGCCGCTTTATTCCAGATGACGCTACCTACCTGCTGACCGGCAAGTTCCCGATCTCGGAACTAAGAAAGAGGGCACCTGATATTGACAGTCCATATCAATATTCTAAGGAGAGTAATACGTGTCAAAGGAGAACTAAATGTAGGACTGGGCATAAAGTCAAGAGAAGGCTTGCGGTGTTTAGTGGTGCTCTTATAAATGTGATGATCAGAGGTATCTTGTGCTTTAATGGGATATTTTATGAGTGGGTCTTATCGATAAGAATTGAAGTGACGAGGGTTAATCCTTTGTGATATTTTAGAGATATCTTTCAAGCTCATCGCGCGTTCCTCCACGACCTGGGTTACGTCGATGCCTCACACACTCTGCATGTTCCGAATTCTCCGAGAATCTCGTATGTATGCATCCAGACATCCTCATCCTGGCCTTCTATGACATCATCATGCGCCTTAGCAGCTGGCCCTACCTAAATCCGCTCTCGGCAAGCGGGGAAAAACTAATCGCACCGAAAATTGCACGGGTTGCAGAACACAGAAGTCACACTGTCAGCAGAAGAATCCGGACGATGCAGGGAGAGTGAGCATCCGCGGAAACGAAACAGATTTGGTGATGGAGAAAGAGACCAGCAGAGAAAGAGACCAGCAGAGACAGAGGCAGGCAGAGACAGATACAGAGACAGGCACAGACAGGAACAAACACAGCCACTGACAGGCACAAACTCAAAAGGGCAGAGGAAGAGATGTGTGGCGTCGTGCGCAGGAAGACGCTAACGGCTTTCTTCAAAGCAACCACCGAACGACCAATCGCAATGCCCTTCCTTTCTTTCCGCCAGCCATGATGAGCCAAAGTGACAACCAACTCTGGTTTTCTCGGTTTCTGATTCACGCCGAGTCGATCAGGGTCTTCATCATCCACTTCGCTTGTCACGGCTTACAATTCGTGATCATTGTGAGTGGTTGTGTTGCAGCATGTGGACACAAGCGTTGCGTGTGCGAGTGGCGACAGCGAAAATCAAAGCCTGAAAGAAAGCCCAAAGGCACAGACAGGGACGCTTCCCCATAAATAAAACCGTACCGTTGAACCCACATTTTTTCTACAACAAAAGTGTCAGCCCTGGTACCGCCGTTTGTAATATTATATCCGCTCGCCGAATTACGAATCCAAAAAGAAAAACCCTTTCTCGAGAACCCACTTTCTTGAAAAAAGAAAAAAAACCCCCCCCAACTTTTGAACCAAAAATCCCCGTTCGAACCGCTTTATCTCCCACCACCACCGGCACCAACTGATCTTTCGCCCCGCTTCGTTTCCACCACCAGTAGCACCCACGTCCTATCGGCAACCACTCTAACCAACTCATCCACCTCCCCCACTTAACCAAGGGCAGCTTGAAAACGGAAAACGCTACCTCAATCACCCACATCAATACTCAACAACATGGCTACCGTCGGACAGAAGCCGGCGCCTTTGTCGCAGACCCATCCTTTCACCTGCAACACCTGTCAGGTTGCTTTCAAAACCCACGAGGCTCAGCGAAATCACCACCACAGCGACTGGCAGTGAGTTGAATTCTTTGATTTGATTCTTGCCACACCTGATTGTGTTTTTGTGTTCTGACATTCTCAGTCAATACAATCTTAAGCGCAAGGTCGCCTCTCTTCCTCCGTTGTCGTCAGAGACTTTCTCCGAGAAGGTTCTTCACGCCCAGAAATCTACCCAGATTGAGAAGGACAGGGCTACCTTCGCAAAATCTTGCACTGCTTGCAACAAAACCTACTACTCTGAGAATGGATATATCAACCACATTGGGTCCTCTAAGCACCGTCAGAATGTTGCTGCTGCTCACACGAGCGCAATTCGTGCTGGTGGAAGCGGACAAACTCAAACTCTCGGCCGGAAACAGGATGACAAGGATGAGACTGAGAGTGTTGTAAGCTCTACATTCTCTATGGGAGAGCCCGTTTCTAAGGAGGAGCCCGTCAGCGAGCTTGCTGCAGGGGTCAAGAACCTCGCCGTTTCAAACGACTCTACATCCACCCCATTGGAGACAGCTGAAAAGTCTGAGGCTGGAGAGAAGGAGGGAGAGGAGAAGGAGGACGACAACGACCAACTCGCCCTCCCATTAGAGGCCTGTTTGTTCTGCCCATACGTTTCACCATCTCTTGCCCTCAACGTCAGCCACATGACCAAAGCCCACGGCCTCTTCATTCCCGAATCTAAATACCTCGTTGACCTGCCCGGCCTCATCACATATCTTGGCCAGAAGCTCGTCTACGGAAACCAGTGCTTGTACTGTAACAAGACCAAGGGAGGACTTGAGGGAATCCGTACTCACATGCAAGACAAGGGACACACTATGCTTGGATTCGAGACCGAGGAGCAACAGATTGAGCTTGGACAATACTACGATTTCCGTTCGACCTATTCCGACGGCGAGGACAGTGGGGAATCAGATGAGGAGTGGGAAGACGAGGAAGGAGAGGAGGGAGAAGCTGGAGATGGTGAAGGTGAAGGCTGGGAAACCGACTCGGACACCTCTGTCGACAGTGCTCAACTCGGAGCCATCCCTCTCGATCGCGAAGGACGTCGTGCCCGTGGTGCAGCCCATAAAATGCAAGATGGATTCCATTCCCATGCACACTCTGCAGTTTACCACGATGAATACGAATTGCACCTTCCCTCCGGTCGTTCAGTTGGTCACAGATCTTTGGCGAGATTCTATAGACAGAACTTACGGGATCATCCCCTGCCGCCAGTTCGTCGTGCGGTTGATTACCGTGCTGCAAACGAGGTTGATGATGACGAGGAGGGTGGAGTTCGTGTCAATGACGACGGAACTGTAATGAACCGTCGTGAGAGAAGAGAGGAGGCTCGTGCTGTTGCAAGACGTGGTGAACTTGGTATGCTCGGTGCTACTGACTCCCAGAAGAAGGATGTTGCAAAGTTGCACAAGCTTGCTCAGGCAGATGAGGCTAGAGGAAGGAGAAGATTCGAGAGAGGTGTCAACAGACAGGCGAACTTCCAGAAGCATTACCGTGATCCTCTTCTACAGTAGATGTACAGATTTTTTCTTTTTTTCTTTTTCTCTTTCTTTAAAAGTTTGTTTTTTTTATGGGTGTCGTCGGCCAAATCACTTGGTGGGGGGTTTTACGCTTTTTACGCCTTTTTTTTCTTTTTTTTTTTGTGTCTGCTTGTTTACTTAGGAGTTCGTGATTTCAATGGCATGCTGTTACGACTTGACTTTAGCTTGCATTTTGAGCTTGAGATTTGTGCTTGAGCTTGAAAGACTTGTATGATGTTTTTATCCCAGTGATGTCGTTTAGATAATGACAATTATGACATGCACCATTCCAGTGTACATACTTATACCGTTATATCTATGCCTTAAATATCATCCTCCTTCCTCCTTCCCTTCTTCTCCCGTGCATGTTCAACTTCTCGTTGAGATATCTCTCTCTTTGTTAATTTATCCTATCCACTCCTATGTATATATATAACCAACTCCATGCCTTTTTTTTTTTTTTTTTTTTTTTTTTTTTTTTTGGGGGGGGGGGGGGGGGGATTTGTATTGATATAGAATAATGGAGATTGGATTTGGATGGGTTATATGGAATAATGGAAATCTGGGATGTTTTCTTGTAATGGCATGTTGGTATGTGGATATGGGTTGTGGGGGTTAGTTTACGTGGGATGGATTGGGTGGGGAGATAGAGATGGATATGGATATGGATATGGATATGGATATGGATATGGATATGGATATGGATATGGATATGGATATGGATATGGATATGGATATGGATATGGATATGGATATGGATATGGATATGGATATGGATATGGATATGGATATGGATATGGGTTGATATGGGTTGATATGGGTTGGAGGGGTTGGATGGATTGGGTGGGGAGATAGAGATAGAGATAGAGATAGAGATAGAGATGGAGATGGAGATAGAGATTACAGCTATTGGAACGGTATCTACTTGGAGAGTGCTTGGAGGTTCATTAGGCACGGTGTGTTCTATGGTGAACATATGGGATCACGATATGGTAACAGAATACATAGCCGTAACTTCAGAGGAAACTTAGGGTTAAGGGTCCTGTAGGAGCTGGGCAGTAATGATTACTAAATTTATGTACGGATGTTTGGTGGTTTGGTGGTTTTGTTGTCTTGGCATTTGCTCTGGTATTGGTGGGGGGGGGGGGGGGTGGTATGGGGGTATGTATACATACGTAGCTCGCATCGGAATTGTGTTGGTATATACATGTTGGTCGAGGAATCGAGAAAATCAATATCAGCTCTCGTCGGTTACAGAGTTATAGAGTTACAGTGGCAGATTCACTGAAACCGTATGTAGGCGAGGAAAGGCGAGTCGGAGCGGTATAGTAAAAGGTTTAGACTATAAGAGAAACAGTTGGGCTCACTGTGCTGTAGTTTATCTATCTATCTATCAGATTATATCTAGCTATGTAGGTACTGTATTATTGTATCACTGTATGTAGATACATACCCGTCACTCGCCCCAGAAATAAACCTACATGATACCATCTCACCCTCCACCCCACATCCCCATTATTCTTCCTCTTCCTCTTTCCGAAACCGAGACCGGTTTTTGGTATCTATGTATGGATGGATGTATGTTTATCCCACCTCAGAATTCGGCATCCTTACTACATACCTCGCCACTCGCCGGTTTCTTGTCAAACTTTTGAATTTAGTTATGGTATATGGTGTATGGTGTATGGTGTATGGTGGATTCGAATTGATAAGAATATGTACACTCAACATGTAGTTTGTATATATGTATATATGTATATGTAGTTTGTATTCCCCTCGAGGCTTCAAAAAGTGGTGTATTCCATTGATAAGTACACTGTAAATGTAGTTTGTATTCCTCGCGGCTGAAAAAAGCCATCCCGTTCATACATACTTGTGTACATATGTATCAATTCAGCTATGTACCACGGGCTTGCAGAGCTTGCAGGAAATTCATGAAGGGTGCAATAGGTCCACGTCATGCTCAAATTATCAGTCTCCGATATGTATGATACTTCTATACGCCGAAACCATGTCGGAAACCAAGATGCTATGGTTATGGTTATTATAGCCACAGCTCGGCTATTTTGTGTACCTGAAAAGAAGGTCGATTTGGATCGCCTTTAACTTCCTTCAAGTTCCCTGGACCCCCCCCCCCCCCCCCCCCCACCCCCCCGGTGCTAAAGTGGTGATAGTGTGGGATATGTAGTGGGATATAGGCACAGTAGCACCATACATAGTGGTCTGTGCGGCTGCAGCAACGCCAACAACAGCTGGATGTAGATCCGGGCTTTTCTTTTTTGTCTGGCCTCTTCTTGTGGGCTTTCCCTATATTGCGATAAATGCTCGGTTGTTACCAGGTCAGGTTAGCTGATGTCCTCAACTATGATGTCCTCGGTTCGAAAAACGATATGGTGAACAGATAAAACCTCAAAAATAATGGGAAACAAATGAAAAACAATTGCTATTGCTATTGCGATCTGTGGTTTTTTGTAATTTGTAATTTATTGTTTGATGATGGTGATTATAATGTTTCCAGTGTTCAGTGTCCACTGCAATCCAATCCAGAGATATCTTCGTCCAACCAACAGTGATGTGCTTCCTTCTAAGTCCACCTGCATACATAGTCTCCAGAGTTGTTCAGCTTCTAGCCCTAAGTCATTTTGGGCTCGTCGTCTAGGGCTCAGCTTCGCTCTTAAAGTTAACCAGTTACCAACTCGTCGCTCTAGCCCGCCATGCCCGCTTTCGCGAGATTTCGTACCACGGAACTTCCCTCTCCAGTTATGTACTACCGGGCTGTTACCGGGCTGCCGTTGAGCTATCGCCGGGCTGTCCAACGGGCTTTCAACGGGCTTTCGACGGGCTATCGACGGGCTATCGCCGGGCTGTCGCCGAGTCTCCTCACAACTTCTCCTCCCTGGTCTCCCCAACTGGCTGGTCCTCTCATGGTCCGCACCTCCGCACACAGATGCCCGGCTCGCAGCCGCCTGCATATTTATAGTTTAGAGTGGCTCTAGTCCACCGCAGCATTATCGCGAGGAGTAGCAATTTTTGGGCTGGGAAATCCTGCCCCTGACATGAAGACCTAAGCATGAGGGCCAAAGCATAGACATAGCGGTCACTCTAGACACCGCCGGTGGTGGTAGAACAGTTAGAGAGGATCTTACCAACTATTCCATCACTGCTGCTACCGAAAAATATTCTTTTTTGCCAAAGGAAAAAAAATATACCCTCCTAATTCTCGTTTTTTTTTTCTACCCTCCGAGCTCCTCTCCTGTCAAGTGATGTTTGCAAGAGTCCCCTCAGCTTCATACCCTCAGTTTCAGGCCGAAGCCCCTCGCAATCGGCAAGCTTACTTCGAAGACTTTATCACCGCTTCTGACGACGAAGATATCGACGACGAACCTACCGGTGTTGATGATGATACCTCCCCGCTATCACGAGACGCGTCAAGGAAATCAGTACATTCGTATCGTTTAAAGGCGCCGGTGGAATTCAACGCGACTCGCAATGGAATGAATGGCTCTATTAGAGCGCGTCAAGCTTCCCAGCGATACCAACGGGGTAGTGATGACGCCTCTGACCTTCGTGCCTCTTCATCTGGCGAGCCTAGTGATCCTACTGAGTCGGCCAGTGATATGAGTGACAGTGGTCGACAGCCTAGGAAGCGTAGAGTGAGGTCGAAGGGAAAAAATAATGTAAGTTGTTTTTTTTTTAGGGCCCTTAATCATAACACTCAATTGGAAACAAATTACATGGGATGGCTTGGTTAATGTGGAATTGCAGGGTTGCAACCATTTTCGACTACCTAACGATACAACCGCTTGCGAATGTTGTCTCCACCGTTGCGATGACCATGCCGTCCGTCTCAATTCCTCGCCAAAGGGTCTCGATACTCTCCTTTACAAGCTTACGAATATGATCGAAACTGGAGCGCTTAGTAGTCCTGTTCGGAATCCCGACATGATTACAGCAGCCGATATGCAAAGCTCCGGCCCGTCGAATCCCTCTCGGAAACAAACTGCGGAATTGGAAGAGCTTCGTACGGCAGAATTGAGAAGATTACATGCATTGGAAGATAGTATCCAGCAACAGCAATTGGTTGAGTTGCAAAGACTACGGAAAATTGAAGATGATTACATCAAGGAGCTACAGGGAGAAGTTGCTAGATTTCGTGCGGCGGAAAAACAAAGGTCCTCAGAAACTGCTTCTGGAAATAATTCTAACCATGCTCCCTCACAAAGTCAGGTGATTGGTGAACCTGGCCCAATGATTAATACTACAGCTATTCCAAAGGTGCCGAATTTCCAATATATTGAAACGGCACCGAGTCCGGTTCATCCGAGTGACGACTATGGACACTATGGGGCAAGAAGGCTAAATAGTGTGAGAAGAGAAGGAGCGGTTAATACTTTCTACTGTTGGTTGACTTTTTACTTGCTTTCATCGGTTTCGGAAACAACGAATTATATCCCGAAAATCTTGGGGTTTAAGCCAGCTTTGGATGAAACGGGCGTCTCTTACACTGAATGTCCGGATGCGTTTATTTTGAACCAGGGACTCGACAACTCAAAAATGTCTGTACTTGCGGATAAGAGCTTTGGAAATATGATTACAGTTATTTCCAGGCTTCTAGTCTGTGAAGAAGCATTGAAGGAACGGGGTTACAACTACTCGCAGCATACGGCATTCTTCTTGATTCATGAGGAATTGGATCAAATGACAATTGAAGAGCTAGTTGAGGATAGTGCAGCGACTGATAGGCCTCGTCACATGAAGATTCCAAAGAACATTTGCTCAGCAGGAACCATCGAATCAGTACTCGACCGTGAAGGCTTAGAATACATCGAAACGGAAAGTCAATTCATAATCCAAGGAGTTTTATCAATGGAGGCCATTACGACTATTCTGGATTATTCAAACCACAACCTCACATTTTTCGAATCAGTCCAAGCCTTCGCAGGATGCCAAGTCGTCACCCATCTCAGAACCGACCAAACAGAACTTCTATTAACACCCCGAGGATCCTTCGATGCCCAAGAGGTTATTGAACTTGGCCTTCAGCCTATGTCTTGCAACGATGTAAACCATCCCCCATGATTCCCGCAAGGACTATCGACAGATATTAACACCCAATCAGGAGGAATTCGATACCTGGATGTTCTGTGAAGAAGAACCAGATATCTCTGAAATCATCGAAACACTAAAAACTATCGGTCTATGCTCTACCGACGATGTCGTATCCCACCAAGACGGTCCCGCCCTGAAAACTACCGAAGATCTTGGCCATGACCTCAATTTGCAAACTCAACTTATGAACGCTCGTCCGTTCACTCGATCCGGCCCTGTTAATCGCTTTCATAGCTCCTTCTCTGGCTCTGTTAAATGGTCCCCGAAATCAGGTGGTGTTAACTCTATGGGTAGAGTTATGCCTAACCGTCCCGTTGATCCAAAGGTCCCTGTGTTCCAGATCTTCCCCGCCGCTCATAATTCTCACCCTGGAAACTCCGGTCCTTACCCATCGTCTGATGAGTTTGCTGGACCCGTGGAAGAAGATTATGGTGACGAGGATGAAGAGAACTTCCGACCTCCTTGGGCCCCTGTGGATCTGCAACCTACCAATGGAATTTTCACCAGCAACTTCACATTCCCTTCTCCGCCGAGACAGATGAAGCCATCCTCTATGAACCAACCACCAGTTTGCAGCTACTTTTCACCTTCCGAGTCCAGTGCGGCTAGTGTCAAAAACAGAATGTCCGGAAGACTAGACGACATCTACGATGAAGAGGAGGAGCAGGAACCTACCACTTCAAAAGTATTACAGCAAGTTGTCAGCGAATCTGGAAATGGTGCAAACATCGGAAAATGTATGGCTGATGAGGGCTTCGAGGATGTCACCAATTATTTGAAAGCTAGCCAATCTCATCCCACACCAGCAGATCAACTTCAACCTAACTCCCAGGAAAACACCACCAAAGATAAAGCAAAACTAAGCGTTATCGTCCCGGATTCAACTAAGCATATCAATGACGAAATGTTATCTCCTGCCATCATGCCACTGAAGCTAAAGAAGCGTAACACCTATGTCAGTAACATGGGAGATGACGACATCACACCTACCAATAATAAAGGCCATCTTCATGAACTAAATGGTTCTACTGTTGCTTCTACATCCGGCTTTGAATCCTGGAGGAAACAGAAGTCAAATGCTGGCTCCCGTGTCGTTTCTGCGGCATTCTATGAATCTGCAACTGCGATTGGATCGATGGTGGATTCGTCATTGGCTTCACCTAGACTGCCGCCTAAGACTCCTCATCCAAGATCTGCATTCCCTATGTTGGGTATGTCTGGTGCTAACTACCAGTTTCTGCACCAGAATAATGAAAAGGGTTTGCAAGTCGAGGGGAAACGAATCTCCTCGCTTCCTAGCGATTTGGGAAAACTTGGATCCCCCGTCGATTTACCACCTATCAGAAGATCGAGAGTTGAAAGTCGGAATGAGAAGAGACATGTTTCGCAACCATTACCGGCTGGAAAACAATACAAGACGGAGATGAAGAAATTGTCGAAAATTGCGGATATTTATCGACCGGTTAACCAGCCCTCGAAACGAGAACCGGTAAAGGAAGATACGGTGTTTGTATCAGTTCTGGTTAAGGATAGAACTTCTACACATCTTTACAGGATTAGTTTACAAGAGAATGAATCGGATGATATGGATCTTTCTTTGAGACTTTCCGAAAGCTATTATGGAATTCGCGGTTGGTATAAACAGCTTCTTTTCAAGGGTATTACGGATGTCAAAACTGTCCATGTAAGCTTGTTTTCCCCCATTTATCCAACTTGGAATAATTTATTGATATGCAATAGTACGAAATGCTACCCCTCCCTTACAAAACCCAACCAGAATACTTCAACTCGACACTTTCTTACACCCCCATCAGCACCCCCATCAACTTCGTCCCCGGTCAAGGCGCTATCAATAACCTTCTATCCCTTCTAAAACACCCTCGAAACGCAAACAAAGAAACCAAATGGCTTTCCTGGGTCGGAGGACTCCAAGGATCTCGCCCCGTCAGGAAGCAACGACGAACACACAATGGACCTGTGTTGTCGACGGAGGTTTATGAGCCCAGTCTAGACACTTTGAAGGGAGTTGGATTGTTATTGGTAGAAGGATGGGATGTGGCGAAGATTTTCATCACTTTGATCGGATTAGTATCGATGAGTATCATGGCGGCTACTGCGTTGGCAGTGGTTAAAAAGGATCTTGAGACAGCGGTATCAGTGGGACAGAATGGAGTTATTGGAGCGGTTGGATTGGTGGCGGTTTTGGTAGGGGTGACGGTATTGGATGGTGTTTTGGAGTGTTGAGGGGCTTTGTAATACGGAGGAAGTGTGGTAAGGAGTTGGTTAGGCGTATATATATGATTTTGAAATGATTTTTGTAATGATAGATAGATGACACTTTTTTTTTATAATAGGTAGATAATGGTTTAATGTTTAAATGACGCCACTAAAATTAATTATTTACCTGTGTTTTTTTTGTCTCTTTGGCTTATGATCTCATTCTGAACGTCGATGGTGACCTCATTTGAAACCCAGGAACGGGTATGCACAAACGATTAAAATGCGAGAAGCACCCCTACTAGTTCTGTTGACTATTAACATCAGGCACCCCGAATTTGCTACTTCCCGCAGTGCAAACAAGCACTCCGCCCATCCACCCCTCCCCAGTTTTCTGGAATAAGTAAAAAGCAAACACACCCCGCATGTTTCCACAACATCGTTCCAGACAAACACGAAATACGTCCCCAAAAACGAATCATTGTTCAACAATCCTGCAGCACCCGCAGCGCCCACCTCCCTGGCTACCATTACTTCTGCTATCCTCAAACACCGGTCATGCTCGGTTATAAAGACCCCCTAGATCTCCCCAGGAACTGTCTGTATTTCCCTTCTTCATCCTTTCTCTGGAAACTTCCGAAAATACAATAGATACGATACGATACGATATAGTAAATAGCCAAAGCCTATCAGCTAGTCAACGGAACGGAATCATACAAATATGCCTATGCAGTGGAATGATCAAGCTGATGCGAGGGTATGTTGTTTTATTCTCACTTCGTCTTCTCTTGTCTTACGCACCATTAACCCGTTCTAATTCTCATTCCCATTCCTTTTACTCAAAGTTAAATTATACTATCACTCTACTTGCCTATATTGTTTTTGACCTACAGTTCCTTATGTCTTTATATCCCTTCATCATTTCCCTCCTCCGCTCCTTCACTTCACATTACTCGACCCTTCATCTTATCCACTCCCCCTAATTCCCCTCCCTTATCTCAATCCCCACCCCTCATCATACCCATAAACTTAACTAACCCCCTCCCCAGCTCTTCGCCAACGTCCTCAAACTCCACGTCGTCAAGCTCGACTATGCCCAACTGGCCAAAGCCATGGGCAACGGCGTAACCCCCAAAGCCATCTCCCACCGCATCGCCAAGATCAAAGACAAAGCAAATGCATACGTGAAAGCGAATCCCTACGCCTTCGACGATCTCGGTAGCGGCAAAAAGTCAGGAAAAAAGGGTGTGAAAGGTACTGGCATGAAAATCGGAACGGGACTAAAGCGGAAAATTAATGATATGGATGATGATGATGATGGCTTGGTTAAGAAGGAGGTTAAGATGGAAGTTATGGAGGGGGAGGAAATGGCGATTGAGGGAATGAATGGAATGGAAGAGGGGAGTGCATATGCTGCTGCTACAGAAGAGGGGTTGAGGGATGGGGATATCATGAATGGTGTTGGAGATGGCGATTCTATGAGGAGGGCTCAGGATTTGTTGGTCGGAAGAGCGACGTTGACAGAAGAGCAACGGGTGTGGGCATTGAGAGAGGGGGGGTATTTACGATGTGGGAATGAGACTGCGGCAGTAGCGGAGGAAGAAACGCAGGTTCAGATGGAGGCTGTTCAAACAAAGGCTTTTCAACTGGAAGTTTGTGAACCGTTGATGAAGCAATCGGAACCAGAACCTGTACCAAAACCAGCACCAGAACCAGCACCAGTGGACATAGGGATGGCTAATAATGGGACAAGTATGGTTTTAGTTATGGAGAATGCGTCTGTAGTTGATAGTCTTAGTGGGAGCTCATCATAAGTGATGATGATGATCCTCCAGGGGGGAAGGTGTTTTCTTGGTTTCTTGTTTATCTTTATGTTTATTTATGTTTTTTGTTTGGAGTTAATCTGGGGAATGTCGTAGATTTTTGAACACAGGGCTGGATTTTTTTTTGTCCTCTCTCGTTTCTCGTTTGTATTAGAACTTTGATGAGAGCGTCTAGGGTCATTATGCCTGGACACATGTAACCAAAAGTTTCATTCAGCCCTATATTTCTGGCGCTATAAAGATATGCGGAATAATTATATTTGATGTCATGTGCATCCTGTTGGTGCTTTAAAATGTGTACTTGGGCCAATGATTTGGACGTCTACAGTCAACAAAAATGATAGCATACCGCCTAAAACAGAAACATGGCATGAGAACCACATAAGACGGTAATAACGGCCGAATATTAACAGGGAATTAGAGACGTTTTTGTATGCAATACAACTAATTCCGCAACTGGGACATATCAGTGACAGAAATCGAAATATTGCACTGCACAGAAATATCGACCAAGTTGTATAAGCTTAGCGGGAAAATGAGACATAAATCACAACTTTCGAGAATCACAGGGACAATTCAAAAATGAGGCACAGTAATCGGTGTAAGATATCTCCAATACAGAATGCATAGATGCTTCGTAATTATCACATTATCCCACGCTCCCGAAAGAAAAAAATCCAGAACACCCAATTTGAACCCAAGAACCCATGCTTTTATTTTTGCTTGAGAAATACAGCGACCAGTGAACAAGAGAGGAAACGAGACATTTAAGCGGCAAGCTCCTTGATCTTGGCCTGGACGTTGGCGCGGCGCTGCTCGCGGGTGAGCTTCTTGGAGCGGTACTTCTGGGACTCGGACTTCCAGTAGGCGGCGTCCTTCTTCTCTCCCTCAGCGGGAAGGTTGGGGTTCTCACGGATCTTAGCGTGAGCCTCCTCGTACATCTCCTCGAGTCCATCGGCTAGTGGAAAGTTAGTGTGAAAAATGAAAAATTAGGGGGGGAAATTATTTACCCTCAAGACCGTCCTCGATGTACTGCTGGAACTGAGACTTGTAGCGCTCCTCGTCGTCATCGGCGAGGGTCTCCATGTACTCAGCGACGTGTCCTCCGAAGATGTACTTGCGGAGAGTCTCAGCGTCGAGCTCCTTGGCCTCAATGTCCCATCCAGGGAAACGAGACTCGGAGTGGGGGATCAAAAGTCCTCCGTCGGAAGCTCCCTTCATGGCTCCGAAAACACGGGCACCAGTGGAAGTACGGTGAAGACCAACGTCGAGGTTGGCCTTGAAGGGGCGGCGCTCCTCTCCGTCGATCTCAGCAGCCTCGGTGAGCTTGAACTCTCCGTCAACCTCCTCAACACCGGCGAAGTCACCGTCAAGGCCGAGCTTGGTAAGAGTGCGGCGGGCGAGAAGGAGACCGGTGGCGTAAGCGGCAGCCCAGTTGGTGAGACCGTGCTTGATTCCGTAGCGGGGAAGCTCGTGGGAGTAGGCAGCGGCGAAGACCTTGTCACCGATGATCTCGGAGGTGACGATTTGGCAGATCACCTGTAAAGATAGGCCGCAACATTAGCCCTCCTCCATTCACTATTTATACTCTGGACATTTCTGCCACTGTGAGGCAATGCGAATGCTTGAGGTTCAGGGCAATGCGCATTGCAACAAGAGACTGTCGATTTGGACGGGGGAACGTACATCGCGGTTGGTGAAGCGGACGACGAGACGGTACTTGGGGGCGTTGTACTTGTTCTTCGCCTGGGTGATCAAACGCTTACGGGCGTAGTAGTCGGTCTTTCCCTCTCTTCTTCTGCGGTACTTGGTCTGGTACCGGGAGAAGTAGGCGCTGGACTTGACGAGCTTGGTGAAAGGCTGTACATCAATCAGTTCTCTGTACTCGATATTTCGAGATATTCGAGGGATTGATTTTGCGTACCATCTTGGGCGGGTTGCTGCTGACGAGGTGCTTAGGCTGGAGCTGCTGTCGGGGTCGTCGTAGACTTTCACTGTCTGTTTGCCGAAATATCCGCTAAACCTAGGTGGGACACTGTGTTCAAATTCACGTGATTGTGACTGTTGCTCCAGGGTTTGTGGGGCATCACCATGAATGGACTAGTGTATCTCTACGAGAGGTGCATCAGCCATGTTGTGACTGCTTTGAGGCTTAGCTAAGGGCACACACTAGCATAAACGCCAAGCCATCCAATCGCGGGAAATGTGAGAGTGCTATGGTCCGGGAATCAGCTTGACTACGACAACGCCCGCCCGTCGACCAATCTTACGTCCATTCCGCAGCGAATTTACCGGAAAATATCAACAAAATGGCACCCAAGGGAAAGAAGGTTGAGCGCAAGGAGGAGAACATCTCTCTCGGACCCCAGATCCGTGAGGGTACGTAAATTCCCACGATTTTCGCGACAGCGACATTTTCGAATTTTGGCGAAATGGAAGCTGATTTGGTGGAATAGGTGAGCTCGTTTTCGGAGTTGCCCGCATCTTCGCCTCCTTCAACGACACTTTCGTCCACGTTACCGATCTTTCGTAAGTGACCGCCTCCATCGCCGCCGACGATCTACATATTTGGGATCTGAGGGCTTCATTTTCTTGCAATACGCAAGCTTTTTTTGCTGGGGTAGAGGCTGACGCTTCAATGATCCCAATAGTGGACGTGAAACCATCTCCCGTGTTACCGGAGGAATGAAGGTCAAGGCCGACCGTGACGAGTCTTCTCCCTACGCCGCCATGTTGGCTGCCCAGGACGTCGCTGCCCGCTGCAAGGAGGTCGGAATCACCGCTCTCCACATCAAGATCCGTGCCACTGGAGGTATGTTCAACCTATGATCCCTCAAAGGCAACTTTTCTAACCCAATCTTCAGGAAACGGAACCAAGACCCCCGGTCCCGGAGCCCAGTCTGCTCTCCGTGCTCTCGCTCGTTCCGGAATGAGAATCGGACGCATTGAGGACGTTACCCCCACTCCTTCCGACTCTACCCGCAGAAAGGGAGGTCGTCGTGGTCGTCGTCTTTAAACATATCGCCCACTCGATATGTTTGTGGAAAAAATTGGGTTCATTTTTTTTTCGGTGTTTTTGCTATTTGAATGATAATGTCATCAACTCGGTCCTTTTGACTGCCATAATGTCGCTTTGAGTCTTGTGTTTCGCCTTCGTGAACTGGGTTAAAAAATTCACATCTAAAAACATGTCCTTGTGAATCCAAGTAATCCATATTTGATGAAGTTATTGTTTTTGGCAAATATTGATCCACACAATGCTCTTCTGTATCAGGCTTGGCACCTTTGCCCTGCAAGCTTCGTTGTCGTAATTGCATCACAACATATCATGTAGACTATGACCACAGCCATGATATGTCGCACTCATAGCATCTTTCTGGCTCCTCATTATCAACTCAACTCTTTCTCAACAACCTTGGCCATTCCATTCAACCCCTTCACTATACAACAATCCCCTGTAAAAAGAAACTATATCGTTCTCTGTGTGAATAAACATCAGTACTAAAGAATCCCAGACACCCACCTCCGGATTACTCTTCATCAACTAAGATTTAGAGATATCAGTTCCCATACCCTTCAGTATACCCCTCTCTAACTTCTTTATAGCCCGAATCACACGACTGAGGTTACAAATTCAATTTTTACTTGATCTGAAGTTCTGGACTATCGATGCTGCATAAAATATAAATCTTCCTACAACCAAAAGAGCTCGTATAGATATATGGATACCACATAAACTGTTCAGTTGAAAGTATTAAATGGCCAAAACATGGGGATCTGTGTGATGGGTTTTACGATGAAGACGCATAATGTGGGGTGTAGAGCTGGGCATTCGTGTAGGTTTGAGTGTGTATATAGTTATGGATTTGAAAATTTCAATACCGGTAGGGCTTGGAAGCTGAGATTCTGGCTGATTCAAATTTTGGTGTTGATTTAGATAATACACTTTTCTTTTGTGTTAGAACTATGACGTTTATTTTGCTGATTTATGTGTATACCCTATTCCATGTATGCCTAGCCTCAACCCAGGAGTGAAAAGAGTGCGGTATATTAATTACATCTTTTTCTATATGTGACTTGCTTTGGCTGGTAAGATTGCAGATAGATTTGACCAGGAACACGTCATTAACCTGGTGGGCAGTTTCCGTATTAGTCCGCAAATTCATTACACCTGTTAAGCCGCCAACACTGAAGCACTAAACGATATATGTTGGCACCATATGAGGTGCTAGCAACTTTAGGTGTCAAAATCCAGGAAACTCACGTTGATCCCGAAGAATCTTTGGAAATATAAAAGAAAAAAATCCATATGTACCGGCTTGACAACGATAGAGATCCTATATATGTCCCCCTTAACCCGCTTCCACAATCAGCCTATACCCTCATTTCCTACTTTCCATCACTTCATTATTTCATCTTCAAAACTACTTCCATTTTCGTTCTAATGGAAGATCAAGTCTTCAATTTCTTTCTCACTAATTTCCTAAAATGAAATCAATTCTCAAGGCTGCATCATGTCCATAACTACTCTTCGAAAATCTAATAAATACAAACTATTATGTAGATAGCAACACATCAAGATAATGTGCCCCAAATTATGGGCATGGCCATGGCAATCTTCTATCATTATTAATTACTTCCTCCATCACCACTTCCTCCATCACCACTTCCTCCATCACCACTTCCTCCATCACCACTTCCTCCATCACCACTTCCTCCATCACCACTTCCTCCATCACCACTTCCTCCATCACCACTTCCTCCATCACCACTTTCCTCCATCACCCACCCCCGCCCCTGTCTTATAACAACAAAAACAGCGACACACCAAACCAAAACCCAAACCTAAATCAATCATTAAACCCCGGAATTATCCCCAAAATCACCACCCTAGGTCGGAAGAAATTGCTACAACCCCCGGTGATAGGGTTGACTTTCTGTCTCATTTCCAATTCTACTTATGTATAAGTTTATCTTTTAATCCCTTTATCACTCTTACCCTATATTTATATCCTTCTTACAGGTACATACCCAATCAAAATATCCCACAAAACAACCCCCCCCCCCCCCTCCCCTCAAAAAAAAAAGGAATCCTCCATCCTTATCCTCCATCCTTATCCTCCATCCTTATCCTCCATCCTTATCCTCCATCCTTATCCTCCATCCTTATCCTCCATCCTTATCCTCCGAGAGTTGATATGTGAATAAATTATAGAGTTTGGGTTTAACTTTATTTTGTATGAAGCATGCCCTGGGTGCGGCTAGTGGCTTTTTGAATCTCGAGGGTTTCATGGGAATTGTGGGCTAGAATTATGAATTTAAGCTTAGTTTAGCAGAAATGACGTTTACCATACATATACTCCTTAATCTTTCCAGTTGATAGATGAGATATGTTCACTCTTGATCTCGTTTTCGTTATTTCCTTAATTCGTCATTTCATTATTCGTAGCCAATTATTACTATCGGGAATCGACTGATTCTATTTTCGACCAGGTTCCACTACTACCAATCTCATCTCTAGTAGATCTATGATTCGACAACGTACTCAACCTAGCCTCTGATCTTCCGGCTGGTATAAACTCTTCCCTAGAAGTTTCCGGGCTGATTGATTCAATACTCTCTAGATCCCACTCATGGGTAAACGTCATTCTAGGTGAGCTTCTAGTAGAACGTTCTCCTATTCCTTCCCGCATTTGATATGTTGCTGTCGGTGTGTTGAAATTGCTTGGCCGCTTGCCATGCCAGCAGCGTTTTAATAGCGGCTTTACCATTGGAACTGATGCTGCTACGAGGGCGCAGTTTGTTTCAATTCTAGAAGGATTGTTAGTAAATGACTGATGAAGTGACTAATTCTTGTGGGATCATACAAGGTCCATAAATGGGATTTTGCCACGGCTTGAGTAACGTTCGCCGCATCAAACTCAATTGTAAATATCATACGCCAAACACCGGCAACGAATGATCTGTTTTTTAATCTAATTAATATCCCTTCCTTTCCTTCAACTTTGAGATGGGTTTCAAAAAAGAAACATACAGAATTCCAAGTCCCAATAATGGGACGAATACCATCTTTTGCTTCAACGGAAGTTTCATCTTGAATACCGCCGATACCGGTAGAAGCAATGCAACGGCGTCTAATATTACCAATGCCACGCTTCCAAAAATAAATAAAAGACTGGCATTGACACACTCAGTTGAATTGAGTTTTGTAGTAGATTCAGCGATAGGTCCACATTGAAGGATTTTTGTAACTCCAAAGATGACAAAAAGGGCACCATTGATAGCGAGATAAACCCAGCATATCATATGGAAATTGTCCGAGACTGACAGACTTCGATACCAGATAACGAGTGAAGCTCGTAAGGTATGTATGGCCAACAAATAAAGTAGTATTTGGGCGTAAAGTAATTTGTAAAATGTCGGAAGGTAGGAATTTGGGACTTTGGAGATGTTTTGTCCTAAACCAAAGTGTATCGATTCATAGACGACGGAGGTATCGGCGATTGCTGCTACCTGTGCACCGATGATGCGCTTAGCCTAGGCCCTTTCCCTTCCCCGAGATTTCCAGATTTCTCCGCCCAGCCCCGATTACAGTACGCAAGCTCATCTTTCTCTCTCTCCATCTCCCTCTTTCTCTCCTCCCCTCTCTCTGCTCTACCTGATCACATCTCAGAGAAATCAAAAATCTCCACATACCACGACAATACATATCAAGCCGTCGTCCCAATTGAAAGCATTGAGAATAAAGTGTCTGGAGTAAAGCCGAAGCATGGTGATTATTGTGCTAGCGGCGCATAATGACCATATCACCCAGCTGTACCATGACATCGAAATCCATTCATCACTGCGGTTCATTCCTTCATCGTGTAAAGTGATGTTCATTACCATCGACTTCTGTCGTCTTTATTGCTTTTGTTGTCGTCGTCTTGGTCTTCTTCTTTTCCGTAGTGGTGCAGGATATCAGGATATCAGGATATCGAAATTGAAAGCGCCGTCGACGAAAGCGAATTCGAAGTCCGAACCGAAACGAGCGAGGAATGACGCTGACAACCGATTTCGCGTATCATAAGGTTGTTGCTTTAAATTTTTTGGAAATTCCTTGATGATTCTTGGACGGATTTTTTCAAATTTGTGATGAAGACCATGCTTTTATAATAAAAGAAAAAAAAAAGATGAAAATAAGAAAAGAAAAATAAAGAGAACGAATGGTATTCAGCTCAGGGTGAAATATGTACTATCCGTCCTCTCTGCTGCAAAATTGAGAAAAACGGAGACCCGCAACGGTAATTTCGAACTAGTCAACACGTGTGAAAGTAACGATCTTCTTGGATTCTTTAACCACGCCCCCCCATACCCCCTTCACCGCATAACCCATACGTTGTCATGGACCCTGTTTGAGACTTGCTGAAAGCGGATAAAAACGGATGAAAGCAGCATTCATGGCGCTATCACGATCTTCACGGTCGCGTTTACCGCAGGGGGAAGGCGAATATAACGCGCTTACCGTTCTTTAAATCACACCGCGACAGCTTTTCTTTATGCAGGGGTGATTTGGGGGGGGGGGGGGGGGCAGGTCAGGGCAGGGCATCCCAAATACCGACGAAGAAGCGAAGAAATGAAGAATCGAAGAATCGAACAGACCATGCGAAGACGAAGCGACGAAGCGATGAAGCAGGGAGGCAGGAAGGTAGGGGGCCAGGGAGACAGGCAACAGGCAACAGTTCCAATGCATCAATTGTGGAGAGGCTAGGGAAACTCGGGGATTGGGGAACCCAGGACAGATGTCTTGAGCCTTGACTGTTGACGTCTTAAGACTCTACATACGTACCTGAGGGGGATACTCGGGTACCTGACCGGTCGATGCGATTTCTTAGACTTGCGGCGATTCCGATTCATATGCATCATATGTAATCTGATGGATTGTCCTGTCCCCGTCCTCGTCCTCGTCCCCACGAGTATATCCCTCCCTTCCTCCCTCCCTTGACCTGGAAGAATACCGCTTGTACTCTACATAACTACTTGTAGTTCCCAAACTATCGGGCGATACCATCAGAGCTTAGCAAAACTCGGGTTGAAAGCTCGATATGGTGCTCCTTGATAAAGACTGCCTACATACCAAAAGGCTAAGCTACCAAATACTATGCCATACTACTGCTGGATATCGCTTGTCGCTGCCGTTTTATCCACACGAGGATTATATGCCATGCCCTGTAAATTGATCAGTCACCAAGGGTATGATGCCCATACATACGAATCTGATCAAACCAAACGGGGTATGGTGACGAGGTAGACGAAACCGTATGGCGCTCCATAGACGAAGTACATGGACGAAGCCATAACCAAAATGGAGTAGACGTTATGTATGGTTATGGTGCCGATTCACTATGATGATGATGCTGGTGTCGGTAGGCATCATATGTGTAGGCCCTAGTTATAGTACCTAGGTCCTAGGAGAATCCGGGAGAATCTAGGATGAACGGAAGTAAAGTTCCAGCAGAAAAGTAGTAAAGCACGGGCCCGTGTATGCTGCTCTACTGTATGTAATCTTATAGGTAGGGTACATACAGTGATGATGATGGTGATGAGACAAATGCTTGCATCTGATGATGGTGATGGTTTCCGATATCTCCCCCGGCTCGGCCCCGGAACCGATAAAAAGCCGTCCCGTCTGTATGACTATGGCTATGACATATATCTATACAACGTATTGTATAAGATTTATTTTTACCAGATTTTTGGAGAAAAGCCTCATATCATGAAGATTAAACCTATTTATAAATAGAATTACTGTTTACCTTAACTAATAACTCATATCCAACATACGGAGCATTCGATACCGTCCATTAATTATGAATGAGGCTCCCGAGATCGAGTAGAGTACATATTTGACCCCCGTGATTTCATATCATCAAAAGCCGATTGATCCGGTATCTAAATTTCGTTTTCCTTTTCCTTCTACCAAAGTCGTAGCACGTAAGTACGTAAGCACTTCACTTCGCCACTTACTTACTCGTTCATACTCATCTCCTTCTCGCGTCCAAAAATTGGGGTCGGGGTTTGGTTTGGTTGGGTCGATCGAGATCGGAATTGCAACAAATGTCGTATGGTGCCATAAGTGGATTTATTTATTTTGGAAAGAAAAACAGATGAATGGTCATGGAGTTTGGATCCACATGTATAGTATGGGATTTTCGGTAATTATTGTTATTGTTATTGTTATGGATATTGGATAATGGATACATATGGGGTATCGAGGATTACTCCTGGAAGTGGATTCTCGGTTCTTTGAATGGCCCAGTATAACTAGATCCACATCCATAGATCCACCACTTTGTTTCTCCGCGTATGTGTTAAGCGGGTTGTGGAGCAAGGACAAGCATATCCATGTACATATTTCATTCCAGAGGTGATGTAATAAGGGGTCATATCTACACACATATAAGATAGAAAATCTCTCGATTCGATACTATGGGGGTTTCTGAAAAAAAGAAGAGGAACTGTGAGTGGTTGGTGAAATTAAATTAAGCCGTATTTGTGTGATTTTCACATTCTGTTAGATGGGCTTAGGATTGGGTTGAGAATTCAACAAGGAGAGGAGGAGAGATGTAGCCTTGTATAGCTTTTGCTAGCATTGCATTGTATCAGTGAAAAGCATCGCACTGTTGGTAAACCTGAGCTTGAGTTCGAGTATAAGTAGAGCAGGGTATGGTAGAGATGGAATAAAATACAGTAGAGCAGAAAGGCAACTTCCTTCCTTCAAAGTTTTCTTCACCTCCAAAAAAAAAAAAAAAAAAAAAAAAAAATGAGCCGACTCAACTCAACTTCTAATCTAAAAACGATATCATCTTGTACATATAGTTATTAAGTTCATAACTACCAACTAGTGCCTACAGTCTACAAACTACCCCCATCTAAGAAAGCCCCGTCGACTTAGAAAATGAAACTCAAACCCAAAAACCACAATCGAAATCTAAAGGTTATGATCCGGTAAATGGCGCCATAGTTAAAACAAGCTTTTATGGCGCTTCATTTAACGAGTTTAAAACCATATCACAGTAGGGTATGTAGTGTACAAACTATCAAGCGGTCTATTCTCCGTGCTCCCTGGATCTCATATGTCATGTCGGCATACTCGTGTATGGAGCTATGTTTCTGGCACCATGTTCATGTATGTACAGTACAGTATTTTCCAACAGAACCCGCACGCGGGTGACAACGATGTTACGGTACTTACCTAGAGGCTAATAGGTACCTGAATACCTCGTTCTCGTGCTCGTTCCTGCAGCATAGTGTTAGAGCAACAAATATCGGAGTGCTCCTATGGTCGTAGCTGGTCGGTCAAATAACATATGTACCTATATCGGCCGATCTCATCGAAAGTATGTACCACCATATATAAAAGCAACCACCATAGGCATCGCCGTAGAAACAGAAAAGCAAATAAGTTTGAACCAATTAAGCCACAATGAGTTGAGGATTCTTGCACGTGTACGATGGGATGATTGGGGTGATTTAAGTTTGGGGGTTTAGGTTTACTAAACGATTGTTAGGTGTCGTGATATGATATGTACAATTATGGATTAATGCGTATGACATGCCATGGTGATTTAACCTTGCTGTGAAGATGTGAATAGGTGTGGTGCACCGTGTCTATGCAGGCAAAATACATAGGCAACGGTTTCAGAAATTCCTGGAATTGCATTGCGTTAAGGAATGTATGTAAGTGTCAAAAAGGTATGTAACTCGTCATGTACCTAGGTAGTCGCTGAACTTCACGTTCACGTTCCTGTGGCACGTTGCACGTTGCACGTTGCTTCAACTTAGGCCTTAGGCCTTGGGTTTTAGGTCTTAAGCCACGAACTACGAACCCATGAACCACGGGTTTTGCCATCCATATCAACCGCGAGTCTACATAAAGAGCCCAAAGTCTCAGGAAAGCGGTGTAGAATGTACAGTTAGAGTACATACGTATGGTTCGTATGCTTCATAAATCCTGGAGCTTCAAGCTACCAACGTCAATTCTAAATTTCGGTAAACTGAAAGCTGTAAACTGAAAATTGAAAATCTGGTCCTCGGGATTTGCCTATGGTGCTTAACGGTTCTCAGTTATGTGCATGATAGTAACTTTGTTTAGTAAAGCAAAAATGTGTGGTGTGCGTGATGGATGTTTCAAGCACTGTATGTACATGCTACTCGTGATAAATATGGTGCTTGACCTGATTTTGCCACGATGACATAGAATCGGTGAGCTTTAATGAATGTATGTATCGGCGCCGTAGATTATCATAGACTCAAAGGATACTCAAGATTCCAGACTTCAGGGTGGAAGAGAAATCATCCAGCAATGTAGCTAGTTGCGCGATGCCATCGATGATATGTATCGATGGAGGGTATCAATACCAATACCCATACGTCCCAATACCAATTACCAATTACATCTGTATTTGTACGGAAATGAAAATGAACATAAAAAGAGGCAGAAAAAACCATAGACGAAAGACAAGACAAGAAAGGCTTTTTGTTTTTCATAAACGGTTAATTAGGTATATACAAGATACATATAAGCCTTGTGGATATGTATGGTGCATACTCAGTCGATGGGTGAAATTTGAATACATACGCATCCATATGTAGCATCGAGTCCAGATTTCATACTCTCATCCCCTCATCCCCTCATCTCGCTAGGTCTAGCCTTTCTGTACCTGTCTGCCATAGTGGTGCCTGCCCCGCTGTACCTGTCATAGTAACCAGCGGTGGACAGCCATACCCTGAGCCCCACCACCGCGTCCTGCAATTGCTTGCTTGCCTGCTTGCTCGCTTGTCTGCTTGCACCATCCCGAGCGTAGTCCGTCGCGCGTCCTGCTTGCCTGCACGATCGCCGTACACGAGTAGTCCGTCGCGTCAACGCGCTCGCGAACTTAAACTTTCCTTCCCTTTCCCTTCCTCCCACCATGTCCAACCACGCCGACGCAACGATACCCAGCATACCCACCGAACCGAACGATGTAGATATCCCAGATGCACCTGATGTTGCCATAAACTCTACTACTACTACCACCGAGGATGAGGATATACATATTGGCGATGCTCCCGATTCCGGTTCCCACGACCACAATGATGATGATGCGAATTCCACAGCAGCAGCAGCAGCAGCATCCACATCAGAGCAACAACCACCAGTAGAAACAGCAGCAGAACCAGTGGAACCAGCAGAACCAGCAGAACCGCCAAAAGAAGAACCACTAGGAAGAAGAGCCCATACGTTATCAGTCTTCTTCCCAAAAGCTTTGGAGAAATGTCTGTCTATGATCAGCTACCCAAAACTTGCAGAATGCTTTCCTACACTTGCTGGTGCAAGACCAGAGGTTTTGGCTAGGATTCATGAGAGTATGATTGAGAATATGAGGGGCAAAACTACGGTATGTTATACCTGGATCTTTTGTTACTTTTTCGGTTGGGGGGGGGGGGGGGGGGGGCGGGGTAGTAGAATATTATTCACCAAGATATCCCCTACCAAAGCTCTTCCTCTTCCATCCTACCATCTTTCTCGCCCCCCTCTGCATCCTCGATCAACCAACCAGCTAACTCCCCTCTATAGACTGAATTCGCAACCATCCTCTCCTCCCGCAATGTAATCCCCAAACTCAACACTCTAGACCACATCACCACCACCGCAGCCACATTATCCTCCGCCGGAGGACCCCCTCCAACCCCACCGTCTACCCTATCACCCCAAGATGTTGTCACAGCACATATTCGGCCGGTCCTTACTGCTGCTATTAATCGTGCGGAACGCCAGTTGGTGGAGGTTCAGCAGAGGAATGATGAGTTGATTAGGGATGTGGAAATGCAACGGAAGGAGATGGAACGATTGGTGGGTGTGCTGGAGGAGGGGAGAAGGGGTATGGCGGAGGCGGTGAGGGGGGTGGAGAGTGCGGTGGGTGTGGTGGGGGAATAAGAGGCGGGGATGAATAGGGGAGGCAGTGGGAACGGTAGGAGGTGAAGGGGAATAAAGGAAGATGGTATGGAGAGATGATATGAAAAGATATGGGGGATATGGAGGAATATTAACGAAGAGATGATTCAATACCAACCAAAAAGATATGTGGGGACGAGGGTTTATCTCAATATACAAAGGAGGTATTAACGCAAAATATCACGTCGAAATAAATCAATACCAATACTAAATAAACATAAACTTTTGATTTATTCATGCATATCTACAATATTGTTATGTCTTTATTATCGTTCCCCCGCCTCCCTCCCCCCACCATCCGCACTAGCTAACCCACCTCCCTCTTGGCGGTGGACATGGTGGAGAGCGGGTGGGGAGGGGGGAACGGGGAGGGAGGTGGAGAACGCGGGGGTGGGGGGGAGTGGGTATCATGAGAGAAGGATCTGGGGAAGATCAAGAAATGGCACCACGCATGATATGATTCCAATCAAACAAACAAAAATACACAATTGATATAATTTACAGCCAATCATCTGCTTATACAAAAACATGGGTGGGGTGGGGTGGGGGGGGGGGGGGAGGGGGGGGGAGGGGGGGGGGAGGGGGGTTATCCTATATCCTAGATCTTGAAGATATATTAACTTAACAAGACACCACATCGGAAATCCTCCTATACCAAATCAAACAAAACAAACCTTTATTTTTGCTTCCTTTCTAGCCATCACAAATATTGTATCTTTATTTCTCGTTTCCCTTGCCTCTGCCCCCATCACCACCTCACCACTTCCTCCTCCACCGCTTCCCAAACCAACCCCTCCTTCCCTAATGTTCCCTAATGTTCCGCCCCCCAGGTCAGTCATCAAACTCAACACCATCAATAAACCATCCAACAATGCTGTTTTTGTTGAGGACATGGAAATACAACGGAAGGAAACGGATGGGTTTCTGGTGTGCTGGAGGTAGTGGGTGGGTGGTGGATACAATTGGGAGTGGGGATGGTAGATACAATGGGGAGTGGGGTGGTGGATGGTTGATGCGGAGGGGATGGTTGGGGTGGTGGAGGCGGTTAGGGGTGTTGCTGGTGTTGCTGGTGTGGGAGCGGATAAAGCAGGGCAGGAGAAGGGGAATAACTGTAATAGAAGATAGTACATACGGAGCGATAAATATAATATTAAAATATACTGGGGGGGGGGGGGGGGGGGTTGTATTATGGTAAGTGTAAGTATCAACCAAAACATATCATCCAAGATAATCCAATACTAAACAAAAAGAAACCCTTGATAGAAACTATATGATTTATAATCACGTAGACAGACAGGTACATGTGTAAAAATTGGTACACAGCATCAGTGTTGATACCCACTGGTGATAATTCATGATTTGATATATGTCTGGTTTGGAAGCTTTTTGTTTTGTGTTGTGCTGTGTGGTATGGTGCACCACGTAAGTTGGCGGCTCTGTACCTGACGACGCCAATTTGGCGTATGTATGCTGTACATAAAACCTACATAAGGCTACGGGAAAGGAAAATTTGGAAGCGAAAAAGCTTCGATTCGATGACTTGGGAGTTGGTTTGATGCCGAGAGAAATTTCTATGGTGCTATGTATGCCCACCACACATACAGATGAACTGGGGTCTCGCGAGATGTTTCGAGATGCCGAGTTTCATGGGTTTATTGCGTTACGAGTTTCGTGGTGGATTTTTGGGCAGAACTTCTGTTGCAGTTTGGTTTCGTTTTCACTTTTTATGGAAATGCTGGATTATATTCTGGTGAAACGAGGTTGTGGTTGGAATTTGGATCACGTGGCGTGTGCTGATTTCCTTCAACTCCGAGTTTCAGGTTGGTTGTGTAACGATTGCGTGGCAGATGGATACGTGGTGGCAAATGGAACCTGGGATTTGGAACGGCGAAACAGAATCTTGAATTCACATCCAACTCTATTCAAGTTCGGAGGGATATAAAATCTAGAAAAAGAATTCAAATTCCACACAGAACGCCGGAAACCAAGAAGTCGTTATTTTTTGATTCGCATTCCCAGTATGCACAAGACCCAAGTAAAAGAAAACGAAATTCCCAAACAGTTTAACTAAAAACACAGTAGAGGAATCCTTTACTCGGCAGCGGCAACATCGCGGGCTATTATTGATTTTCGTTAGCTATTTGTTGTGGATTTTTGGAATTATAGACTCGAGAGAAAACGTACTGTAGATGTTGAGCTTGGAGTGTCCGATGACCTTCTTGATGACTCCCTGGGCCTCGAGGTCGGCAAGAGCACGACGGGCAAGGGATCCGTTGATCTTCAGGCGGTCGACGAGGACGGCGGTGGTGATGAGACGGTAGGTCAAGACATCCTTGTTAAGACGCTCCTGGATGTTCTTGTCCATGGCGACAGCATGCTGGGCCTTGTCCTTGACTGTAGTAATGGAATCAGCTTCCGTCGTTGTTTATTTTTTTTAGATTCCGAGATTTCGTCGCGTACCCTTTCCCTTGGACCACTTCTTCTTCTGCTTCTTTCCTCCTTGAGCTGCGGCGGGGGCCTATATAGAGCTCATATCAGCATGAGCTCCCCTTTGTAATAACTTCCACCACTCCTTTCGTTCCAACTTCCGCCAGTAATTCTCCCGAAACGCGAAATTTTGAAATTTTTCGAATCGTCGATAAAACTGCGTACGCCGGACGGGTAGAAACGTACCATGACTGTAGCTTGTTAGTTTATTCCGAGGGAAGATCGGTCGGTGGGTCAGCGAGCGATTCGTTCGGGCGGCGTGTGGTATTGCTGTAGTCGCGATGGCAATTCCGTGTCTGTGGGGAACTTGGCGGCTCTGCGAGTGTGACTACGATGTGCGAATCGGGGCAAGTAGCCCTAGAGCCCACCACACCACACAAACTTGGTGTTAGCGTTGCCCACACTGAATGATTCAGCGGATTTCAAAAAACACCAGCCCGGGATCCGGATTTTTTTGTCAGGTGGCGATTTTTGTTACTTTACACGGGGAATAGGTGCAAACTGATGTTTGTTTGCGTGGTTGATGTTTGCGTCGCTATCGTGAGAACAGACGCCCATGATATCAGGGGCTCTGATTTTCGAAAACGACCGTGCCATAACCACTCTCAGACATTCCACCAAAATGCTTCTCCTGACATCCCCCAAAGAAGGAGTTTCAACCATGGGTAACTTTACTTTGTCGCGACAAAGGAAAAGTGCATGAATGAAATTGCTTTCGAAGGTGTCCGCGTGACAGACTAGATTTCATTTGAATTTGAAAGACAACATGCGAAAACGGCAAACAGGGTCAAGTCTGTGTTATGATGTGGATGCTTAGCGAAAACAAATGCGAAACGCGAATTATTTATCTACGCAATCAAGGACTCTACGGAAGGAGAATTTCTTCAAGAGCTCCACACTGCGGATCAATATTCAGCCGTCGATCTCCTACATCTGAGCGCTCTCATCCAAATTACATCTCCCATGTCAGCCACAAGCTCTTACATACAGATCTCGGGAGGGAGGCATCAACAGGTGCCTGCCATGCTAAGGGAAGGGATGACGCACGGGGCCAGACTGCATGAAATTGAAGGACATTTTGCATGATTGATCACTCGAAAACGGACAGGTCTAGACACGCGTGAAGGTCAGCCCTGTGGATTCCACCTGAAGCTCAAGACTTTCAAGTCGAATTGACCACGAATTCAATGCAGTGAATTTAACTACGCGATAGCTGTCTACCCCCCACTTTAAAATCGGCGACCGTACACCGTGAGAGTTGTCCGTTCGACTGGAAAAAACGGATAATCAGAACACGTGCACTGTGGATCTCATCTATTCGCAGAGTTCTTCAAGGCTTCAGCTCTGTGTAAAAACACATCGCATCACACGGTCGCCATTAGCTGACTGATTACGTAATTTTACACTTTCGGCATTCCTTGTCGCCTCTCTCCCCCGCATACCCTACCCGCCGGCGGGGAAGCTACTTACGGCGTCTCCCCGGACTGGGCCTACGGGAACACTTGCGGACCAGCAAAGCGAGAGACCGGTGGGGGTCTTTGTCTTGACTGTTGACGGCTGTGCGGCAAGAATTGGGACAACTTTTGAATATTTGCATCTTTTTCAACTTTTCAACTTGTCAACTTCTCAACTTCACATCTCCACGTCGTCCTTCTCATATCTTCCTGTCATCCTCGTATCTCCAGTGTCCACTCGGAGTTTTCTTCCGCACAGCGTGCTGACTCTGGCGTTTCGTTGAATTCTCTGGCCCATTTCCCACCCACTAGCCACTGGAAACTGGCTGACAACTCGCTGATCCGTGCCTCCCTCCCCCCCCCCCCCAAAAAACCAGTGACACACTCGTGCAACAACACCACAACGCCTGACACAGACACAGCCACAGCTTGCGAAACAAGCCACTCCAGCCCGGCAACCAACGACATCACAGACAGCCACCAACGAACCAAACCAAAGGAACACCATTCAAACCCACACAGCTAAAAGAAATACAACCTCTCACATCGTGTCTACGCCTATTCCGTGAGCGCAAAAATCTCCGCCGGCAACTGATTTCCGTCCAGCTCCAGCGCCAGACGTCCTTCTTTATCGACAGCATTAAACGAGGGATTGCTGCCAGGGCTCCGCTTTGACTTTACCGCCACCGCTAGCAACCTGACGATACCATCGCACCCGAAGCTTCCTCCACCTGCGATTCAAACACAACCCGCATCCTTCGCGATCCACTGCGAAAACACAATAACCGTTCCCTAAAATCAATATACCTCTCCTTTCTTCCCCACCGGGTCGATGGTGGTAGTAGCGACGCGCCGACTTGGTCGATCACGCTTAAGGCCGACTGAGGCCCCGACCTTCTATGATGCTCCGCAACAGCAAACATTAAACATGGAACTCACCGCGACACCGCCAACAACTGGCGAGGGCCCGGCTGGAAAGGGAATATTAATCGGTTTATTATCTGCATTTGGTTCAGCGTTTTTGGTGCTATTGGTTTTTGGCTTTATTTACTTCTTTAGAAACACAAGGAGAGGGCGCATTTTCTTGGATGTGTTGGGAAGACCTGGTGCCTACGATGATGAATCTGCGCGTGCAAGAGAGGAGGCTGAGGCCCTGGAGCGGATGGACGAAATCGAGCGCATGGAATATCTACGAGCAAAGGGTAATTTCCCTTGTCTTTGTATTACTATTACCCCACATGCAGGTACTAACAAAGCTGTGCAGCCTTTGTCGAAGCTAATCCTCCCGATTCTATTCCTACCGATATCAGTTTATCCCAGTTTCTTGCTATCCAAGAGAAGGGTGTGAGTGCATGGGAATTTGAAGCCGAGTTAGAAATCGCAAATTGCTTTGTCGAAGCACGAACCGAAGTTGAATTCTTTGATTCTGAATGCTCAGTCCAAAGTAACCTACCCGTACCAAAACAAAACGAAGTCTATTATTGGGAAGCAAAGCTTTATGAGAAGCCCGAGTCTACATTAGTTTCTATTGGAATGTCAACAAAACCCTACCCCATGTTCCGCCTCCCAGGTTTGTTTTCCTAATCTACTGCAAGGCGTTTAAAACGTGCAATCTAACAATAAACAAGGCTGGCATAAACACTCTCTTGCATATACCTCCACCGGTCAGCGACGTCATAATCAACCCTTCTCTGGCACCAACTACGGTCCCCCCTACATTCAAGGCGATGTTATTGGCGTTGGATATCGCCCACGATCTGGAACAGTATTCTTTACACGAAACGGCAAAAAACTCGACGACGTAGCCCATGGCTTAAAATCATTCAACTTATTTCCTACTCTCGGTGCAAACGGTCCTTGTACAATCCACGTCAACTTTGGCCAACTCGGATTTGTTTTTATTGAAGCGAACGTAAAAAAATGGGGCTTAGCCCCAATGAACGGATCCCTTGCACCTCCTCCTCCTTATGGTTCTGAGCACGGATCAATCCTTCTAGAAACTGGTCAACGTGCCCCAGCTCAAGATGGAGAATATTTCCAGCAACAACGAGGAGGAGCAGGCCAGGGTCAACACTCCCCTACTTCTCCTGGACCCGCTAGATCCCCCGGAGAAATAGGATTAACTACCATTGAACCATCCAACGCCCAACACACCATCCACATCAATGAGCCACCACCAGACTACGCCAGTCAACTCAGCAGCAGCAGTGAAGACGATAATAATAACCCTTTATCCCGGAGAAGAGCAGAACGGGAACGATTACTAGGCCTGGGCCAAACACCGGCTTATAAAGATGTCGTTGGAGAACGGGGTGTAAATGGAAGATATAGATCCGGAAGTGCACCGGCCGGCCCAAGTACTGCGAGAGGTTAGGAACTCACGGCGCTAAGGGCTGCAAAGGCTCCCACTAGGGGTCCTATGGCTTCAAAAGCTATCTGGAACCCACCTAGAACTCTAGATGAAGCTGTGGCTGAGAATGCGGTTGGTGGTTGGAGCGGTTGGATACTTCCACATATATCTTCAAATGATTCCTCGGGTGGTGCTGATGATAATGTGGGGAGAGGAAGGTTGGGACTTATGTTACCCATGGGTCCTAACTAACGCTGGTGGGAGGGGGTAGAAGAGGCAGGAGAGGCAAGAGAGAGAAGGGGCCAGAGTGGGTAGGATGAGGAGGAGGGAGGTATGAGGAGGGGGTAAGAGGAACTACTAAACGAGCTGGGCAAACGAAACCTACACTACTCCATCAGCACCTCACCAACACCGTAATGACAACAAACACATAGGGCGTTATTGGTTTTTTTTCTTTTCTTTATGCAGTTTTGTTTTACTCGCTTTTCATACTCGTTTTTATGGGAATTCATTGACTTGGTGATTTTTTTCATTTGGGGAGGTTTTTGATTTTTTTGATGTTGTTTTTGCGGTTTTGCGTTTTGCGGTTTTTTTTTTCGTGCTTTGGTGTAATGTTACACTCAATTATGCATTATTATACCACGGACTGTTACTGTTACTGTTACTGTTACTGATTTCTTTGTGTGCCTTTTTTTTGTTTCGTTGGGGTTGTTTTTTTGTTTGTTTGGTGGGTTTTCTAAGGTTGCTGGTTGTTGGTTGTTGGGGTTGTTTATGGATGGAAATTCGAAGATTCGAAGATTCGAGGATTGGGGATTGGGGATTGGGGTTCGAGGAATATCATGAAAGCAATGGAAAGCGATGGAAAGCGATGGTATGAAAGCGATGGAATTGTTTTTTTCTTTCTTTCTTTCTTTTTTTTTTTGGAAACTTTGCTTTGCTTTGGTCAAGGATGGTTAAGGATGGTTAAGGATTGATTCGTTGAGGATGGACTCTGGAATACGGATTATGTTTTTTCTTTCTTTCTTTTCTTTCTTTCTTTTCTTTCTTTCTTTTGCTGGCATAGCGATCAGGGATTAAGGAGTAAGAATTAAGAATTAAGGATTAAAAGATTAAAAGATGAAAGATTAAAGAATATCTACCTTGTTATTTGTTACTTGTTGCGGCTTTGTGATGGTGATGGCATTGGCAGTGATGGAATTGCTTGTGTGTGAGGGGGTGGGGGGGGGGGGGGGGGGGGAGCTGGGAAGATGGGGAGATGGGAATTATACCTTGCTTGGCTTTGACTGGCTTTGACTGGCTTTGGCTGGCTTTGGCTGGCTTTGGCTGGCTTTGGCTGGATTTGGCTGGATTTGGCTGGATTTGGCTTTGGACTTGGATTTGGCTGGATTTGCTGCGGCTGGATTACATTACTATATGCTATTACTGGCTTTTATCCCCGGGAGCCAGGAATCAAAAAAATCGAAGAATCAAAACGAAACTATAAATCAAAACAATCAAAACAAAACGAAACCATAAATGAAAACAAAACGAAGAATCAACCCAAGGAATCGAAGAATCGAAGAATCGAAGGTCTGCAGAATGGAACAGATGGAATAAGATAAGCAGAACGAAGAACTAAAACATGCTGAAGGGACAATGTTGAAGGGATAATGCTGGAGAGATAATGCTGAAGGGACAATGCGGAAAGGATAATGGTGAACGAACAATGGCGCAAAGGACAATGGTGAAAAGGATAATGCTGAACGAAAAATGGTGAACGAAAAATGCTGAACGAAAAATGGTGAAGGGACAATGGTATATCAGGCGTTAGTGTAGGAGTAAACTTACTTTTTTGTTAACTTAATTAAGTAATTATATTGATTTTTTTGACTTGTGGATTTGAGGAACTGACATTTGATGTGATGGTTGATGTGATGGGGATTGGGTGTTGGAAAGAAATGGGGGATGTTTGGTTGAGGATGGTTGGGGATGGTTGGGGATGGTTGGGGATTGGTTGATGGAAATATGGGGGATGCGTGGTTGGGGATGGTTGGGGATGGTTGGGGATGGTTGGGGATTGGTTGATGTGATGGGGATTGATGGGGATGGTTATGGTATGTGATTATGTTAGGTACTTGATATAGTGCTATTGTAATTGGTGTAATTTGCGAAATTGCCAATTACCGAAAATGAATCGTAGAATCATGAAATAAATAATGAACAAAATCAAATCGAGTGAGATATCATATATTAAAACATATCTTCTTGCAAAGCTGAAAAGAAATGAAGCTACCTGTATATAATGAAATACATGAAATACATGAAATATCACTTTGGAATGAAATTGAAAGTATCATGTATGTCACAACATATCAGATGATAGCTGATATCGGTAGATACATACTTTTTTATTGATTATTGATTGTTAATTTTTAATATCGATATCCCCGGAGGATATGTAGATGCGCAAATTCATACCAATATATACTACAACTATAACTACATCTACACTGCACTTAGTACGCTATGTAAACTCATCGTCATATACTGTGCTATCATCCTATCATCCTTCCATCCTTCAGTCTCATCCTCCTATACTTCCACTCTCTACCTAACAACTTCCATCCTTCCATCCTTCCATCCTTCCATCCTTCCATCCTTCCATCCTTCCATCCTTCCATCCTTCCATCCTTCCATCCTTCCATCCTTCCATCCTTCCATCCTTCCATCCTTCCATCCTTCCATCCTTCCATCCTTCCATCCTTCCATCCTTCCATCCTTCAACCCTTCAACCCTTCCATCCTTCCTCCCTCTGTAACACAACATAACATATCCATACAACCCCCGGTATCCAGTGTTATAGATCTGATATCTGTCTATGTACCCAACAAGGTATCACCGTATCACCGTATCACTGTGTCAGCCTGTCAGGTATCAGCTTGTAGCCTTGTACATAGGATAGGTGTTACCCCGTATAACGCCCATTTTTTTTACCATCCGGCTTCGTTCGTATATTGTGATGGTTTCGGTTGATGCGGAATTGGTTTTGGGGGGCGGGGGTTAGTGTTTGGTGTTTGGTACATAATTGCTTATGGATATCAATGGTGCTGTGTATATGGTACTGTTGTGTAATGGGTATGATGAATATCCATCCCATTCATCCCATCGATTCCATCGATTCCATCCATCTCATCTATCCTTTCCAGAGCATATAGAAAATGTTTGGTAGGCTCAGGAGTATTATGGGGTTTCGGTTATATGGTATGGAAATGGTGTTGATATGGTGTTTGGTATTGTGTATGCGAGGCTGGGGTATGATGTTACGATGTTACGATGTTACGATGTTACGATGTTACGATGTTACGATGTTACGATGTTACGATGTTACGATGTTACGATGTTACGATGTTACGATGTTACGATGTTACGATGTTACGATGTTACGATGTTACGATGTTACGATGTTACGATACTTCTAGTGACAGTCATGGTGTTACATATAGGTTACCCAGACTCGTTCGTAAAACCCGTAAAGCCGTAAAACTCGTAAAGCCGTAAAACTCGTAAAGCCGTAAAACTCGTAAAGCTCGTAAAGCTCATCCGCAAATCTAATTACAATTCAAATCCCCATGAATTCAATACTTATCCCAACCAAACGCTAATCAGCCTGTGAAAATACAGAAAGATGTAGCGAAATGGATATTAGATAAACACCCGGTATACCTAAACTTAAGTAATCGGCTCCATGAATACTGGTACATACGTAATACTTTATACGATACGACAGTGGTAAATTAAAACTAAAATTAAAACTAAAAAAAAAAAGAAGAATACTTTTCAAGATCTTATCTATACATACATACTTACTTAAATGTCTACAATATATATTTCTGTACCTACATACCTACAGGCTACATCCATACAATAGATTGGTTTTGAGGTTTTGACTAGGATATCAAGATCTCGGCAAAGGCTCGGCGACTTATGGGTTTCAACTAGGATATCGAGATCTCGGCAAAGGCTCGGCGTGTTACGGATAGGGTAGGGATATAGTGATATGGCATAGGATTGAGGTCTAGATGCGACTGGAAGGGAAGCCTGGAAGGGTTTGAGATGATTGCGGGTAAATGGAGTGGGTAAATGTAGGATGTATGGCTCGTAGGTATATGTGGGATACATATATCGCGCGGGTTTTGGGATGTATGTATGTGTAGATGTTTAGGGAGTTTAATAGTTAGACGAGGATGAGGATGATTATGGTATGAAGAATACTGGGGTTTTTGAATAATTTTGTAGGTATTAGGTTTAATCAACGCAGCCATAGGCTTTTGGTTGAAAGTTTTGATATTGAAAATTCTTTATGTGTGTTATACTTGGTGTAGGGTAATTGTTTTCCTTATAAACTCATAACATCAAACCGAAGATCTAACAAACATGGTGTGTCTTTTAGAAACAAGAAGCTTTGGTAATATTGGTGGCTACATGCATGCAGCGTAGAGAAAGTACATATATTATCGACCATTCTTAATTCAGGTCTCTCCCAAGAGATCTGGAACTTCAGCTGAGGAATAACTATTAATTAATAATTGCCAATCCAGAGTTAGCTATGTAATAAGAATCCCAAAAATTCTTATCTTTTTACATATCAAATCCTCATATCTAATCCTCTATATTCTATGTTTTACAATTCCAAAAAACCCCACCATATCAGCACGCCGAGAAATCCCGAAACTGCCTCCCGCATTCCATCATGTACATACAGTGTTTCCAAACGTCCTCATCCTCAGTTCTAACTTCTTGGCAGAGTTACAATGTTACAATGTTACATCTCCTACACTCAAAGTGTTTCTACACCTTCTTGGCCTCTTGGCGGGGTTACGGATCTGTTTCCATCTATCCAAGCATCCCTACATCCCGCTATCCCTCCCGCATCCTACGTACATCCTACGAGCGGCTATCGTGCATATTGAACCAAATAGATCTGTAGCTCCGGGATAATTCCAGTTTATGCGGCGTTTAAGCTTGTGGGAATATCATTGACTGAAAGAATTGTTATATCCGTGGTGTTTATTTTTTTATCCATGGGATTAATGATATGTGCTGATGATTTGCGAATGATATTCATTTACTGGATCATCCATATCTTGGGTTGGAGATTTGCTTCCTGAGCGCTTGTGTAGCCGCTGTCATCGAATCTGAGGAATAAATTTATAGGTTCGATGATGTCTGAATAATTCCATATACAGACCATACGGAGGGAGTTAATTGACTGTCTCCAAAAAATTATAAATGATACCAAAAATCACAAATGATACCACAAATGATACCAAAGGATACAAAATGTTATGTTTACTAGAAGCTTGGTTGCCGCAGATATAGAGTACTGCCGCGGAGTACAAGGGAATCTCATTGTATCCCTATCCCGTAGATCTACATACATCCAACGCGGGTATGTATGTAGATCCTCCTCTCCCTCCCCTGATCAACCCGGTTTGTTACTGGAAGGGTACTTTCGGAACCCATACGACCCCATATTACGGCATTACATCATATCCCCGTGAGTACATATGTGTAGGCTCGACCGTTGGAGTTTCATGTGCTTTTTTCAGGAAACGCCGAAGACACCTTGGTGGACTTGGCATCGGCACCTCTGCGGTATGGTGAATTTGATGGAAACTGGTCGTCGGGATTCGAATGTCACAGTACTGTAAAGGAGCCGATACATAATGGAGGTACATGCTGTTTGTACTATATACCACCATAGAGAAGGAGGTAGAAGATTCACGGGACTTCCTCCGAGCCTCCTCCGTATGTAGGTGTGTAAACAGACCCGATTGAAATTTTTTTACTTCGCGTAACAGATGGATCTACGATTCAATCTCGGGTCATCACTCGAACTGGGATACGGTTGCAGCACAGGTGAGATCTGTAACACCAAGAATTTTGTGGCGGTAAAAAAGCAAAACATGACTGGATACATATGGTGAATGGTGAAGACAAACAACATCTTTTTGACTCTATTCCCAGTTCCCAGCTCCCAGTTCCCCGCTCCCCGATCCCCGCTCTTCATAATTCGTTTGAAACTCGCGTTCATTCCCTATGTATGCCTTTATGGAATGTGAATTCATTATTTGTTTTTTTTTCGCTAGTATATGGTACGTACTTATTGACTCGACTGCATGTGGGGTAAAGGGTAAAATTCCCTCATCATCCAAAAATAAATTACTCTTACACCGTCTTCTTCTGTCCCTACTTTTTTCTTGTCGGGCGTTTGCGGGTACATAACTACATACCACCATAGCTCATGTAGCTTTTTTTTTTCCTTCTTGCATCACAGCTCCTTCTTAGGAAGTCCAGTAACAATTCTGCTCAAGACTTGGCCTATAAAGCGCACGCCGCACGCAGCCTTACGTGCAATTTCGGGGTTGGTGCGATGAAGGAACTAACGAGGATCTAAGCTGCTGCTAAAGCCTAACCTCCCCCACAATCGAGCCAAAATAGTGAACAACCATACAGGCACACCCTAAGTCTCCCGGATGGCTGAAGACTTGGAAGGAATGGGCATGGCTTGTGTTTGTCCTTGGATCTGCTTGAATCCCTTGCCTTGGTTGGAAAGGGATTGGTTTGTGTTTCTCTTGGCTGAGACGAAAATGAGAAGAAAACCAAGAGTTGGGGACAACCAGGTGTAGGATGCCGAGTGTCCGCTGTCTGGCTGTCTGTGTCATCTGAAAATGCCCGCGTATGACGGCTGTAAATTGAAGCCTGTTAGTTGTAGATGTTTAGTTTTTTGTGGGAGTCATATCAGAGGATGTTTAGTATTGTGGGTATATTTCAAGTAAATGTTTAGTATTGTAATTTTCCTGCCCGTAAATATCTAAAATCTCAACTCCTACCCGTAAATATCCAGTATTTCAACTCTCCCACCTGTAAATACAGTCGAACCTCTTTATAAGAGTACGCTGGGACCGGAGAGGTGTACTCTTATAATGACGAAACTCTTCGGCAGAGGTTGGCTTGGCGCGAGTGATTGCTTGAGACCCAGCGCGCTGGGGGTGGTGTGTACCGCTCCTCTGCCCCAAGGTAGTGCATTAGCGCCACCTTGGTACGAGTATACCCTGCTCACATACCTCTATCATAAGAGTATGCTAACAATTTTTCGCATTTCCTTAAGAGTATTTTAGTATCGAGGTTACTCTTATTTTCCATACAAAAATCGACGGGACCACGGCTATGCACTCTTATGAAGAGGTTATCCTTATAATTGGTACGCTTATAAAAAGGTTCGACTGTATCAAAAACCCCAACTCCCCTACCTGTAAATATCAAAAATCTCAACTCTCCTACCTGTACATACCCTCCAATGCAACTAGTAAATCCTCATGCGGGTGTCGTGTGTCTCTTTCCTAACATGAGACTTTTATCAATTTTCTCGCGGATGCCAGTTGGCCGTTGGAAGCGCGCTGTTCCAGGTACACTGTAACCATTCTTGTGATTGGTTCCACTGTCGATTGGTTCCAAGTGCGATGAGCAGCCGCACAAAGTCAAGCTCCACGCACCGAACGAGGAAGCGGACGAGGAAGACCCGAGATCAAATCCAATTCTGGTTCCGATACGGAACGATCAGGATGTGAACAGCAGCCCGAGGATATGAAGGAGCGGTGACCAGCTAACTAGCGACGATGGACGTCAAGATTACGACGACTCCCGAAATTCTTCTTGGTAACATCATTCATAGCCAGCCAGACCTTATCCGAATTGTCGTCAAGACACGCTCGCGGATCAGTCACTTACCAACGCCGCGAATCTGTCGCTCACCAACGCCGCAAATCAGTACGCCTACCGCGACTCCAACCCCTTCGCCGCAAAGCTACACACCCGACCACTGGATCAACAAAAAAAAGGGATTGAAATTCAAAACCGTTCCCGACAGTTACCAGTTATACCCCCCAGCGAAGCTCTGCAACAGCTGCAACACCACACGGTTCCAGACTTTCCCCAGCGGCCCCGCGTCCGTGCTTCTTCCCTGGCGATAGGATTATCAGATCTGGAGGTATATATCTCTCTTTTCCTAACCTTATTCCCCAATTTCGAAAGCTAGAGAGCTGGTCTGTCTCGTTTTCTGCACCACCCGCCTATTTGAAGATACCTGTCAAGGCTTCCGTGATCTCCCGTTACCTCACATTATCCCGAAATACCGTTCCCCACTTCCCGTACACTCAATAATTTTTTGCACTTCCTTTTCGCTTCTTTTACTCCAGCAAGCTGGTAACACATCATAGTTCTTAAGAAATCAATATGAATTGTCCTACGAGAGATCCAGAGCCGACAGGTACGACTATCTGGAGTATTCCTTCCCGGCCGAGCTTTGAGTCAAAACCACCTCGACTTGCGTCATGGCTCTGGTTCCACTTTACTCCCCCACCCGGTTACTAACACTATGAATAGGCAATCCTAACTTTAACCAATCACCACCACTACTCGAGAGATCACTGGTTCCTCGCTCCTCTGCGATATGCGGAGGTGGTCACCTCAGTGAAGATGAATACAATATTGGGCTTCATGTAATGGCGTTATTCGTAGTATTAGCGCAAAGTACATTTGGTGAGCATAACATCTCGATCTCAGCCCTACCCTTGTCTATGCTTTGAACTCAACTAACCCACTTCCATAGCCTGTGCCTTTCCTATCATCGCCAAACGGTTCCCACGCCTTCGTATCCCGCCCTCTTTCCTATTCTTCGCCCGCCACTTTGGAACTGGTGTCCTAATCGCCACCGCCTTTGTTCATCTCCTCCCCACTGCATTTATTTCCTTGACAGATCCATGTCTTCCGGCCGTTTGGAACGAAAAATATCCCGCCATGGCTGGTGCTATTGCCATGGCAGCTACTTTCGCCGTCATTATCGTGGAAATGTTGTTTACAAAGGGAATTTGCTCTGGTCATTATAACCAGGATGATGTCAACAATGCGCAATTGGAAAGCGGAAGAATTAAACATGGAAAGAGAATTTCGGGATCCTCAACTTCGTCGGTGCAGGACGTTGGTGAGTGGGTTGTTGGGGGAGGGGACGCAATTGGACGTGGTGGACGTGGTAATGGTAATGATAATGAAGCAGCTCGTACTGAAGCAGTTAGAGGAAACGGCGGAACTGGTGGAAATAATGGAAATGGTAACACAGAAGTAGCAGTAGAAGAAGACGAAGGCATCGGAGGCCACGGTGGTGTTGGACGTTTAGGATTCGGAATGGCAGGACGTCGCCGTAGCAGGGGACATTCCATCGGTCTCGAACTCCAACGATTCTCCACAGAAATGGCCTCCCCATCACCTCGTCGAAGCAACATCCTCGAAGTCCTAGCTGACTCCGAAAAAGAAACCGAAGCAGAAGCAATGGGAATTGAAACCCCCTCATCAACCCCTAATAAAATCGCATTCAACCGTCGCTCAAACTCCCCCCCTCCTATCGAATTAACTGAAGAACAACAACATAAACGTGCCATGATGCAATGTTTCCTCCTAGAAATGGGAATTCTTTTCCATTCCTTGTTTATTGGAATGGCTATCTCTGTCACCACCGGCCCCGCTTTCGTTGTCCTCCTAATCGCGATTTGCTTCCACCAAACCTTTGAAGGCCTTGCCCTCGGATCTAGAATCGCTACCCTGAAATGGTCAGATGGAAACTTACGTCCCTGGTTCATGGCATTGGCATATGGAATGACTACTCCTGTGGGACAAGCTCTTGGGCTAGCTACCCATACCTTGTACTCGCCGGATTCACAGACAGGATTATTGGTCGTTGGAATCATGAATGCGATTTCGTCGGGTTTACTGCTTTTTGCGGGATTGGTCGAATTGTTGGCGGAGGACTTCTTGAGTGATGAGAGTTGGAGGGTCCTGGTAGGCCCCAGGAGAGTCTGGGCTTGTATCTTTGTCTTTGCTGGAGCTTTTGGAATGGCGTTGGTGGGGGCTTGGGCGTAGACGCTGGAGATTGGAGATATATTTTATACGGGATTTAGAATCCTAGACATGGGGGTGGGTAGAAGGTATTGGATATGTTGGATATGGTGGTCTGTATGTGTGTGTGTTGGGGGTATGTGTCGTGTGTGATGTGTGTGGGGTGTGGATATAGGAAAAGGAAAGGGAAAGGACAAAAAGGATACTCAAAAAGCTGCTAGACAGCCGGTTGCTGTATTGATGTGATGTATGGAAGTACTTTCTTAAGGTGCGAGGAGGAGGCGAGGGGTGATTGAGGGAGGCAGGGGTGGTTTCCTCCCAGTTTTGGGCTCTTTACTTTCTCTTTGCTTTCTCTGCTTTTTTGTATTTGATTTGTTACTGCATTGGCCAATATGCATACATACGTTCCTTTTTCTTACTTATGATGAGTTTATGACATTTACTTGGGATTTTTCTTTATTTGTTTTTTTGATTTTCGAGTTGAGTTTGAAGTTGAGAATATATGATACCAATGTCTTGTGTTGTGTTGTGTGGTCTTGATGTGGATCTAGGTCGAGTAGAGTTATGTATACTAAGTATAACTTATTTCTCTTTATCTATCAATCTAAAGATATTTTTGTTTTCGAAATCTCAGAAGCCCGTTTTTGGAATTTTCTTTTTCTTTGAAAAATGAGATGATTGGATTTGGAGATTTGGAGATTGGGACATTGCGGGATTTGAAGGGAATAGGGCTTGGATAGGTTAGATGGCAATATATAGATACCCAAAGATATACTTCATACTTACATGTAAAGCTACAGGATGTAGACTTTATTTGTCATTTGTCATTTGTCATTTGTCATTTGTCATTTGTCATTTGTCATTTGTCATTTGTCATTTGTCATTTGTCATTTGTCATTTGTCATTTGTCATTTGCGATTTATATAGTTATATCCGGTCTATCTACAGTGCTCATTATAACAAGGGTACTAAGAGCTGCTGAGAGTACAAGATCAAACCTCGGTCTGGAAATAAATATCGAATAATTAGAGACGTAACTGTACAGGACGGGGTGGAATGGAATACTGGAATGAATATATTTTTAGGGAGAAGTAGGGTTTGCTATATATGCTATAGATGCTGGATTGCGTTTGAATTTTTGTGCCCTGATTTGATGCAGTATTTTGAATTAAAATTGGGAATGGGATGTGTCTGAAAAGAATGCGGGGCTTCAATACGGGGAGCATAGTTCTAGAGATGTGTTGTGTGGTTATCAGAGAGGAACTCAAAGTTGTGATGCGTTGGAAAGGTGAAGGGATTGAAGGGATTGAAGGGATTGAAGGGATTGAAGGGATTGAAGGGATTGAAGGGATTGAAGGGATTGAAGGGATTGAAGGGATTGAAGGGATTGAAGGGATTGAAGGGATTAAAGATTTGGTCATCAGTTAATGGTACAGATGAATAGCATTGTACTAGAAATGAGAACACGAGTGATAGGAAACTGAAGTAATGTAGATAGTGGAAGTGAATATATATCAATGCAGTATTTAGAGCAGACCTATAGATACATAACAGACAAAATTTCCAATCTCGTACCATGACGATATTAAAACCACATACCACTAATCTAAATCAACTCATAGTCGCCAAAATTCCCCATATTTTTATTGGAAGACAGTATGTCGAGATTGATAAGTAAGTCCACAGCTATGCGCCTATGCGTAACCCTAGCAGATGATAGGGCTGAAATCCAGCGACCCCTCCATCCAGCGCTAACAACACGCCCCGCAACTCAACGCGTCCATACATCTCTATCATCACCGCGAACCACGATTCCTACAACCCACTATTTCGCTGTTTAATCTAAATAATCTTTACATATATATACCTTACCTTTTATAAATCCTCCCCAAGGCCTCCACTGTACCCTATCACGACTTGATCCCCCCCCCCCATCGCCAGGCACCCCCCCCCCCCCACCCACAATGGTTCTCCACAACGACAAATGGCACCGTAAAGCCAAACGAACTTATATTCGCAAAGGAGGTGAAATAGAACCTAAGAAAGGCGCTGTAGACCCTACCAAACCTGCCATTCCTACAGCTGCTGCGGATCCTAAACCTGGCGAGGCTCCTGGTGTACCTGCTAAAGACGGTGAAGCTGGTAGTGAGGAGGATGAAGAGGAGGAGGAGGAAGATGAGGAGGCTGGAGACTACAGAAGGAGAAAGGTTGGGAGTAACGCTTGGAGATATGAGGAGGAGGAACCGGAGTTTCCTTTAGGTACGATTTATACTATGAGTATATGCATTTCCTTGCATTTCTTTCTCATCATTGAGCTATGGAGAGGGTGTGATGATTGCAGTAGAGACTGACACGGCTGGATACTATAGAAGCGAATCCGGATGAACCACAAGAACCGGAAATCGATTATGTTGCACTTACACTCGAGAGAACTAAGGGTCAGCTAAAAGACGAGGCGGAGGTATCTACATCGATCGATCATGAGTTTCTTGCAGAGAGTTGGGGAGCTCCCAAGAAGAAGCCTGTTGTTCAGAAAGTTAAGATGGATGAGGGAATCTTGAAGATTCGGGAGAAGATTGAAATCAGGAATAATGCAGAGGCATTCAAGGCAAGGTTTGGAAGCAAAGCTAAGGCTAGAGCACCAAAGGGGATACAGAAGGAGAAGGAAGAGGAGGTGGATGATATTGATGCATTTTTGGAGGAATTGAGTATAATCGAGAAGGAAAAGAAGCCGGTTGTGCAGAAGGCGACGCAGGTACCAAAGCCAAAGATAATTAGCACGACGAAGGATGAGGATGATGAGTGGTTGGATTCGATGTTGGGCGGTAGATGAATTGATCGATATTCACCGCGTGATGAAACTTATGTGCTTTATATTTTGAATTATTTTTAGAGCTTCAAGTATACGTCATTTTCTTGACAATTGAAGCTTAAGCTCTCGACAGAAGAAACCCGACGCGACGAGACGCGCCAAAAATATTTACCCCACCTTGAAATGTGTTTCGCTAGCAGCCCCACCAACCCTGCCCGCCGCCGTTCCCGTAAATGGCGTGGGACACCCCCGCGTCCCGCATGCATCCTACCCATTCATAGTCAGCCAAACACTCCGCCATGGATATCGCCTCCGTCACCGGCTTCCCCGCCAAAACCAAGCGTGCTTCCGGCTTCATCAAAGATGCCAAAGACGTCGCCATCCAGACCGATGTCATGGTCGTAGGATTCGCTGACAAGCTTGTCATTACTATCACTCAGCAGGGACGGTTGGCTCAATGGGTATGCTTCTTTGCATCTTCTCTTGGTTTCTTTATTTCGTTTCTTTTCTAACTTCATGATATTCTTAGATCCACGTCCCTCTTGACTCGGCTCACAGAGTAATTGCTGGAGCACCACATGTAGACTTTGAAGAAGAGGACGGAATGCTACCACTACCTCATCTCACTCCCACCACACTATTGGGTGGCACGGTTCCCGAGAGGGATGCTACAGGACAGCTGCTGGCAGTGCAGCTTGCCAGTATCATTACGGCTAGAAACAAAGATGAGAATCGGATGGTTATGCTTGGACTCGGATTGAAGGACGCCGAATTGGAGCGACAGAGCTTTTTAGAGCTTGTTGAGCTCGTTGGAACGTGTTTATAGCTTTGAATTCTACAATGTCTGTGACAGTACTGTTCCATCGAAGTGCATTTGTAGTTTGTAATCGTCATGACTATCACCGCTGAGATGTGAATGCTCGGCTTCGGAGACCTCCGTTCGCCGCTGATAGAGAGCTGAGCTTAAGGACCCTGAACTGTGGAAATGTACCACAAGTAGAACAACAGCTATTTAAGCTCCTTGTATCCCGACAACACAACATCATACACAATTATCACCAATCTTTCCCCAAAGCTCCACTCGTTGCTATATAATCTATCAAAATGTCCGGATTACAACCCACCATTTACGATTTGGCTACCCAGGCAACCGAATTCATCAATCCCCAGCTTCCCGCTGCCCTAAAAAACCCCAAAATCGGTATCATCTGTGGCTCTGGACTTGGAGGCCTCGTTCACACTCTTGAGGCTGAACCTCAGGTCTCAATTCCTTACTCTGACATCCCCCACTTCCCTCAGTCCAGCGGTATATTCACCACTTATCCTCTCCATTGAACTCAGCTGATACCCCGCAGTTATCGGCCATGCCAGCAAACTCGTCTTTGGTCTCTTGGGTGCCTCTAAAACTCCCGTCGTAGTGATGGTTGGCCGCGCACAGTCCGTCTCCTCAGTTCCCCGCTTCTTCCCAATGAAGTTCTAACTCCCGATAGCTTCTACGAGGGCCACTCAATTGAGAAATCCACCTTCCCTGTCCGCGTCATGAAGCTCCTCGGTATCGAGTCCATCATCGTCACCAACGCCGCAGGAGGTCTGAACCCTGAATTCCGTGTCGGTGACATCATGATCCTTAACGATGTATGTTCCCCTGTTCTCCTGGGTGTCAGGATGCTCTTTGGAGCCTTTTTATGAATTGGGGCTCTAACAAGGGTTGCAGCATATCAACTTTCCCGGATTGGCAGGAAACCACCCCCTCCGTGGCCCCAACGAGGAGAAATTCGGTACCCGCTTCCCTGCACTCTCAGATGCCTATGACCTTGAATACCGCCGCACTGCTCACCTAGCCTACAAGAAGCTTGAGGGGGCTTCTTCCCATCGTTCCCTCCATGAGGGTGTCTATGTTTTCGTTTCCGGACCTACATTCGAGACTAGAGCTGAGTGTAGGATGCTGAGAATGATGGGTGCCGATGTTGTTGGAATGTCGACTGTCCCGGAGATTTGTGTTGCGAGACATGCGGGTGTTAGAGTGTTGGCTATGAGCTTGGTGACAAACTGTGCGGTTTTGGAACCTGGACCAAGAGGAGACTCGTTGTTGGTTGAAGAGGTCCAGAGTGGTGATTTGAATAAGGTTATCGAGGTTGGAAAGGCAAATCACGCGGAGGTTTTGGAGGCTGGTGATGAGGCGGCGAAGGATATGCAGGTACGTTTTGGCTATGGGATGATCTACAGAGATAAGGGCTAATTCTCGTGGCTACAGGCACTCGTGAGGCAATTTGTGGACGACATTGCGAAAAAATAAGCTAGAGAAAAGTTTGTGCTTCTAGAGATGTAGTGTTGATGTCGGTATTTGGAAGTTGGGATAGCATTGGCGTTGGGAGAATCTGGGTGAAATGAATGTTTAAGTTTAGCAAAGCTGTTTGTAGGAATTTTCGGCTTTCACGAAGCTTTGGAAGTTTTGGGAGTTAAAGCATATGATATGAATTTCTAAATTTTAATTTCTGGATATCTATCTCTTTTTTTTTTTGGTTCGAAGAGGCGAAACTGTAAACCGGGAGCTTATCCAGCTTCAATTTCATATGCCACGCGAGCGAAAGTGCGACACTCAACGCGCGCTGCAAGCCCCACCATGCCAAGCCGCCATCTGCCCCGCGATTTTCGACTCAGCGCGACATCATCACAATCAGCGCTATTCGCCACGACCATAATCACCAGCTCTCGCCTACTCTCCACAGCAATCAGGCTCGCCACAATCCCGCCTAACAAATCACCACCCACGACCCAGCAAACCCACACACCCGCATGTCCAAAAGACCTCAAGACGAAGCCACCAGCCCGCGCAAGCAGCCCCGTCTCGCCATGTCAACCCCAAAATCCACCATAGCCCTCGGTCTCGAAGGATCCGCCAACAAACTCGGAATCGGCTTGATCCGCCACACTCCTGGTCAACCTGCCGAAGTCCTTTCAAATATCCGCCATACATTTGTTTCACCCCCTGGAGAGGGATTCTTGCCTAAAGATGTTGCGCTTCATCACCGCGCTTGGATTGTTCCTTTGATAAAAAGAGCTCTGTCGGAGTCCGGGGTTAAGGTCGCTGATATCGATTGTATTTGTTATACCAAAGGACCGGGAATGGGTGCGCCGTTGCAGAGTGTTGCGGTTGCGGCTAGAGCGCTGAGTCTGCTGTGGAAAAAACCTCTGGTTGGTGTAAACCATTGTGTGGGACATATTGAGATGGGAAGGGAGATTACTGGAGCGGATAATCCGGTGGTTCTTTATGTTTCTGGAGGTAATACTCAGGTTATTGCATATGCTGCTCAAAGGTGAGTTTTTTGAGAGAGAGAGAGCTTGTTGAGGCGTGGTGGGGCTGATGTGGTTCATTGATTGATTAATTGGTTAATTGATTTATTGCAGATATCGGATCTTCGGTGAAGCGCTGGATATTGCTGTCGGTAACTGTCTCGACCGGTTTGCGCGCACATTGCAAATCTCGAATGATCCCGCACCAGGCTATAATATCGAGCAAATGGCGAAGCTAGGAAAAAACCTTTTAGACCTTCCTTACACTGTTAAAGGAATGGATTGCTCCTTCTCTGGAATCCTGGCATCGGTAGATCAGCTTGCGAACCAGCTTTTGACGGGGAAACCGAAGCCGTTGATGAATGTTGAGGGAACGGAGGTGGTTACTAGAGAGGATCTTTGCTTTACGCTGCAGGAAACGGTGTTTAGTATGTTGGTGGAGATTACTGAGAGGGCTATGGCACATGTGGGAAGTAGTCAGGTCCTTATTGTGGGTGGTGTTGGGTGTAATGAGAGATTGCAGGAGATGATGGGGCTTATGGCTAGGGATAGAGGTGGATCGGTATACGCCACCGATGAGAGGTTTTGTATTGATAATGGCATTATGATTGCCCATGCTGGATTACTGGCTCATAAGCAGGGATTTGAGACGCCGTTTGAGGAGAGTACCTGCACACAGAGGTTTAGGACTGATGAGGTGTTGGTTAACTGGAGGGATTAGAGGGGGTTTTAGAGGAGGGGTTCATGTATTGGGATTTGTTTTTGTTTTTGTTTTTTTTTTTTCTTTTATTTCCTTGGTTTCAGTTCAGGCAAAAGTTATGGAATTTATACCAGCGGAGTTTTCGGCACTGACTCGAAATAATTCTCGATGATCTATAAATGAATCACTGATTGTGTCCCAATAATTTCCGTTGATTTTTGAGAACTCCCAAAATAAAATACATGACCACACCAAATAACGCCTTCCCATAAAACGACTTTTGAAATATTAGATTTAGATCCCTCTGTAGATTTCGACTCATGCCATGATTTAGATCTCTCTTCTCTCCCAGGGCATGTTCTTCCTCTCCTTCTGTGCCTTCCTCTTCTGTTTCTTTGCAATGACATTCTCCACCTGTCTTTCGGAAAGCTTCGAGAAGCGCTCTTCGATAATCTTCTTCTTGACATCGCCTGTAATATTTGTTAGCAACGGCAAAGTTTAAGAATTCTAGTGGGGGTGGATAATGCATACTGGCTTTGAGATGGTAAGCCTTCTTTCCCATCTTCACCTTCTCCCTCTCCGCCTTCTTATGTTCTCTAATAACCTCCTGTACCTTATCCTTATTCATCTGACTCTGTTTCTGAGACTCCATAGACTTAAGCTTCTTCATGATAACCTCATTCTTTCTCTCATCCTTCGACTTCTTAAGCTCTCCCTTCAACATCTTCATCTCACTCTCTCTATAATCCTCCAAGAACTTATAATTTTTCCTAAACTCATGCTCATCGAACCTCGAATTAACCGCAGGATCAAACCGGGGATCTCTGGGTTTCACTTTGTGAACCTCCACAACTTCACGTTTCCTGGTCACGGCCCGCTTGCTGGAAATTTCCTGTGGTGCGTTTTTGGAAGCACGAGCAGCGGCTTGGGCTGCTTCGCGACGCTGGCGAAGCGCAAGTGCGGCTTTACTAGGTGCTTCCTCCCCCTCTTCTTCCCCACCTTTACCGCCTTTGCCGCCTTTGCCTTTTGTGGTCTTGGTCTTGTCTTTGGATAGAGAAGCTTGGGCTTTGGCGAGAGTGCCGAAGGAGATCTGGGCAATGGCGCTGCGGGAATCGGCGACGGGTTCTTCGTCGGAGGAGTAGTGCGCTTCGGAATCTTGGTTGTCGACGTCGTCATCTTCTTCGTCATCTTCTTCCTCGCCGTCAGAATGGATAGAAGAGGCGTCGTTCATTTCTTCGTCGGAGTGTGCGGGGGCATCGTTGAAACCGGTGAAGTCTTCGTCGTCGGAGTCTTGCATGATTTGCGGACGGATTCGTTTGCTGGCTTTCATGGTTTTTGTTGTGTGGGTTGTTGGGAGTTGGTTGTTCTTGCTTGTGGGTGAAAGATTTAGAGGTTCGTTTATATGTAGTTCCTCGGCGGTTCCTGTACGGTTTCTCTAAGGTTCCTCTGCGGTTCGCGTCAAGGTCCCGCTAATCTTCACTTCTGAGTTCAGATTTCAGATTTCAGACTTCGCTTTTTTCGCGTTGCGCGCGCACATCCCTGTCCAACCTTGACCGAGCTTGTCCGACCTTGTCTTCGCCCAGCAAATGCAGGGTCAAAAAAGTTCCTAATTCGAGTACAGGCTGCTCATCTTTATACAGACAAGGCGATGCTTAGGACAACGTTGCCCACCACAACAAAGCACTGGATTGCGACAATATCGAACATGACGATACACTCAACGCAACGACGACGGAGTAGATCCCCGAATGCGGCTGTTCCTGGGTTAAGTTATAGTTCGAGAAGGAGAGAACCGAGTCGCAGTTACAGTAACAACCGGGATCGCGACTACGAGCCGGGAAACGATAGGAACCAGCAATATCGGGGGGGAAGGGATAGATATTACGGTAATCAGAACAGCTACAACGGCAACAACAACAACAACAATAATTACAACAACTACAATAACTACAACAACAACGGCAGACAGACCGACCGGTATCGCCCCAACCAAGACAACTATGGAAACCAAAGACACCAGCAACACCGTCCCGCCCCTAATGGCCTCTATGGAGGACCTCAAGCTCCTCAATCGCGGCCTTTTCAACCCCCCATTCAACGTCACGCTCTCCCTCCACGTCCACCTATCCCAAACTACCCTCAACGAGAATTCACCCGCAACTTCAGCTCCACAGTACCAGCTTCCCTCCACTCTCACAAAAGTAAACCAAAAATGACGAAAAAACAAGCCAGCTCATCTGCTCCTAATGATAAAAAAGACCAAGAAATGATTCCCAATAATCGACCATCCCCTACCGAGGTCTACCTCAAGACTGTAGATATACCCACCACCCGTCGGGAGACACCAGCCCAGCTACTTATTATCCTCGACTTAAACGGAACTTTATTATGTCGAGCCTCTAAGGGAGCTGTTGGATCTAGCACTCCTACTCGTCGACCGGGATTGGCATATTTTCTGGAATATCTTTTCAAAAATCATAAGGTTATGGTTTGGACTTCTGCTAGACCGGAAAATGCTACGAGAATGGTAAATGCGTGCTTTACTCAAGTACAGAAGGAATCGCTGCTTGCGTTGTGGGCTAGAGATACCTTGGGCTTGACGAAACTTGAGTATAATGCTAAGACTCAGGTTTATAAGACACTTGAAAGGGTATGGGAAGGAGAATTTCAGATCAAAGTTCAGGAAAATGTCCAGAAAAAGAAAGAGCCAAAAATCGAAGTTCAGAAAAAGGTTGAGGAGGAGGAATCGGATCAGGAGGAAGGAGGTGTGAGCTTGATTGCTGCTTTAGATACTCAACCCGAAAAAGTTACGGAGCAGTTCACACAGTTCAATACTGTTCTTTTCGACGATTCGATAGAGAAGGCAAGGGCACACCCATACAACCTCGTTTGTGTACCGGAATTCACCGCCTCTTCTGCCCAGAAGAGCTCTGATGAGGTGCTTTGGCAGTGCATCGAGTATCTGGAAGAGCTGAAATGGCAGACAAATGTTACCAACTATATTCGCCACACACCTTTCGAATACCAGCCGAAAAAACCAAAGTTTCTTCTACCGGGTGATGTTGATACTAAGAAGAAAAAGAAGAAGAATAAGAAGGAGAAACAGGAGAAACAGGAAGCTGCTGCTAATGCTTCAGGGTCTGAAGAGAGTCAAGAGACAGGGGCTTGGATGGAGACTGGGGAAGCTTCGCGGCATCAAAATTCCGCTTCTAGCGAGGGCTCGCCGATGATGGGATAGGAGAATTTATCGGGGGAGCCTGGGGAGAGAGGTGAGAGGCTTGATGGTGATGAGGTATTTGAGGAGGAGATTGAAGGCTTGCAGAAGAAGGTGGCGGCTACTTCAAAACCTGCTGTGAATGTTTCTAAGGTCAGGCAAAAGCGGGATGATGAGGTTCATCCGCGAAAGAATTGTGATGTCGATTAGATTCTTATGATGGTTAATAGGAGTTGGGTTAGATGGGCGTTTACATCATATATGAGTTGGGATTGAGAAAGGCGTTGGTTCTTTATTGTAATTCTTTTGTAGCTTTTTGATTACTAAATATTGTACTGTACATGAATTTTTGGATTGTTATCGATTTCTAACCACCCCCTTTTCTCAATCTGTTACCTTAACTCTTTTATTTTTTTCAATCTCCTTACTCTGCATGCTGTTGGTACTCCACCTTTCACACTATATCGCTGAATACACCCGTCCGTCAACCAAAGCTGCCGCCTGGTTTGTTCTCTCCTTTTTTTTAACCGTTTTTATCTTCTGAATACCTCAAGACCTTCCACAGCAGCTAGACTGAGCAAACTAATCATTCTCCAGACCGCCTAATAGCTCTCTACCGCCTCCAACTCATCCGGATACCTCAATCCATTCATCTCCCTCACCTTGTCCATAATCTCCATAGTCAACTGAGACTCTACTAGAGGACAAATCTCCGCTTCAATCTTCTTATCTCTAATTGCTCTCGCACAAGCATCGGCTTCATAAAACATTCCATGTCCATCTCCTGGAATCTCAAACTTCCTCACCTCCTTAACAATCCTCTCATGGGGCTGCTGCTTATACTGCGCTAATTCCTCCTCTCCATCAGCATTTTTCTCTCCCACCACCTGCATTTTCTCCGGCAAGATTTCAAGAGTGAAACTCTTCGGTCTAAACGGAGACCACTGAACAGTGATATCACCCAGTTCTCCCTGGATACGACAAAAATCCTCAGTGGATCTGACCGTCATATTACAGCTCGCCGTCGCAGAAACCCGACTTTTCTCAAACATAAGAGAAATGGTCGTGAACTCATCCACTCCGGTTTCTTTGGTCTTCAACATCTGACCCATCACACTTGGTTTCTCTCCTTGGTTATCCGGGTCGGCATAGCAAGCCATCATCACCCAGGTCAAGGAATATATCCCCAAATCCAATAATGCCCCACCACCTAACTTTGGGTTCAGCAACCGGTGTGAAAGATCCGCTTTACTGAACGGTAATCCGAAATCAGCTGTTACATGCGAAATTTTTCCTAATACCCGCTCTTGGAAAAGTAATCTGTTCAGCTCTCTACTTAATGGAAAAAATCGCGTCCAAACAGCTTCCATTAAAAATAACCCTTTCTCTTTGGCTACTTGGATTAAATGTGCGGTTTGGGCGGCGTTGATCGTCATGGGCTTTTCGCAGAGAACATGTTTCCCCGCCCTTAATGCTAGTAGCGCATGTTGGTAGTGGTGGGAATGAGGCGTGGCAATGTAGATTATGTCGACGGATTTGTCGGATACGAGAGAGGTGTAGGAACCGTGGCAGGTGATGTTGTGTGGCTTTCCGTCGTGGATATTGGAGGCGAAGGAAGAGGCTTTGGAAATAGAGGAACTGGCACCGACGGCGGTGATGATGTGCTGGACGTCGGAAACGGATCGAATAGAGGGATCCTTAAGGAGATCCCGCGAGAAAAGTTCCGCTATGTTACCGGTGGCGAGAATTCCCCAGCGGAGAGTAAAAGGAGTGGAGCTCATGCTTGAGGGTATTGGTATGATTTGAGGTGGGGGATATCAATTGAGGATATTAATTGATAGACTTTTTGAAGTTGAATAAGTTGGAAAGTACTTGGCAGGAAGTATCTATAAATTATTATCGCATGATATGCCCTCCTAGAATGGAGGGGTAGGTCATGGATACTCTGTATAAAATCATCGACTCGGATATAAGAAACCCCGCTTAAGCCGCCTGCTCATCGCGGGGTTGGTTTCCATCGATGCTCGTGAGATGCGGGTGGTGATCATTGTTTCACCGCATGGGGTTAAACGAACATAAGGAACACAAGGAACACAAGGTAAGTTATGAAAAGGAAACTCGGCACGAGAAAAAAAAGATACGGTTAGAAGGGAGTAGTTTAGCCGAGATGCGGGGTCGACGCTGGACGGTGGTCGGTGGATGGATGCCGACGGTACGGGATCTTGATCAGCCTGAAATTAAATCAGTCGGTTCAGTTGGAGCTTATTCTGACGTCTCGGAAGCGAAGTCAGTCGCGTGCGCACGAACTTAATCACTCATTCACTTCCTCGGTTGGTAACCCCATAATTCTTATTATGAATGGTATGGGATTCGAGACCTTGAATATCTAGAAAATAGGAAATATTTAGAGATTTATGTTGTGAATTTTTTTTCTTTTTTTTTTTTTTTTTTTTTTTGCCTTTGGTGATTGGGAAATTGTTGGATACGGAATCCCCCATTGTTGACCCGGTGAACGTAGGTTTCTAAACTCCCGTTAATTTTGCCCGGTCTACGGTCCTGCCAGACTTTGCCGGGCCTTGCCAGGCTTTGCCAAGCTGTAGATCTGCTCAATAATACCCCAACAGGAACAGTTTCCCAACTCTCCATCTCCAGTCAGTTTTCCCCAGCAACCCCAGCAACCCCAACCCCAACCAACCTCCCCCACCTCCTTCCTGATCAAGAAAGAAACTCGTCTCGATACTACTACCAGCTTCGATTAAACCCGATAAAAAAAAACCATCCCCCCATCGAGAATTTTCGGACTCTCCTACCACCCAGAGAAATCCCATACCATCATATGTACATACATACATCATAGAACCCTAGTCTAGCCTAGCCGCCCCACATTTTCGTAATAAAGCTAACTAAACTAAATTAAGATTCCCCATGGGGAACTTTTACACCAGCGCTATTTTGTGTATGTATGTATGTGCCTAGTTCTCGCTTCCAAGGACGTGATGTTTTGTTACATAGTATTATTTGCTCTGCTCTGGTTTGGGTTGGTTTGGTTTCTGTGTATGTACAGGTATCCAAGCCCCCCCCCTCCCCCTTCCCCCCACTCCCCCTGGTGCTTCTACATACCAATCCTCCGGGTGTGTGTGTGTGTGGGTAGGTGTATAACCGCGCTCAAAAACGGGAAATTCCATGCATTATAAGTTCTAGTTAATTCATTAATATTTTCCGATAGAGCAAAGGTCTACAATGCCCGTCTCTTGGCGCATTGTGTTTCTAAATGCCCGACCGGTCTACAATGCCCGACGCCCCTGCACAAAAAATGGATGACTAAGGCCTAGCTGTGGCGTAAAGTGCTCATCGCCAATGTCTCCGTGCGCACGTCTCCCGACCAGCGCGTTTATCTCCATGTCGACAACCACTTTGTCGCCCGCCCCTCTTCCAAAAACAAACCGCGAGGCCGACCAGCAAGAGTACGGCGCATAATGGGGAAGCAGTGTACTCGTCAGGCTAAATTTATGGGCGCGCTGGAAGTGCCCGGTCGGGTGTAACGCGTGGTGTTCTTGCTTCAGAGGAGAGGGCCACGATGTGCGCATGGTCGAATTTTTGTAGAAAAAATGAATAAAATAAAATATAAAATAAAAGAAAAATTAAATTCGAAATTGAAAATTCCCCAATTGATCACGTGGTAATTATTAACATCCAGATTTTACATTCAATCGCGTCCTCATTCGCGTGCCCTTACGCGCGTGCTTTCCGTCCGCGCGTACTTCCATGGGGGCTTACGCTGTCCAAAAAAATTATTTTATTATTATTGAATTCTAAATTCTTCTGCTCATCGCACCGTGATTATGTCAAGTATCGATATTTTCCGTCCCCGTTCGCGTGTGTTATTCATTCGCGCGTGTTCTTCAGCCACAAGTGAGCCTTAGTCATCAATTTTTTGTGCAGGGGTGTCGGGCATTGTAAACCGGTCGGGCATTTAGAAACACAATGCGCCAAGAGACGGGCATTGTAGACCTTTGCTCTTTTCCGATATTGCTCATCAAGACATACTTAGGTTTATATAACACCCAGGAGATCCATCCATTCTTTGAAGGAAATCCCACAAGGGCTTAACTGGGGGTTTGAATACTGAATACTGATTAAGCAAACATGTCGTCGATATCGGAGAAGGAATACTTTTTTGGTGCGAGAGGCTCGAAATTGGTTGCTAGTGTTGTGTTGGCTTCGTCTTCGGCGTTTTTGTTGTTGGGTTATGATCAAGGTTTGTTTGGTTTTTTCCTTTGGTGGAGGTTTGGGGAGGACTTTGCTTGACTTCGCTTGTCTTCGATTGTCTTCGATTGTTTTCGATTGGCTTTGCTTTGCTTCGCTTCTGAGGCGGATGGATGAGGGGAATTGGAAATGCTAATGTGATGTGGGATAATAGGTGTTCTAGGAGGTCTATTGGCGAATCGTCATCTTCAGGATGTGCTGGATCATCCGAGTCCTAGTATGACGGGGACTATTGTCGCGATTTATGATATTGGATGTTTAGTTGGTGCGCTTATCACGGCGGCTTGGGCGGAGAACTATGGGAGGAGGAAATCGGCGATGTGTGGATTGTCGATTATGTTGATTGGAGCGGCTTTGCAGACGAGTTCGTTGTATGTCACTCCCCCTTTTGTTTTTCTGATGTTTTTATCTTGTCTGTTTTTATGTTACCAGCACACATGAACATGTTTATATGTTTGAATGTCAACTAACCCGCTCCACCAATAGTTCGAGAGAACAGATGATAGTATCCCGAACCATCACCGGAGTCGGAAATGGAATCAATGCAGCAACTATTCCTATGTGGGTTTCGGAAATTGTTAAACCTCATAACAGGGGAAGACTTAACTCTTTCTCGGGCTCTATGATTGGTTTTGGAATCTTCTTTTCGTATTGGTTTGATTATGGTTTGTCGTATGTGAATGGAGACGTTAGCTGGCGTCTTCCAATTGCTTTACAGATGCTGTTTGCTATGGTTACTTTATTTATGGTATGTTAATATTCCCCAGAATCCCTATCATTCCCTTCCTTCTTCTCAAGAAAGGAAGATGTGCTAATGTGACGCCCCATGATATAGATTTTCTTCCTCCCCGAATCTCCCCGCTGGCTGGTAGCCCACGACAACATCGAAGAAGCCTCCCACATCCTCGCCTGCCTGGAATCCTCCACCGCCACCCCTTCCACCCCCTCCGTAATCGCCGCCCTAACCGATATCCAAACCGCCATAGCCGCCGAGCATGCCGCTGGCCCCGTGCAATGGAAGGAATTATGGACCGAAGGCGAACTAAAAAACCGCACACGAGTCCTCCTAGCCTGCGGTATCAACTTCTTCCAACAAATGTCCGGTTGCAATGCCTTAGTCTACTATATTCCCTTCCTTCTTCAGCATTCCGTTGGTTTAGATGCCAATACCTCTTTACTAGTTTCCGGATTAAATGGGCTGGTCTTTTTCTTATTCTCCATCTACCCCCTGTTATTCCTCGACAAATGGGGCCGTCCAAAACCTTTCATCGTCGCTTCTTTGGTCCAGAGTTTTTCTATGATTATGGTTGCTATTTTACTTTCTATCGGTACCACGGCAACAAATAAGGCTTCGGTGGTATTCTTTTTTACCTACATAGCGATATTTGGAACTTGTTACTTGGGAACACCATGGTCTTATGGGCCTGAGTTATTACCGCTTCGGTTACGGTCTAGAGGATCGGCTATAGCTACAGCAGTTAATTGGACTTGTAATTTCATTATCGTCGAAATTACTCCACCTGCTATCACTAATATTGGTTGGAAAACTTATATCATCTTTGGGGTTTTGAACTTTTGTTGGGCCCCATTGTTGTATCTTTATTACCCCGATACCGCGAGAAAGAGTTTGGAGGAGATTGATAATTTGTTTAGGGAGGAGAAAATTGATTTTGAGGCGGTGGAAAGAGCGGCGATTGGAGGTGGGGAAAAGAAGGTTGAGGAGGGGAGCTCGGAACATTTACCGTAGTTGGGGAACTTGTGCAAGAGGAAGGGGGGGTTTATGATGATGATGTATGATAGTTATGTTTTGAGTTCTTTTTTGTTATGGGAACTTTATTATGATTGGTATGATTACATGGTATCGTTGCAGTGATGTTGTGATGCTCTGCTGGTATTACGGTTCGGACCCCGACGGTTTTATGACTGGTCACAGGTTATCAACCAGCCTAATATTGGCGTCATTGCCCTCTCATTCGGCGCTCAGCCTGGCCACGCTATGGATAATACCTTTTGATCGCTATATGTAGTTTGAATATGTCTTGAATATTCATAGGCCATATGCATTACCCACAGTAGGGATTCGACCACTAGCAATCGCTCTCATTCTCTACAACCATATCTAATATTCCCTGCATTTTGTGATTCCGCGCCGTCTGTGTACTATTGAACATTTGACATTTTTATTGCCCGACCCGTCTTACTTGAATACCAAATCTAATGATGTAATGTTTGATTTGCTCCCTCGATTGAGTATAGGGTATTCCAACGCTTTATTTTGCTTTTAAAGGTCTCAAAGAAAATCAAATCTATCGTACATATCTATCCGCCCACCACTAGTATCTCGAAAGCCACAATATCGAAATCTAAATCAATCCCATAGCCTTCTTAACCCGCAGCATAGTTTCTTCCGCACTCTCATTTGCCTTCTTAGCTCCCTCCTCCGCAATTGCATTGAGATATTCATCACCCTCATTCATGATCCTCTCATATTCCTTCCTAAATGGTGCCAACTTTTCAATCACACATTCACTCACCCTAGTCTTGAGCTGGCTCATATTACACCCCTCAAACTCCTTTGCCACGGCTTCAAAATCATCCCTTCTTTGCATATGGGAATAGATTTGGATCAAATTCGAAACTCCGGGTCTCTCTTTCAAGTCGTAGGTAACAGTTCCCAAACTATCCGTTACTGCCTTTTTGAACTTATTCTGGATCTCCTCGGGGGTGTCGGTGAGTAAAATTCTAGATCCGGCGTCTGGATCCGATTTTGACATTTTGACGGAGGGGTTACGGATAGACATAACTCTTTTCGCAGGTGCTATAAATATAATTAGCCATAATTCTCTTTCCCTCTTATTATCATTCCCTCGAAAAATTAAAGGACCTACATAACACCGTTTTAGGCAGCGGGAAAACATCCTCATAAAGCGCCGCAAATCCCGACGCAATATCCCTCGTAAACTCCAAATGCTGACTCTGATCCTCACCCACAGGTACCTCCGTAGCTCTATGTACCAAAATATCCGCAGCCTGTAACACAGGGTAGGAAAACAATCCCAACTTCAAAGTTTTCCCAACCTTATTCCCCAATGCATTTTCCGTTTCTCCAACCCCAATCTTGGACTTCCATTGTGTCATCCTACTGAGATAACCCATGGAAGCACCACAAGACAAAATCCACATCAACTCAGCATGTTGCCGACAAGAGCTTTGTTCAAAGATAATACTCTTCTTCGGATCAAGTCCAATTGCTAAAAGCGACGCAAGACATTCTCGTTTATACCGACGGAGCTGTTCAGGGTCTTGACGAATAGTAATGGCATGGAGATCAACAATGGAAAATATCAGTTTGTCTGTTGGACCGGCTTCGGATTGTAGGGTCTCCCAGTTGCGCAGTGCTCCGAGGTAGTTGCCGAGGTGAGGAACTCCCGTGGGTTGGATTCCGGAGAATACGACGCGCGGGGATATGGGCTTTGATGTGGCTGCTGCGACTTCGGCGGCCTTGCGGCAGGTCGTGCTGAAGGAACGTGTGAGGGACGTCATTGCGGCGCGTTGCGGGGAGGGACGCGATGGTGGGGTGGCCCTAGTGGGTTTGTCAGGGATTCGCGAGGTGGGATTAGCCGGTCACGAGATTGGGGGATTGGAGGCATTGTTCCGGCAGAAAATAAACGGTTGAAGAAAGAGAAGGAGAAATATATGTTTCGAAATAAAATTATTTTGGGGATGTTGAGGTGGGTTTCATTGGTGGTGTATGTACTCTGGGTACGGGGGTGATCGCTGATGATGGTGCCCGGTCGAAAAATACCGTAACTGAACGACGTAAATCACCACTCCCGGGCTACAAATTAACGTCATAAAATTCTACAATACGCTTAGTAATACCAATAAACTAAATGAACCTTAAAATCATTCCCGTATAATCAAGCACAATAAACGAAATAGTATCTACGTAAGTATGCTAACCCGCGATGCGTCTACAAAACAGTAACCTTCTCTCGCAAAATCCCCGGCCGTTACTCCACTAGTAGGAAAAATATTAGAAAAATACTAAAATTAACTGGCTGAAGATGGAAAGTAATAAAGAGATAGCCTTCCCTTCCTATCCATAGCCACCTCATGTTTGATTAAAGCACTCTGTATAAACTGCTGATACTCCTTTGCCGATGATAAAGAAACTGTAGCGCCATTTGATACAGTTTTGTATGAGAAAGAACCGTTTGGGTCATAGCCCTCTATGCTCTGGATCAAGCTCCGCATACAAGTATTCCATTTCTCCCAGCCAAGCCCAAATCCATCCATGATCTTTCCTTCCTTAGGTGGGCCACACCCCGGAATGCGTATTGCGAATGCATATATGTATTCCTCATCCACATCATCTTCATGAACCTGATGCCCATTATTGACATCAATATACACAGTGCTGGTGTTTACTGGCATAGATGGTGTCATAAACATATTCGTTGTATCCTGAAATGAATTGACATCCATTTGCACCAATGGCGGTGAAGACTGTGCCGGTTCGAAATGATGTGCCAAATTATTCGGCGGAGACATTGAGCTTTCAGCCAGTCGAGGGAAAGTAGTCCTAGTTTCCTGTCCCGGTGATGCAGCAGTAGCAGCCGCTGCCTTTCCCCAGGGACTATTAGCAACCGATCTAACTCTCGCTTCCGAGATTCGATGTCCAGTTCTTGCGAACTTCCTGGAAAGCTGAGCCACAGCATTAGGGTCCGCAAGAACTCTCGTCGGTGCAGAAGCTGGTGCCTCTGACGCTTTCCTCTTCCTCTGTGTCTTTGTCGCTGGTTGTGATTCCTCCACAAAAACTGGTAATTCAATCTCCAACGGTAAGCTCTCCAATGCATCCTTCTCTGCTTGTCTTCCCCTCAGAATCGGTTCTCCTCTAGCTCTTTTCTCCTCATTTATCCTCCTTTTCTTATTCTCCCTTCCTCTTTGTATCACATCCGTCAAAATATACCCTGAAATCCCCTGTTCTCTCCACCCATGTTCCGCCATTCCCTGATTCACAGCTTCCACCATCTCCTCCCATTTATCAGTGGCCTTGTATTGACTCGGAGTAAGAGGATAATCCGGATGTATCCCTGCCAGCTGCCTGACTTTTTCGCGAAATTCGCGAACTAGAACATTTTGTTCCTTTAATGGCATTTCGGCGGATATTCCCATGGCACGACGTAATAAGGCACCATTGGGGTCGTTGGCCCAGTCTTGCTTAGGAGCACCTGAGGGCCCTGGTTCTGCAAGACCAGAAGGAGCGGTAGGGTTACGGTTCATCTTGTTGATGATTTCGACAGTATTTAACGTTTAGGGTAGGGATCGGGTGGCGCTCTTAGAACGTGAGGAATCGCGCGTGTTGCGCGTTCGCGGGTTGACGTGAATTGCTGAGGTTGTGAGGTGTCACGTAATGAGCGCTACGGTGTGATGACACGCTGGGATAAAACGGGTGCCAAGACTTTGCTTCAAAATATGCATCTTGAAGGTTCGGGATTGACAACTTGAAACGGTCTCTTATGGATCATTCATAGACTTGATTTAACCTCAAGGGACAAAAGTGAACTACTGTCAAAATTCAGCTTACAGACATTCAGAAATTCTACAGACACAAGCAAATTGTAACCCAAAACAAGTTCTGTCGATCAGCTTATGCAGTGGTAGCCATGGCATGCATAACCGTTTCTGACGTCTTACGGGTTTCCTACTCTTACCTCAAGTCCTCATTCCCTACCGAAGATAACCGTATATTTTCCCTTTTCCTATCAATAACAACTCCTCTTGTCCGGGTGCCCAGTAATTCTTCCATCACTTCGGCATTGAAATTCCACCGAACAACCGCCTAATGTTCGGCAAATGTGGCTGTTTATCACACTGTGGCTGGAGACTAGAATGAGAATTTCGTCGGTCCCGGATAGAAGTCCGGTAGCGATGCTGTAACGCCGTTGGTTCCCTGGGTTCGGAACTGTCTTAATTCGGATAGGTGATTATGGTCCATACGAACTTAGGAAAAGCAAATGCAGCCCTCCCGCTGTTAATTTATCCGAACTTACAAGATCGCCCGCCTACCCCGCATCCGTTATCTAATTATATATTGCGGAGAGATGAGCTGGGAAAATGTTAAATCAACCTCGATATTTTGAAGCTCCCGGGATATTTCTTCAATTATCTTCAGGAACTACCTTTTATACTAATTATCTCTGTCAACATCTCTAAAAAATTGCGAAAGCTTCGAACTGCGAACTGCGAGAAAAACATCCCTAGAAATCACCATGACAAAATTTATCGACTCCCACATCCATCTCTACAGCCAAAGCGACAATGAATCCCTAGCCTGGATGACACCCAGCAATCCTCTGGCCGGTACCTTTGACCCAGCCCGTTATTCCTCCTGTAGCTCCTCCTCCAATCTCACCGGTTACATCTTCGTCGAAACCGATCGCTCTTATCCTTCTCCAATTTCTGCAACTGCAGATGGTCTCAAAAATCCCTTGAATGAAATATCTATGGCATTAGAGATTTTCACTTCTTCAAATTCCAAGTTACTAGGGATGGTGCCATTCGCCCCCCTTCCTCTTGGATCAGCGGGTATGCAGTCTTGGTGGGACCTAGCCCTAAAACTAGGTGATAGCCCGGCAAAGGTGGAGAAGATGATCAGAGGTGTAAGGTATCTGGTACAAGATAAGCCACGCGGAACTTTATCATGTCCTGGCTTTGTGGAAGGGATTACGTGGACGCTTGGTAAAGGGATGGTTTTTGAGCTTGGAGTGGATACCAGGAGTACAGGGCTTTGGCAGCTAGAAGAGGCAGTGCAGGTTATGAGGGATGTTCTGGATGGGGGTAAAGAAAATGGAGAACAAAAGGGTTGGGTGGTAATTGGTATGTTTTTCTAACTTGGTTTGAGTGTGGGATTTTGCTAGTGCTAATTGGATATCAGATCATATGGCTAAACCTGATCTCCATGCCTCGAATTTTCACTCTGACCGCAAGACTGCGGAGTGGTTAGAAAAGCTTAAAATTCTTGCACGTTACCCGAATGTAGCAGTAAAGTTTTCTGGTTTGTTTTCAGAGCTGGATTATGAGTTCTGTAAAGGGGGAGATGTGGATCTTATCGCGAAGAAGATCCTGCCTTGGGTGGAGAGTATTGTGTTTGTCTTTGGTGCAGAGAGGGTTATTTGGGGATCTGATTGGCCGGTTTGTAATATTGGGTATGGAAACATGGTGGGGCAGGACAAGGCAGATGGAGCTTGGAGGGCGTGGAGACAGGTGTCGGAAAAGGTCCTCGAGGAGCTCGTCAAGAAGGGGAGTATGACAGAGCAAGAGAAACAGGGGGTGTTGGGAGAGGTGGCAGCAAGAGTTTACAGGCTGGATTAGATTAATAGATAATTTCTGGGGCTGATTGACAGCAAATTAAATAACTGGTCAAAAAACTAAAAACGAGTGATGAAATGTGTCTAAACCTCAAAAATCTCTACGTGCATCGCCAAAAAGCATCCATGGCTGCTACATATATACTGATGCATTACCCCCCTCCCCATATTAGGTATTATTTTAAAGTCCGCTATTAAAAGGGTATTTCTTAGAAGGGCATCTTCGCTCCCTTAAAAACCGATCCTACAGTCTTTCCGATCAAGTAACCACCATACGCTCCAACCAAGATAGTAACCGGCCACTTCTGCCACTCACGATCCCAATCTATCCCGAATAGTCAGCATAATCTTCCTTTATAAAACCGGCAGAACCTACCCAAGGGAATAGGAATAGCTCCTGCCCATGCACCAATAGCAGTTCCCATGGCACCCAAGAATGCCTCATCAATAGGAGCCTGGCACGCCAACACCTCTCTCCAACGCTCTCCATCAACACCCAATTGAAATACTAGCGGTAGCACCGCCAACATTGACATATGAGCCGCGGTAAGTGCCGTATCGGGAAGATGCGACGTAATTGGTGCTCCAAAAAGAACGAGTAATGAAAATAATACGAATGTACCAGCAGTAGCGGCGCAGAATACGCTGACGAATAATGGTGTGAAGGAGGAGCTGATGCTTGGTGCTTGGGTCTTCTTCTTCGTTTTCTTAATAGAAGTTAATTGCGAGGTGATGAGGTAGGCGGATTGTGCGAGTGTCAGAAGCGGGAGTGTGTTGATCAGAGTTGAGGCGGGGGCCTCTATTAAAGATGGGAGGTAGAAGGCCAATACTGAAGCCAGGCCGGCGGTATGTAAATGTGTCGACATAGTGTTGACTGCGGATGGCATGATGGCGGACTTGTCGCGATCTTTCAGGTTGGTGATGGAAAGTTGTATTCGTGTTCACGTCGCGTCAAGTGAGGCGACGGATATGCGGCAGGGGTGCTCCACCTATAAAACGGACACTAGTTTCAGAGAGAGTCACGGTTTTGTCTCCGGTGTACTTTGGGACCTATTTTTTTCTTCTTTCTTTCTTTTCTTATAACGTGAATTTATAAATTTTCCGACCTCTTGATTTATATTAGGATTGAATTGATTATTCCGGCCGAATGCCCGACGCGACCAATTAGAAGTTGACGGCATACCGGTAGATAAGGTTGCACAGACAGCCGCGAGGTTAGCGTACACGGCTTTCCGAGCTCTTAAGTGAACTCCAGACAACACTCGACTGTGAGCAAGATGTTGCACCTCACCACCACGCGGTTACTGACGCGGTCTCTTGCCGTGGCAGCCCGCCGTCCGCTGCTCAGTGCAATCCCCCGCCGAACTCCTGTTTCTTCAACTATTCAGCAACATGTCCGAAGTCTCCGAAACAGACCAACAGCAAAGGCAACTCAAGCAGCCCCGCCCCCACCACCGGCAACTATCAATGAGACCGCCGATGTGATCCCAGAACCTACTGAACCCTCCTTCCGCGAGCGAGTATGGATGGCCGGTCAGCTCTCTGATTATACAGAACCTCCGGTGATGTCCTGGGTAAGTTTTGACTGACCAAGTAAGCTCGAAATGGCTTTATTGACTGAGTAACAGAGCCAGCGTCTCCTCCGTCCCGCTCTCTTCACCCTCTTTGTTGTTGGTGGTTCCATTGCATATGCATACACATACCAGCCCACAAAACAAAGTGAACGCTGGTTCCCCACTGTTCCTATTGCATTTGCAACCGTATCTTCCATCATCGCCATCAACTGCGCCGTTTTCGTAGCATGGAAGATTCCTCTACCAATTACCTGGAGGGTGTTGAACCGCTACTTTGTTTCCGTCCCGGCAGTTCCCTACTCTGCATCGATGCTCGGAAATGCCTTCTCCCACCAAACTCTCATGCATCTTGGTGTCAACATGTTTGTTTTGTATTCTTTGGGAACTACTTTGTGTGAGCAGATTGGAGCAGGATCTTTCCTAGGACTCTACATGAGTGGTGGTGTTGTCAGTTCGTTTGCTAGCTTGGCATACAATGTTGCTAGACAGAGGTTCAGCGTAATCTCACTCGGTGCCTCTGGTGCCATCTCCTCGGTTGTTGCTGCATACGCCTACTTGAACCCTGACCACCAGCTTTACATTATTTTCTTGCCGTTTTTGGCATTGAAGGCAGGATTGGTTGTTAAATTGATGGCTTGTTTGGAAGCGGTTGGAATTGTTAGAGGGTGGAGGAAGCTTGACCATGTTGCTCATTTAAGTGGTCTTGCATGGGGAACTGTTGGAGCTTGGGCAATCGTTAAGGAGTACGAGCGTAGGCTAGAGATCAAGAGACAGGAGAGGAAGGAGAAGGGATGGAACATTTGGTAAACACCTAGATACCCTCGCATTTGTATAATAGTTGGCGCAATTTTGCTTGTAAACACCAAAACCCTCTGTTCAGACCCGTAAAATTTGCATAATACAAATCCAATATTCACAGTCCAATAAATATCCACTTGTTTGATATCATCTAACACTAAAAATGGAAAACTCCGTTGTGTATATTCAACAAGTGCTCTTCCCCAGAAACATGCAACTCCAGTCCGCAAAATGAAGAAAGTAACGAGTGTAAACGACCATCCTCTAAGCGCGGGTACGGGCAACGGGCTCCCACTGCTCAATCTTGGGCTTGACACTGTGAAATAATTAGCAAATATAAATACCCGAACCGAGTGACATTCGTACGTAGAGTAGGGCTTGTAAGCTCCACGGGTCCAGGTCATGTTGGGAACGTGGTCGCGGGTCTCCCAGGCGCGCTTCTCGTGCATCAAGTGAGGGTCCTGTCCGGGGGGCTTGTCGGTCAAGTGGTGCAACCAGGCGTGCCTGTATAAAAATCAATATCTGAAGCTCCTAGCTATCGATTCAAAAACATACCAGCCGGGCTCAATGTGTGCGCTATAAAATCATCAGTCCAATATTCCCCAATTATTCCATAGATATTCCACTCACGCGTCATAGTCCCAGTCCTTGTAGTCAACCCACTTGGTTCTCACTACCATCACGTCAATACCCTCTCCTCCCATATACACGCGCTAGAGTACCCACAGGGAAGCTCCTCTCTGACGTTCTCGTAGTACTTGTTTCCGTAACGGTCGGTTCCGATCAGAGTACCAGCCTTGGTATCACCTTATTCCGAGTTAACTTGGTGCTTCGCATGTACGGGGTTATGGCAGGGCAAACCGATAGCCTGCGGAATGTCAGCACCTTGCTCATGACGCACCAAGCTTTATAGAATCTTCAAAATCATTGCGACCATAGCGGGGTACACACAAGCATCTGCCAGAAGTACTTCTTGGGACCGATCCGGAAGAGGTTACGGAGAGTTCGGCCGGGGGTAGACATGGCTCTATAGAATTCGCGGTCGGTTAGCTTTCGCGGTCGGAAATGTCGGCGACTGAAGCGGAGATCGGTAGGATTTCGCGGGTAAGGTACGCACCCGAATTTATGAGTTGGTGGTTTAAGGTTGGTAACGAACGCTGTTGCCGTGTAAATGGGGCTCCGGAGAGGTTGAGAGGCATCACGAAACCGCTGCATCAATTACCCGGCTGATCATCTTCATCGCCGGCCGCCAACCTTGAAACCCCAGACCCCCACACCGATGATAGTCACTTGTTTACGACCCGCAGCGAGGCGTTTACCGGCAGCCTTCACGGGGAGGTATGCATGTCCATGCACGCGCCGATTCATAGCCTCAGGTCCTCCGTCACCCGCACCAGCTGTCGCCCTGAAGACACCAGTTCTTGGGTCCCTTACGAATGAGCTCGACAAAATTGCGCCTAGATTCGAAGTCGACGCGGAAAAGATTGAGATTATTAGAGGACCGGCAGACTTCTATTCGGCTTTGAAGGTCCGCCAAATATGGTGATTCATGATCACTGAATCATGCTCACTATTTTTTAGGAGAGAATCTTGAAGGCTAAAAAGAGGATATTCCTGTCTACATTGTACGTCGGGAAGACGGAACATGACTTGGTTAGCTCATGTTCAATTATTACAAACCAATTGATCGGTGGCTGACTGCTTAGATTGATACCCTTCGACAAGCTCTTGCTGCGCAGCCCGAATTGAAGGTTTCAGTACTCTCCGACGCCTTACGTGGAACTCGTGAAACCCCGAAAGCATCATGCGCCTCATTATTAGCTCCATTGATTGAGGAATTCGGCGACCGAGTTACTATTCGGCTCTATCACACGCCAAATTTCAACGGTTTCAAGAAGCAGGTTGTTCCTAAGCGATTGAATGAAGGATGGGGACTCCAGCACATGAAGCTCTATGGAATCGATGACGAAATTATTATGTCCGGGTACGTAACTGGGCATTATGGGTAGAGGTTGTTCCGAACAGCTCAAACTAATATTTGGTTAAGAGCAAACCTCTCCACAGACTATTTTACCAATCGTCAGGACAGATACCACATATTTTCCTGTGGAAAATTGACGGATTATTATGAGCGAATTCACAACACTGTTTGCTCTATAAGCTACCGAGTACTACCTGGACCAAAGGAAATCGGAGGGTACACAATGGACTGGCCGGAGACGAACCCAGCACCGATTCCCATTGACGAGCCAGAGAAATTCAAACAAGTGGCAACCTCATTATTAACTCCTCTTCTTCAGCCCTTAAAGACGGAGAACAATCTTCTTCAAGCGGAGGCTAAAACTGTTATCTACCCATTGGGGCAATTTACACCAATTTTACCCGTAGATACCTCCACCGAGCACCCGGCACTGTCAACAATTCTTCGAGCACTGGCCGATAAACATGCCGCGGACTCAAAATGGGTGTTTACCGCTGGATATTTCAATATTCACCCGCAGCTTAAACAATTACTTCTCGACTCAGCATCTAAGGGAACTGTTATAACTGCGGCTCCTGAAGCAAATGGATTTTATGGTAGCAAGGGAATTTCAAATATGTTGCCGCCGGCATATACTTTACTAGCTCGGAGATTCTTAGATGACGTCATCAAGAATAATAAACAAGACAGGATTGAGCTCAGGGAATGGAAGAGAGGTGTTCATGGACAGGACCCGGATGCTTGGACATACCACGCCAAGGGTATGCTTAATTATACCAAGAAAATCTTATTCTTAGTCGGAATTACTGACGGCTTTTTAGGTGTTTGGGTAACGATGCCAGGTGAAAAAGACCCCAGCATTACTCTCATTGGATCGTCTAACTACACAAAGCGGTCATACAGTCTTGATATTGAGATGAATGCGCTTGTTGTTACTAAGGATGAGGATCTCAAGAAAAGACTTGGGTCGGAGATTGAGTGGCTCAAGGAGGACAGTAAGGCGGTTACTATTGAGGACTTCCAGCGGACTGAGAGAAGAGTGTCACTTAAGGTTAGATTGGCACTCTGGCTCGTGGGAGCGATTGGAGGACAATTGTAAAATTATTATACGAGATATTTTTAGGCATCGGATGGTTCATAGATATCTCTGGACTTTGTATTTGTAGATTTACAGCTCGCATTCTTGCTAGTCTGATGAGACACTGCTTCGTGCTGTCATGGCCAAAATAATGACTGTGATTTTCAAGAACGATTTTGCAATCAATAGATATTTTAGAACGCAAATTAAAGAAAGTAATTCGTGTACTCGTTTTGACGACGATCCGCTGTTGAGTATTTCCTGTCATCCGGATTCTTACATCATGAGTTACTCAGTTGCCGAATGTTACTTTTGCAAATTGACGCTAAAATTGGATGTCGCGACTGTATCACACCCTATGTATGCAGAACGAACTGAATGACAGCCTAGCCCACACGTAGATGCATAAGTGAATGCAAGCATGCACCGCTTAAAGCGATTATTGGCAAAAGAAGTTAAAAGTTCGTGCGCAGATGCGGTTGCGCAGGGCGGTTTTGTAGTATTGACAGGGTTACCCGGTCACCCACAATGGTTGTGGGTGGGTGTGGGGTAGCTAGTGACTGCTTTTTCACGAATTTGGCCACTAACGGGTTGCGGTGGACACAGCAACAGCACCGTTCTTTGACGCTCGAACGACCGACCCGTACCCTCGACAAACAACCGACCACTACCGGCACAATGGGAAGGCATGTCATTCTGCGCGACCGTCGAAATACGTAAATTTACGTTTTGGCCAAAAACTGACGGATCGATGTTTTTAGAGTTATTCGCAACCAGAGAAAGGGAGCCGGATCTATCTTCAGTACGAGATTCTACCAGAAATTTTGCGCGTACAAGAGCTAACGGGAATTCTAGCGGCCAACACCAGGCTGAGGAAGGCATGTTTTACCACCGACGACTCGCTTTCGATTTCTCGCCATACTGACGGTTTCGCGATTATAGAACCCCGCCAAGTTCCGCACCCTCGACTATGCTGAGCGTCACGGATACACCCGCGGTGTTGTCAAGGAGATCATCCACGACTCTGGACGTGGTGCTCCTCTCGCCAAGGTCGTCTTCCGCGACCCCTACCGCTTCAAGCTCCAGAAGGAGACTTTCATCGCCAACGAGGGAATGTACACCGGACAGTTCATCTACGCCGGAAAGAAGGCCTCTTTGACCGTCGGAAACATCCTTCCCCTCGGATCCGTCCCTGAGGGAACCGTTGTCACCAACGTCGAGGAGAAGGCTGGTGACCGTGGTGCGCTCGGAAGAACCTCCGGAAACTACGTTACCGTCATTGGACACGACGCCGAGACCGGAAAGACCCGTATCAAGCTTCCTTCCGGATCCAAGAAGGTCGTTCCTTCCACCGCCCGTGGTATGATCGGAATTGTCGCTGGAGGAGCCCGTACCGACAAGCCTATGCTCAAGGCTTCCCGCGCTATGCACAAGTACAAGGCCAAGGGTAACATGTGGCCCAAGACTCGTGGTGTTGCCATGAACCCCGTCGACCATCCCCACGGAGGAGGTAACCACCAGCACATTGGAAAGGCCTCTACCATCTCCCGCTACGCTGTTCCTGGACAGAAGGCTGGTCGTAAGTATTTCCGAGTTCTGGGAGATTATGGAAAGATGCTGATCTCGGCTTTACAGTTATTGCTGCTCGTCGTACCGGTTTGCTCCGTGGTACCCAGAAGACCAAGGATTAAGCGGTTTCTGGGAATGCATGATGGGTGTGGGAGTTTCGATTTCTGGGTTTTGTTTTCGTACTTCTCTAAAAACGGGGTTCTTTCAATTTGGGTTGCGTTACAATTGTGGGTTCCGGTTGGAATTCGGGCGTGTGACATAAAAAAAGCTTATCCACGTCGAGGTCAAAACATACCTGGAGTTTTCGGGAGCTGGGGATCGTCGTTGCACGCCTTGTTGTAATTATTTCTCAGTCATCTCCGAGCGCGCTGGGCTGCTAGATGATGATTTCCTGCAGATGAACGATACCGCGTCGAGTCTTACCATACAAAAAGATGGGAAACTCAAAAATTAATGAAAGTAATGAATCATTAACCGGTGCAATTGAATTTACAGCCTCCCTGAAATCACCCAGCCGCGCTTGACTCGCTTAAACCAACAGCCCTGTGCCTGAATTTATATTAGCGGTCCAATTTTGAAGCCTTGTGCAGTTGGTTGTGGTATATTCCGTCAAACTGCCCACATGTAATTCTAGCACAATGTTATGATCCAAGCATGGCGGCAAACGTTATGTATTAACCCAGTTTCCTAACGTAAGCTATTCCCCTCAATTGAGAGCCACGAATATCGATATCCACATCATGGTTCCTGGTTCGTCTCTCCTATGATCTGTGGTATTCGTCATGTGTTACCTACCTCTCCCATGTTATGCACTCCTAACGGCTGGATCTACTGTTGATACTTACTCCCCTTCGTCTATTATCCCCTCACAAGGATGTTGATTGGTGATCGGTGATCGGTTAAACTCGTTTGTGACCAACCCACATGCCATGTTGTATCCTAATGCATGGCATCCTCTTTAGCAAAAGCCAAAAGGAAGCCAGGGCAAGATGAAGCACACACAGCTCAAGCCAGCAGTCCAGCAGCCCAACAGCCATCCTGCATCCCTTCTTTTTTCCCAGGACCTAAAGCCCCATCATCAACAGTTGTTGATTTTTGCCTGAGGGAAAGGAAAAACTGGAACGGAAACAGCCCATCCCATCCCATCATATGACATATCTCAGCTATACTCTACAGATAATTTGGTTCGACTGTGGTTTACGATTCAGCTTCATCTACTACTACTACTAATCGATATATTCGGTACCAATCATATCGGGAATGCAACTATAATATCCAGTGATCATCTACCCAGAGTCGCAAAAGGAGTTCCTGAGGATTCACAAAGAAAACTCGATGCTGCCCCTTGCCGTCTGGCAGCGTCTAGGCCGCGATGGCGATACGGCACTGCGCGTTATTTTTCTTATCATCGCTCTGATATCTTCAGTCATTGCCGCCGACACACAAACACCAACACCAGCACCAATACCACAAACTGCCGATATTCTCGCTTTCGATCTTTCCCCTGTTTCGGGATCAAATGAATCGGGACTCCTTACTATTTCCCTCGGACAAAATGAAGTGCAGAAAGTCGATGTGCTGGTTTCTCCTTACACTAATTCCGGGGTTATGATGGAGGTTCCGGTCGCGATGAGTTGTACTAATGCTCCATCTGGGGATTGGAATGTTATATATGAGCCTTCTCCTGGAGCCGTGGTTTTGGTGGGGAACAATAACACGGATGGAGGATTGGGCGGGGATGAAATATTGGGAGAAGAGGGGACTAAGATGGTGAGGTGGAAGGCGACCAGTCAGACTTCGAATGGGGAGGTTCTAAAATTGACGTTGAGAAAGGGGAAGGGAGAGAAGGTTCAGAATGTGACGGTTATTGAAGGTATGTTGTCTGCATTCTGTTTCTATTCGATGCAGCTTCGCATTCTTCGCACGCTTCTCACGCTTCGTCTTGTTTCATGTTGAGCGTTGCGTCGCTTTTGACAGCTGCGGGGAAGCGACTAGCTAACGGCTTCCCACTAGAGCACATCCCAAACAATGGGGAATACCCATGGAACGTGTCGAAAACATATCATGACAACAACCTCATAAACGATGACGATTATTCCTTAATGTTATGGAGCGACAATCCTCTTCAACGTTCAGTATCTGGATATTTCACCATTGGGGATGCAGCCAATTCCACCGAGATAATCATGGAAGCGAAAATCAAAGCAGCTGAAGAAACTTCATGTTTATCATATCTTCAAAGTCACGGAGGTTATTACGATGCACAAAAGGATCCCGATTATGCGCCAGAAAAATACTACATGGAATTTGTTAGTAATGATCACACCAATTGGTATATCCACAACGACGGTGAAGGAGCCACAACATTATCCCTAGAAGGCCGGGACATAAGCGGAGCAAAACAAACCCCGCAGTTCAAAAATACTTCAATGCAGCTAATGATCGAATCCAGTCTCGGTCGGGGAATGTTTTCTTTGAGCGCGCTGCAAGCCGCCCGTAATGCAGAAGTCGAGCAGATGAACATCGTCGCTCTCAACCTAGGCACACCGAACCATCCCGGCTCCGTAGTTCTCGGAGGCTACGATGATTCTCTAATCGACAAATCACAACGCGCAGTATTCCCCAAATCCAACAACTTCGAAAATGCCTTCCATGCACCAATGACTGCAATGTCAGTCATCGATATGCATACCGGTGCAGAAATTCCTATTTTGGATAAAAATGGCTTGAACTCAGCATCTGCGGGGGATGTGGGTCTCGCTTATGATGATTTTGGAGTCAGGTTAAGTAAGGAGGTTATTAACACTCTCCTACCAGTCCTGGGAAATCCGAAATTCGATGAAGCTGTAAATGGTTATATTTATTCTGGAACCCCGAAAACTGATTATGCTCTAACTTTCACTCTTCATAATGGATCGGCGGCTGTAACAATCCGTGTTCCTGCTTCTTCGCTGCTTTATACAGAATCAAGCACCGATAATCCACTTACTCCACACAACGAATCAGGCCGCACATACCTTAGGATCTCTCCCACCCCCGATGGCTCTCGAAATGGACAGTTCCTAGGCCGTAGCTTCCTTCAACATGTCTATATGATTTCCTCCCCTTCTTCAATGGGCAGCTTCCATATTTCCGCCCTTTCTTCTCCCCTACCCACAGAAAAACGTCTCATCCCAGCTTCTCCAAGCTCCATCGGCATCTTTTCCGGTACCTTTCCTTCCGGCGATGGTAGCCCTCGAATAGGTCCAATGGTCGGTGGTATCGTGGGTGGATTATTTATCCTAGCAGCCGGAGCAATCGGCTGTTGGTTTTACACACGAAAACGGGACGTTCAAGAAATGAGAGATAGATCCAGTCAATCGGCTATGGGTACATATCCGGATTATAACAAAGAAGCTGGACTTGGACATGTGGTGAATCATGCTAGGTCAAGTTCTGTGCAGACTGGGGGAACTATACCGATTAGATACTCGCCGAGTTTTGATAAAGAATTGGGAGTTGTTAAGAGTGTACCGGTGGAGGGGCTGGTTGAACCGGATGATGATGAGGATGAGGATGGTGTTTATGGGGGTTATCAGGGTTATCAGGGAGATTATGCGGGGTATCAATTTCCGAGAAGACACAGCGAGGTTTCTACAGTGCTTAGGGAATATACACCACCGGAACGAAAACAGCAGGATAATATGGCTACAACAGACGTAGTGGAGGAAGCTATTGTGGTACCAGCAGCGCTTTACAGATCCGCTACGGTGGGACGGTTCGTGCCAGCTGGAAGAGTTAAGAGTCTTCCTCCATCGAGTCATACTCGAACAGCCTCAGTTGGACGGATAATTCTCCCCGGTGAGATTGGAAGTGTACATGTATCACGAAGTATCAGCACTCGAGGTTCTGGATCCCCTAAAACACATTCTCCGGCGAGCAGTGGAAGTGGGTCACTGGATGATCTAAGGGAGGAGGGAGAAGGAGGGACAAAAACTGTGAGGTCGAGTTTTGCGTTACCGAGAGGATTTAGGAATGGTGATACTCCGCCGATGACTCCTGTTAATTCTGGGTTGGCTCCGAGGCCGAAAACGGGGAGAACGGAGAGCTTGTGTACTGATACTAGTTCACCGGATAGTCCGGTGATACCGGTTGCTATATCGGTTCATAGTACCTTGGGAGGGGCTCAAGAGACGGAGAATGAAGTGCAAAATGGGGAAGTAAATGGAGTGGACCATGGGGTTGTAGAACATAAAAACAGTGATGAAGGCTTGGCTACAAGGCTGGACCTGGATTCTTCAAATTCGCATACACCTACACCACCATCACGATCTGGATCGTCAGACGAAGAGGGAGAGATTTTTGGGTTGAGTTCGGTGGCACGAGCAGGGGGTGGGAAATATATGGATCAGGAAGGCTGGCTGATGAGCGGGAGTGAACCATCAGCAGGTAGTGGGGACGAAAAGCGGTAATATTAATGATTTATGGAATAATGACGGGATTTTTGGAATGTAAGATATTGTATGTAGTCCACCGAGTCATTTTTGGAGTGAATCATTATGGACCCTGGGAGCTTTAAACTCAACCCATGTGATTCCGTGTTCGCCCAGCCGCACTATTGGTGAGACCTCTAGCGTCAGCAGCTTGAGCCACGGGCTGTCAAATGCCTGCCCCACGTTTTGCAAACACCATCACCACGCCCGGCGCGACAATTAAACCCACGACAGCCATTGCCATCTCCGTACACCATGTCCGGGCGGCCATCACGACGCGCCGCAGCGAAACGTCAACGCGTTGTTGAATCATCCGATTCCGAAGAGGCTGATGAGGTGAACAACGAAGAGGAGGATGAGGAAGAGACCTACACGCCGGTAGCAGCGACACCGCGTCGAACTACAAAGCGCGCAACAGCCACGCCAGCTTCTTCCGCCCCCGCAGCAAGAGGTACCCGAGCGCGCCGCACCGCACCAGCAGAGGCTACAGCACGCGTAACAAAAAGTAGCGCGCGAGGAAGAGGTGGACGCGCCACGCGCGGCCGTCAGGTTAGGGAAGAATCAGAAGCTCCTGCGGAACCAATTGCTGTCGCGCAAGAAGAAGCAAGTGAAGCTCCAACTCCAGCTCCAGCTCCGTCCAGTCCAGCACCCGTCGAGTCGCGCCAGCCAACTCCAAGAGCTCAAACACCGAGTGTACAGCAAGCTCCTCCGACTCCTCAGCAGCAGACTCCCCGACAAGCACCCCCCTCGAGACTCCCGTCGCTAGCTCCGCAAACCCCTAGACATGCTACACCTACACCGGGACAGGGTTTCCTGGGTTCCCCAGCACCGGCTACTCCTACGCATCCCCGAACGCCTTTCGGTAGAGGAACTCCAGTACAAGTTGGACGGCCGTCGCCTGCGAGAACCGAAATTGCGCCTTCACCTGTCAAGTCACTCTTGAACGTCCCCGGAGCTATCTCATCTACACAAGCCCCTACACAATCGCAGAACCTTCCTCTTATTGAGGTTAAATCCAGAACGAGTACTTTGACGGATTCAGCAGAACCGGAGGTTCCTAAGCAGCGCTTGGTTATCACTCATTTGGTTTTGAACAATTTCAAGTCATATGCTGGAGAGCGTATGGTCGGACCATTCCATCCTTCATTTACATCCGTCGTCGGTCCCAATGGTTCTGGAAAATCAAACGTTATCGACTCTCTACTATTCGTGTTTGGATTCCGTGCCAGCAAGATGAGACAGGGAAAGATTTCTGCATTGATCCACAACTCCGCAGCGTTTCCCGATTTGGATTTTTGTGAGGTGAAAGTATACTTTCAAGAGGTTATTGATCTACCAGATGGCGGGCATGAGGTTATTCCAGATTCGGATTTGGTAATCTCCCGACGTGCCTTCAAGAATAACTCAAGTAGATACTACATCAATGGAGCCGGAAGTGATTACACACAAGTCACTACCCTGTTACGAGGACGAGGTATTGATTTGGATCACAAGCGTTTCTTGATTTTGCAAGGTGAGGTAGAATCGATTGCGCAGATGAAGCCCAAAGCACAGCACGAGCATGACGACGGACTACTGGAGTATCTTGAGGATATTATTGGAACAAGCAAATACAAGCAGCCAATTCAGGAATCTGAAACTCAAGCAGAGGAGCTAAATGATGTTTGTGTTGAGAAAAGCACTCGTGTACAACACGTTGAAAAGGAAAAAAATGCCTTAGAAGACAAAAAGAACTCGGCATTATCATTCATTCAGACAGAAAACGAATTGGCGAAACTGAAGTCTGCGCTATATCAGAATAATATTTACAGTAGTGAGAAAAATATTAATGTTACTTCTGAACTTATTGTGCGTTTTTCAATTCATCCTGGTCGAAATTTTTTGTTTGATGACTTTGCTAAGAATCGTGTAGACTCAATTGCAGGCGGAACTCGATACTGAGCTTGAGAAATTCAATGGATCCAATGAGAAAATTAAAGCTTTGGAGAATAAGTATAATCAGGCAGCGGCCGAGATTGAGGTATTACAAACACCATTAATGATGATTTTCCATACAGTGCGCTAACAGTTTGAAAGGAAGTTGAGAAAGAGACCCAAGCTATTCTCCGCGAGAAATCACGAACCGATAAAGAAAAGGTCAAATCACAAGAAAAGGAGAAGTTCTTAGCCCAAAAGCAGAAGAAACTTCAAAAGACCATTTCCCAGAGCAGACTTCAAGCTTCCGAGGCCAATGCAATGATCGAACGGTCCGGCCAAGACCGGGAAAGATGCGATGGCGAAGTTGCAGAGAAGAAAGAAGAGCTCGCTCAAGAAGAAGAGAACCTCGAAACCATCCTCGGAAGTCTCAAAGAAAAGACTCAAGTCTTCTCCGACGAAATTGCCGGCAAACAAAAGATCCTCGAACCTTACAAGGAGAAGATTAACGAAAAGCAATCCGCTATCGCAGTTGCGCAGTCTGAACTCGACATGATCAGCCAGCGAGAAAACAGCAGCCGACAAGCACTCGAGGAGGCACAAGCAAAGATTGGACAAATCGAAGAATCCCGTAACGAAAAAGAGATTGAGCTTGAAGAATGCCGAAAAGAGAAAGCAGTCCTTCAAAAGAAAGCCCAAAAGCTCCAGGCTAAGATCCAGGAAGAAGCTAAGAAGGAGCCACAATTAAAGGACAAGCTTTCCAGCGCAAGATCAAAGGCCGACGAAGCTCGCTCTGCCATGGCCGAGACTCAATCACAAGGCCTTGTTCTTACCACCTTGCTCCGTCTCTCAGAATCTGGCCGTATTGATGGATTCCATGGAAGACTGGGAGGTCTCGCTACTATCGACGATAAATACCAAATCGCCATTTCCGCAGCCTGTCCACAACTCGAGAATATGGTCGTCGAAACAAAAGATATCGGAGACCAATGTGTTGCACATCTCCGCAAAAACAACTCCGGTCGTGCCTCCTTCATGATGCTTGATTCCATTCAAAAACGCAACATGAACCGCATCGACACCCCCGAAGGTGCACCCAGACTTTTCGACCTGCTGAAACTCAAAGACCCTAAATTCGCTCCTGCTTTCTATCAAGTCCTTCAAGACACTTTAGTTGCCGAGTCAACCGAACAAGCAAAACGCCTTGCTTATGGTCAAAAGAAACGTTGGAGAGTCGTTACCTTGCAAGGTACTCTTTTCGAATCCGCTGGTTCTATGACTGGAGGTGGAAAGTCTCGTCCTCCTGTGCGAATGTCTAGTAAACTCCCCGCACAGATTTCCAAAGCCGCTATTCAGGAGTTGGAACAGACTCGGGATCAGTTAGAGGCTGCTTACAATGAGTTTTTGAACCAGCAGAGACAACTACAGTCCGAGCTTAGGGATGTTCAAGAAAGGATTCCGGAGCTGGATGTCACCATGTCGAAGATTGAGTTGGAGATTAAGGCTAGTGCTCAGCATATGGAGGATGCTAAGAGGAGAATCGCTGAGACGAAGAAAGAAATGGGTGCGAGTACAACGGATAAGTCAAGAGTTGCGGCGCTACAGAAAACTATCAAGAGCCTGGAAAAGGAGATTGAGAAACTGCAAGCCGAGACAGCGGATGTCGAGGAAGAGATTAGGGCTCTCAACGATAAGATTTCCCAAGCTGGAGGAGCTGCTCTTAGAGGAAGTAAAGCGACTGTGGCTTTGATTAAGGAGCAGCTTGATACACTGAATGAGGAGATTTCTAAAGCGGATTTGAATAGATCTAAGGCAGCGAAGCAGTTAAAGAAAGCAGAGAAGGCTTTGAAGGCTGCTGAGGAGGAGTTTGCCGCCAATGAGATCGAGCTTCAGGGACTTCAGGAGGATATCAAAGAGCTTGAGAAGGAAGCATCCGAAAAGCAGGGTCAAGCAGAAGAGGCCGAAGCTGTAAGTTCCATCCACTACTTGATATCAAATTACATACTAAACTTGCAATACAGTTCCTTGAACAAAAGAAAGACGAGCTCGCCGAAGCCAAAAAGCACGTCGACGAAAAGCGTGATGAACTCAACGCCAGTCGCGCTGCAGAAATCGAAATGAAGAACAAGCTCGAAAACCACCAAAAAGTGTTACTCGACAACCAACATAAAGCACGACACTGGCAGGCAGAGTTAGCCAAGCTTAAACTCCACGATATCACAGAATTCACCGGCGAAACAGTAGATGAACAAAACCGTCCTACGTTCGATCAGTACACAGAAGATGAACTCCAGGAAATGGACCGAGACCAACTCAAAACTGATATTGCTGTCTTGGAACAAAAGATTAAAGATATCAATGTCGATTTATCGGTTCTTGCCGAATATAAACGACGTGTAGAAGAACATAAAGCCCGTTCCGACGATCTTCAAGAAGCTGTCAACAATCGCGATGCCGTTAAACAGCGACTCGACGACCTCCGAAAACGGCGATTAGACGAATTCATGGAAGGCTTCAACCTGATCTCTTTGAGGTTAAAAGAAATGTACCAAATGATAACCATGGGAGGAAACGCGGAGTTAGAGCTTGTAGACTCTTTAGATCCATTTTCAGAGGGAATTCTCTTCTCCGTTATGCCGCCCAAGAAATCCTGGAAAAACATCTCCAACCTATCAGGAGGAGAAAAAACCCTGTCTTCTCTGGCATTAGTCTTCGCTTTGCATCATTATAAACCTACACCCCTGTATGTTATGGATGAGATTGATGCCGCGTTGGATTTCAGAAATGTTTCCATTGTTGCAGGTTATATCAAGGAAAGAACAAAGAACGCTCAGTTTATTGTTATTTCTTTGAGAAATAACATGTTTGAACTCGCGGCGAGATTGGTCGGTGTTTATAAGGTTAATCATATGGTATGCAGAATCCCCCCCTCTATTCCTAAACCCCTTAATGAACAAATAGCTAATGAATCCTCCGAATAGACAAAATCTGTTACGATTGAGAATAAGCCTTACATTCAAGGAGGTTCGGCTTAATGAAGTGAGCAGGAGTGGGAGTTAAATGGGGATTGGGATTGGATACGCATGGTGCTTTTATTTTATATCTTTTTTTCTTCTTTTTCTTTTTTTGGATTTGTTGGATATGCAGTTTGAATGATTCATGATACGTCGTTTTATAACGTTTTTTTATACCCTTATCAATTGAAAACGTAGTTTACTGGCGGCTAGGTTGGTAATAGACAACGGGATTTCTTGTTTGTCGTCATTAAATTAAGAAGTTCAAAGTTTAAGGCTCGAAGTGTGCTGCTATGGTCTATGTTCGAAAGTGAGTGTGAATTGAAATCTGGTTGCGTGAAAGTATGAAAACGGGATCAGAATTGGGAGGTTTTGCATATGTAGTGGGCTGGTGTGAAGAACACAGAGAAAAATAATATTAATCGAGCGAAAAAAAAAAAAAAGAATGTTGACGGAAGTGGGACTTGAACCCACGCTCAGTTTCCCGAACCAGGAATCGATATTAAGGTAACCTTAACCTGGCGCCATAACCAACTCGGCCATCCCGCCTATTTATGTGCTTTGACAACAATTAAAATCAATAAAATATATAAAGTATAGCATAGGATTGCTTCAAGCAACAGCAAAATTGAATTGCTGGATGTAACTCATAGATCAGCATCTTGGTGTTCCATCAAGTTGGATTCAGAAAACCTAGACGCCACTAGTTTGTACGCTTGGGGCTAGGTGTGAGCAACATCACCTACAGTCTGTGACAGGATGAAAACACAGCAAAGTGGCATCGATATCAAAAATCTTGTAGGAAGAGAAATAGTATTCTGTCATAAATTAAAAAGCAAAAACTATTCAGAAGAAGAAGAAAAACAGGTGAAAAAAAATAAAAAGCAACGCTATTAAATACCAATATAGACATTTTCCACCGCAGATCATGGCATCCTATGGGTATCCACGGTCACATAAACTCAACCCAAACTCCCATTAAACGCCTCAAACAAATAAACAAGTAAATATAGGAAAGAAATAAAGGAAAAGGTAAATGTAAACTTAAGTATAGTTCATCGCTGAAGTATCCCTATTCACTTCCACGTCATCTTTGACTATTGGTAGCCTTCGTGGTTTTTCACCCGGCGCCATGGATTTGCCCTGTCCAAACAACCCGTTCAACCTATCCAACTCTCCTCCTATTAACTCTCCTCCTATTAACTCTCCTCCTATCAAGCCTCCTCCTAGAAAACCCCCTTCCCGAACAACCTTCCTCCTAGCAACCTTCCTCCCACCAACCTTGCTCCAATCAGTCCTCCCATCAGTCCTCCTCCTAACAACCCTCCACCTACCAGCCCCACCGCCACCATCATCTACACCTCCACCCTCAACCGTCCCATATCACTAACCGCTCTCGCACCCTTCCTCATCGCACCCCTTCCACCCCTTACAGTCCCCACCCTAACACTCCTCGCCAATTTCAACCCCCGCGCACTATTCCCCCTCTTCAAACCCTCCACCTCCAACCCCAACCCTAAAGTCCCCTCCTCATCCCTAAGCACCGCAACAACTTCCTCAAACTCATCCGTATATTCCTCATTATCCAACTCCTCATCCAAATCCGACCATACCGTATCTTTAAATGTCAATGTCCTTCGAATTTGTGTGAATAATCCTAGGCCTCCTAATAAGTTCGGATTATCCACCTGCGATTGTGGGGTTGATGTTTGGGAAGTAGAGTTGTCGCTGGAAGGAGAGGGGGCGCTGATATCTAATACTGGAACTGAAGAAGTGGAAGTCCTTGGTAGTGATCGTGGTGATACATTTTCGGGGGAAGTAGCTGATGTTAGAGAGTTGATATCCGAAGTAGCACCATTCGGAACAATCTGAGAAGCAGGTGGATCAGAAGGGTTGATTTTCGGCGATGCACCAGGTGTATTCGGTAGCAGAACTGAATCCTCCATAGTAAATAATGCCGGAGGTAAAATTGGGGAATCAATGGATGTATTCGAGACATGGGCACGGACGGATTTTGCAGATCTTAGAGGGGATCCTGATGGGTCTACTTGGGTGACGACAGGTTTTCTGGATTTCGGCGGTTGTTCCAGTTGTGTATATTTCGCCACATCGAGTTTTGGTGGGGCAAAGTTGAGGTTTAATCGGTAGAGTTCGGGCAGCTCAATTCGTGAGGTTATCATCTTGGATAAGTCGATTTGAGGACGGGTCTGGGATTCGAGTATGGGCATGGAGGGGCTTGGTTTGCGGGTAATTGGGGATTTGGGTTTGGTGACTGGGATTTCGTCTTCCAGATCCTCGGGCATTGGGGCGTCTGTTAACTCCACTCTTTTCAGGTGGGAGAATTTTTCAATGACTGCTTGTTGTGGGGAAGAGTTGGGGGATGTTTTTGCTGTTGAAGCTGAAAAGTTGCTATTGATGCTTTTGGCTGAGGATGTTGAACCGCTGGAAATTCGTCGGGATACTTCTTCTGCGGTTTTCTTCTTTCCGGATTGTGATGCTGAGGATGGGCTTTCTGATGCTTCCAATTCCTGGGGTTCGTAACTTACGGCTGGAACTTCAACTGGGGATTCTGATGCATCGTCGAAGAAATATGGTACATCATAGCTGAATGGTGCTAGTAAACTGGCGGATGTATCAAATATCGATTGCTTTCGTTGGACTATTGGACTAACTGGGCTCATAGGTGACTCTCCACTCCTATTCCGTAGTTCTCGCTCAATGTCATCTATCTCGGCTTGAACTAAGGCTGCGATTTCATCAACTAGGGGGTTAGATGTTGACCGTTTTGGCGATCTGATGGGCTCTTTTGGAGGAGGCGGAGGAGGTGAAGGAGAGGGTGGCCGTTGCATTGCTCCGAAGGGAACATAATTTTGTTGAGTCCATGCTGCTGGTGGATCCCAAGTATAGCGAGAGGCTATTGGATGAGGTGGACAACTTGTACGAGGGTTGTGACGACTGGCATAGGTGACTGTGTAGGGTACGTAGCTTCCTTGCCCTTGGTTCCCATGGTTTGAGGTCTGGTACTTTGGCGGGGGTTGACAGCTGGTTGGTCTGGTTGGTTGGAATCCCGAATAGTACTCAGTGTAGTACGGCGGAGGCGTTGGGAGGTTCGGAAGGCTTGGAGGTGGTGCAGGTACGGGTGGAGGGTAGTACTGTGGCTGTAAGTGAGTGTTGATCTGTGGTAACTGGCTTGGTTGTGGACGGCGGGATCGATATTGTAATGATGATGGGATTGTTGAGTGTGACATTTTTGCGAAGTAGGATTCGAATTCGGACAGCAGGTTACCTGCCGGGAGGGATGGAAGTATTTATTATACGAACTTAGGGATGGGAAAAAGCAGATCCGGATCTGGGCCTGACGATACGATGGGGCCACGGATCCCGTCTTTGTTAGCTGATGCTGATGTAGTGAGACGTGTGAGCTGGTTACGATTTTACCCACAAATAACTATCAGCCTTTCAGCCTGCCTTTGATTGGGTCACACACTGATATATCCAATAACAAATACTCAACCCTTGCATCGTTTTAAGATCTAGGCATCATGTATTTTTGAAACGAAGAAACCTTATTCCTCACAGTGCAAATGATGTATTCTGCATACCCTTTCGTGGCTTTGCTTTGTACCTAGATACAACTTTAAGTCCGGCGCTTTGTTGTAACACCACTCCCGATTTTTCCTTCCATACAACAGGAAATGCCAAGATCACTGCCTTCCATCAAGCACCATGTATCTTTTAATGATTATGGTTAAAATTAGCTATTATATGTCTCGTAATTCTTTAAACCTCTGAATTAATGGCTATGATGTTACTATGTGTGAATTGTATGGGGTGCGCCATACTTAACGCAACCCCCTGGTACTTCGTGTGAGAGGAGGTGTGTGGCTATATTAAGCGGTTCTCGGATTTGACAGGGTACAGTACACCATCCCAGGAAAACGAGGTTGCATGCATGGAATGTGCATAGAATGCTGGGGTAAATCAGGCTGACGTGGTACAAGCTTCGTAAATAACACGGATGTGACATTTCGTTTAAACTCAGCCTTCTGAGAAGTGCAAGTGAGGAAAAAAGAAAAAGAAATGAACAAACACAATGTCGACCCGAAAATATTCACATCCTTCATTCTTCGGAACAGAACCCCTGATTGTACTACAAACAATCTGTGAAAATAAAGGTCAGCAACACTCCGGTTGTTCGGCCGGGAGTAATGGAAAACATCCCAGCCGTTCGCCAAGTCTTCATGGATAAGCACTCGTGTTTATGCACCATGTAACGTAATGCCCACCGGTTCCTGCATAAATCCCAAATAACAGTCAGCATCTGGCGCAACGATATTTCACCGGTGTTTATGTACGAGTAATATTATTTCTCTTTTAGAAAGGACGATGGAGCATTTCCGTTCATTCGTCCACCGAGTTTATTAACCATGCGATGAGGAAAGGAACGATCCAACGACCCAACAACCTTAATTTCTCGTGTTCAGCTTTTGTGACAGCACAGCACGTGCATGTCACACCGCATGTCACATGGCATATCGAAAGCATAAATTTTTTGCGGCTGTGAATCGAGCTGATATAGTCAAAGTTACAAATGTCGGGTATAGAATTGGTGCCTATTTTTGCTGGGTTCAATGGGCCTGCACGACGATCATTTTGGCGCAGGCGATTTAGCCGCAGTGCATTCCTGGTTCCTGGAAGCGCTGGCTTAGTGAGACTGCATAAAGTTTCAACTTGATGCGCTTGATTTTAAACATTCTCAGGTAAGAACACATTTCAAATCATATTCGAGGAGAGTCGATGAATTACTGTCTATGTACATGTTATCCAGACTATCCTACAAATCCTCGATCCACCTCAACCAACGAGTGACGCCGGGCAAAAAATTCTTACTACGCCGGTAGAAGTTTAAACACGTCTCACCGGGTCTCTCTGCGCGTTGACGTAGTCGGGGTTCCCGTACAACTTGACCTCGTAGTCCTCAAGCTTCGGTGGTTGAACGTCCTGGAACAAGAAGTATCTCTTGAAGAAGTACGGAATCTGAGCTGCTCCGTATCTAGCGTGTGCCTTGGAAGACACCGAGAACACAGCGTCAAGCTCTTCAAGAGTCTTTCCTTTTGTTTCTGTTTCAAGCGTTAGTTTCTACATCCTCTTCGCGAGACATGGGGTCGGCTAACCTGGTAGACAGAACAAAGTAGCGAAGAACCCGAAGATGTTCCATGCGGCATAAAATGCACTGTTCACCGAGTCAGTATTATATTTTTTTGTGTTGCTAATTGGTATGAATTGCACTTACAATGCACCCTGGCTAGTGAAGTTCTTCTCAAGGGAGAACCAGGTGACGGCAAGGAGCCAGTTAAAACCCCAGGTGGTGGCGGTAGCAAGGGACATCCCGATGTCACGGATGTAGAGAGGATATGCCTCTGCTGAGTAGGTGAAGGGCACTGGTCCCTCACCGGGTGAATAGAAAATCGCAAACATGTAGATACCGAGTGCGATACATCCGATTCTCGCCGGGGAGGTATCCTGACCGGCATCAATCCAGAAACAGAACCCGGTGAAGAGTAGGCAAATTGCCATACACGGGAAAGTAGTAAGCAGGAGGTTCCTACGGCCAAAGGTATCAATGGTGTAGACAGCGGGCAAGGCGAAGAGAAAGTTGATGATTCCGAAGCCAAGAGAAGCCAAAAGAGCGTGTCGATGGCTGAAACCGGCGTTCACAAAGATCGTCGAGGAGTAATAAGCGATTACATTAACTATGTTGTACATCGTTAGCAATTTATTAAGGTTAAGTCTAGGATACCCAGTCGATTACTCACTTCCGCAGAATTGCTGCATGAACATCACTATCTCAGAGGCAATCATGGCACGAAGATTACGGCCGACGGTGAACATCTCCTTAATCTTCTTGAAACCCCGAGCCATGCGGGACTCGTTCTGGAGGAGGACGTGCATGTAGAATAGGTCACGGGCGGCCTGAAGCTTGCTACGACGGAGACGACAAAGGGATTCAAAAGCCTTGTTGTGTTGGCCTATGCTCATCAGGTAGCGAGGAGACTCGGGCTGTGAAGTGTAAGTTGATGAAAATCAAAGAATAGAAATATACTTACACAGAAGTAAACTTGGCAGCAGACAATAATCGGAGGAACCATAGCAGAAGCCAACATCATACGCCAGTTCAAGCCCTCGATGGAATCGGAGTGGACATTCATGAAGACAACGCCCATGACACATCCAATCATAATACCAAACGCGGTCCACATTTGCCACATCATGACAAGTGCTCCACGAATGGCCGGGGGAGAACATTCGGCGGCGTAAATAGGGACGGTACTAGACTTAGGGCCAATCCCCAGGCCGAGGAAAAACCGAGCAATGAACAGGTGCCACCAGTTATTTGCGAAAGCTTGCCAAAGACAGGTAACTGCACTGATAAAGCAAGTCACCATGATGGTGTTTCTTCGGCCAAACCACTTATTGAAAGGGGCGGTAAGCCTACAAAAGTATTAGCTTGACCAATGGTCTACGAAGCACAAGGCAATAGTTACCAGCAACCCAGTAAAAAGCAGCACAGATAGGGGGCGCTGTTGACCATCCCTTTAATCCACTCATTATCTTCAATGCCAAACTGTTTGAAGAAGAACAGATTGGCCCCATTGATAACCTATAACCGATGGCTTCGGATTAGCTAAGTTCCGGTGTAATAATCCATCAGGGTTGCGCTTACACTTTCGTCCATCCCCTGGACGGCTGCGGCTACGGAACACATGACAACCATGTGGTACCTATCATCGCGTTAACACTCTCCAATTTCTCAACTCAATAAATTCTGAAATTTTAAAGCAACTGCAGTAAAGACACGTTGGTAAACTTACAGAGCTGCAGGCTGTCGCCATTTTTTCGTGACTTCTTCTTCCAAAATTACGGCGTCTTGCGCAGTAAACATGCCCTTGGGCAGCTCCTTGAACTGAAGGGGCTCATCAAGGGAAGCCAACACGGCACCCTTACGAAAATCCTCAGTGTACAACTCCAGGTTATGTTTAACGGCATAATCATGCCCCATCTGCTGTAGTTCTGACAAAGATTTACCCTGGAGAGGCTTCGCAAGCTTGGCATCAATTTGCTGGGGGTTTGTATTAGCGGACGAAGGGGCCATGAGTCCGCCAACAATGACGGATCCCTCCTTATCGGCAACATTGTCGGACATTTTAAGCTTGGTTGGAAAAACTGTTTATGTCTTATCTGGTTCGATCAGTGCTAGAAGATTCAAGACACTGTCGATACGAGGCATAAACGAAACGCAATCAATGCGAGTTTTAGTAGTCCAGAGAGCGAGGGGGTGGGAGCTGGTTTGATAGAATTGTGAGTTCGTAATCAGTATAAGCTCGAGTTATGGGTGTGCGAGGAATTCATTTGGGTGGATTAGGGGGGGCTTTTATAGTTATCGTGAGGATAGGACTCACGATGGAGGTTTCGGCGCTCGTGTGGGGAAAAGATGTTGCGTTTGCCGTTAAGCATTAACGGCCAGTATAGGAAGTGTCTGGTGATGCAGAAATTATCATACATGAGGACTCTCAAATAGCCTTCTATACATATCATTTCCTCTTGGATAGTCGTAGCTATCCGAATACTTCATCACGAATATTGGCGAGCTGTCAAGTTTTTTCCCTTGGGTTTCTTTCATTTCTCCCAATTGAAACCCATGGAGGCCGTGGATCCCTTTGAATCTCGTACTTCCCGCGAACAACATCATACCAGGCTTTACGTCAACCCGGGTATTCCACAAAGACCGCGGGCCGAATCGCGGTTGTGGAAACCGCATCAACCATCTTTACCTTTCCTTGGTCCGGACAAAGTACACAAGTCATGAGCGTCCTCTGTTGAAACCCCGTCATTAACGACTCTTTGATATCAGGTAATAATTGGACACCAAATTAGCGAATTCAATATATTGTAACGTTAACGATCTCATATTCGCTTGTGTGCCGTCATAAGCTATGGTTCGCCGCTCGCTTATACACGGATCCGTCAACATCGCCGACGCCGATTCGTGATTATTTATCCTCACGGATTTCAGATAATTTACAAGACTGAATGTTTTTTGGTCTGTAATATCAAGTCTCAAGAAAATACATAGCTGACCCCGTGGAGTTGGATTCTTTCTCAGTACTGCTGTTTACTCTACGCCAGCACCAACTATGACATAATTGATGCTGTGACGAACTACGACTCACGATCATAATAAACTCTCCGTTCCGTACACGACTCTAAGTCGATGACAACCGCTAACCTAGATACCCCTTTCCCCGGATTTAATCCAACGGTTACTTATACCCGCGGAATAAACCAGGTAACCGGGACTACTCTTGAACCTACGCCAACTCCGTCAAGTTCCCCGCCAATACAAACCAAATGGCTTCTCCGTGAACATCGTGAAGAGTTACCTTGACGGTAACTTGTAAGTCTTAGGATTAAAGTAACTGGTGGAGGGCAACATAGGATGGCTTTGTGCTCGGACGCACCCCATACAATTCGCACATTGAAATAGCACAACCATAACTTCAAGGATTTCCCGAGAAAAGGTAAATTATCAGGAGTCCCATGATATTCATTTATAGCCGTAGTCATCAAAAATATTCTGCGCTCCATTGAAGGCTGCTCCATGGCGTTGACGATTGTATGGGGACACAAGCGGGGTGTGATATCATGGAGCCCCGGACTTACCTTTGTATGTAAGCGAGTACCGTGCAAGCAGCCTGTGACTAGCCTTAGAGGTTGTTGGAGTCATTATGACGTACAATTCCTTCGGATTCTTCATCGCAACCATAAGCTCGGCGGGCTGACATAAGATCATTCCTTCACAGCTCACCTACGTTTATGCATAAAGATGAATTTGCTATATAATAAATAAAATTTTAAAACACACATAAATAGGCGGGATGGCCGAGTTGGTTATGGCGCCAGGTTAAGGTTACCTTAATATCGATTCCTGGTTCGGGAAACTGAGCGTGGGTTCAAGTCCCACTTCCGTCAACATTCTTTTTACTCTTTTTGTTTTTTTTTCTATAATTCTTCATCCAAATAAACCACTGCACATATATTTCTTGCGGTTCTTAACTTCTATCTTCTTTTTATTTCCACGACCAGATTCCATGTAACTTACGTTTAAGCATCGCAACGAGATTTGAATCTTAACCTTTTTCTGTGGAAATATTCTTTCTTTTTTCAAGGGGTGCGTTTGTATACGGTATTTCTTTTCTTTTTTTTTTGGTTGAGTGAAAATAAAAGCGAGGCTTGGGTTGAATGTGGCATAAATAGGCAGCACGCGGGGTTTAAGCGGTTATCGAGACTCGAGACTTGAGGCTCGAGGCTTCCATGGTAACGGTAACCGCGCGCGCGCGCCGGAGCTGGGGGGCAGTACAGTACTGATCTAAAGGTAGAAATTATACATAAAGGTACCCTACTCTAGTCTAGTCTAGTGTAGGTATGTAGGCTTATAAAACCGCAGGATGATATTGAGAGGTATGTACATTATATGTGCAATGTGAATTCTCATGATTCATGAATTCATGAAGTTAGAAGTTAGAAGTATACATATATACGCCAGATCATATAGCACGAGATGGTGGATTAAAGGATTAATGGATCTGCATGAACTCACGAGTTACATGTTGCAGTTACATGTTACCCGCTATTATCAGGTGAGATGGAAGATGGAAGATGGAAAATGATGCTGTATATCTAATCTAGTCTATTCTGGGACAGGTTTTTTTTTTTGTTGATGTTATTGTTATCTTTATCAAAACTTGAATGAGCTACTTTAGAGGCTCAAACTAGACTATCATTGAATGTAACTGAATTTAATTGTTCCTTTTTAAGGCCAGCTGATACTATGGTCTATGAGTACCGAGTGATATTCTAAGAATTATCAAGATTATTTTTCCATCCAAGAGAAAAATATCCTGAAGATTGTTATATTACTGAAATTTCATGACTTGAGTTTTTAGTTCCTATATCTACCGATAAAAAACTCCTCTGTAAACTACCTTGGTTACTCATACATTGCTACACATACATAGCCACACATGGAGTTACGCACAGCTACACACGATTCACGACTTACGATGCCGAAGAATCAAGATATTTAAACTGGGCATGTGCACACTATAAAAAACTGAAACCGATGATGATGAATGATGTATGATGTATGCTACAATTCCAGTTACACAGCCACACACAGTCACAGAGTCACAGATTGGGCATATGAGCATATGAGTAGTCGGTAGTCTCTGACTCTCTGTACGAGAGTAGGCAAGCTTTTTTCTTGTATTTGATAAACTGGTATTTGTGTATATCTTGTAGTTATGATGTTACAATGTTGAACTCCAAACAGGCTACAACCCGTCGTCTCCCATAATAAAACTAGACTGAAATGGAAGAGTACATATGTACATATGCTGTGTCTACGCTGTGTATAACTTCACGAGCCGATATATTGCGGTGGGTCTCATAAATGATGGATAATAATATACTTCCTCACCACCCCAAGTAACCCTATGATATAGGATAAATCATACAGCAGTCAAACATTAATATATCAAGTGTACCCTGCGTTCACTTGCGAACAAAATGCAAGTTGCATGCACATACTCTACATCCTCAACACCATGCAGAGGAACGAAAGTTTTCGGCTGGTATGCGGTATAAAATCTTGATTACTGCTGTTCTACGATCTATATTTGGCCATACCATACCATACCATACCATGCCATGTCATGGTTTAATGCTTAAGGTTTAAGGTTAGCATCCGATCAATCATTAATATGTGTACGCCGTGAAAATCCCGCAGGTACAGACAGACGTATGCAGTAGATACTAGATTGTACCAATAACCGTTTGCTGAGAGATATTTTTAACGGCTACAATCCTGAAAATGCTGAACACAGTCACAAATTACGCAATCGTGGGTGAATTGGGGGAGGATTGTATATCTGACTTTTTTGTTTGTTGAAGGGACGCGTGGAGATTCTGCAGAGGGATTTTTATGTAGATGATTATTGATGGCTGTTGGGATATTGTTTCTCTGTCTTAGGTGACTGAGTGATGAAGTGATGATGAACTGAGGAACCCCTTTTTTGTTTCGATGATTAATGCATGATACTGGTTTATAATCCTCCGGAGGAAAATGCTTATTTGAATTTTTTTTTTACAGTATTGAGAAAGCTTGCTTCGGCCTTCGGGCCTTCAGCTCTTGACTTTGATCTATAAGCTGCTGCATTGACTGGGAAAAGCTTGTTGTAATTTCTACGAAGCTTCGTAAGGCTTCGAAAAGCTTTGACAGAGGTTTGTTATAGTTTCAAATTCATAATCAGAAATGCTTAAAAAGCTTCAGGCATCTATCTATCCAGGTTCAATCTTCTATCAGTCGAAGTCAACGAAGCCTTGTACCCCATGGATGATTCGGCGAGAGTGTAAAATATAGACAGATCGGTACCAGATATCCCTGAGTTTATTACTACTGTAACAATGGTTCGCACTTAATTCTCAATTAACTGCAGGATTCAGGGTTCAATAGCTTGTTTCCCGAGCTTGTTTCCCGAGCGTCCCCGGCTTGATGCAGAATTCCGTCCGCCAGCTGGGTTTGTGATACCGAGTTCTCCAGCCCGATAATGCACCATTCCGCTTTAACTACTCGCCGAAGTGACCGAAGTGCGAGTCAGACAGGGGCCCTTGGATCTCTCTTACAAACAAAGTGTTTCTTATCAACGGTTTGAGAGGCTGAGGGTTGACTCGGCTTACCATTTCGTTCACTAATTCATACCCATGAGATTTCCATTTAGTGCATCGGGGGGACTTCAGTTTGATGCATCGTGAGGTTCTCAATCACTGCACAGGGTTCAATTTAGTCTTTCTCTCAACATCGTGAACTTTCTGCTATATATCCGGGTGATTCGAAGTGATTCCGAGCCGGCACTTGGCGGTAGTCGGCTGTGCATCGCACCATATGCACCACTAAACGAGGCTGGCTATCGGAATCAAGAGTCGACACTAAAACTTCCGCTGGCCGTGAATTGCCGTTGAACGGAATGGCTCGTGACATTGAAGATTGAGGCGGAGCAGAGTGGCCGAACAGCTGTATGTGGAGCGATTGACAGCTGCATCGTTTGGTCGAGGTTGGTTCCCCAAGATCAAACGGATTCAGAAACAGCTGGATCATGCAAATTAAGATGTGCCATACCAACCGTCTGTTAACTGCACGTCAGCTGGTGCATTGGCGATCGTACATTTTTTTCGCTTCCATAGCATCGGTGTGCACTGTGCAGAGCAGAGCTTTTGCTCGCGTTTCACAGTCTCTGCTTGGTGATAATCCTCGTCTAACCCATTCTAGCTCATTGTCTATTTGCCTGAGTGTGCTATCTTGCCTGAACGGTTTTAGTGAATTTTTCACCTGACTTTGGCGGATTTCAGCTAGCCATGTCTAGCTTAGCTTATCTTTACCAGAATTTACCTGAATTGTCCAGACTCTTCTCCGGCTAGTTGACTTATCCCAACTTTGTATACCACCGCGCTAACTTCCCAAGATTTCTGGCTCGTCGTGATCAGACCCTGTCCGAGTTTCTCGCCGTCCGACTGTGCTTTGTTTGCCATGCTCATGAACCAGGTTCGTCTCACGGCATTTTGAACTATCTCAGGTCATCGTATGCATCAGGGCTGTGCTGGAGATACTGAGATGCTTGGGTGTTGGGGAATTTGTTGGTAAAAGATCGACCGGGAAGTATTGGCGCAGCGTTGCGACGTCACAACGGCTTACAATCTTGCTCCTGCCACTGCCACTGCATTTCGTGGACTGTGATTCGGTTTCATGCCGAGATGTACGCATGTTAGTGGCAACCTCCGATGGGCAGTCTTTGGCAAGCACCTGGCACCCTTGGAGGATGAAGAGCCGGGTTGGGTTGGGTTGGGTTGGATATGGTCTCAAGGGTTGGTTTAACGATACCAGACCTTGTATTCCCCATCCAGGGCATTCAAATCAGAGCATGTGGTGCGTAGAAAGTTGGGATATATAAACCTCTCTGGCCGCCGGAAATTGAAGCATCATCACAGCATCGAATACGAAGACGATACGAATACACACAGTTTCAATATCAAGAAACAACCAAGTACGATAATCACATAAAAGACAATACTCTGAACCAACCAACGCCAATCGAAATAACAACCGACAAAATGACCGACAATTCCAATAACTCTACTTCCGCTACCGCCGGAACTCAGTTTACTGATCCCTTTGCAATTTCCCGTGAGGAAAGCGATATGTTCTCTACTACCAGAAGAGGCAGTGACAGCTCCACCGGTTCAGGCCAGGAGATTCCTCTTGCTCAGAGAGACCGAAGACTGTTTGTCCCCCATCTTCGATTCCAATTCCTCAGTTCAAAGAATACAAGGCTAACGACGGGAACTACTGCAGATCTAAGGAATGGGATGCGTAAGCGCCTCTTACCCCGCAGTGTCACTAGTGGCAATCCTGAGCTAACTCAAAAACAGTTCTCAGGTTCCCCCTTCGAAATTCCAGAGATTGCCTGGAAGTATATATGCCACCCCGGCTTCCAGAGATGGACGTGTCGCCAAGTTAGTCATAATCCCCTGATTACATACAGTTGAGGAGGAGGTTACTGACGCGGAGGAATAATAGGAATAAGGTCCACGGCTTCATGGAGAAGGTTAAGGAGTTGAGCGGAAAGAAGTAAACCAACTTCGTACCCTTAACTATGACCGGACTGTAGAGATATACCCGACTGTTTGAATATGCTAGGATTGAGTTTTTGGTACGGGAATCGATGGAATGATTTATGAACTGTTTTTTTGTTAGGGCTTTTTTTTTTTTCACTCTTTTTATTTTTATTTTCTTTCATTGTGTTTTAACTTTCAATACCATTATCATTTATTACACGAAATCTTTTTGATTCATGTGATGAAAAACAATTCCAGCATCTGAAGAATACTCGGGTTTGATACTCTACACCGAACATCAGTTCCAACAGTTTCCAGAACCGGCAGCCAACAAAAACCATAGTGTACGGTGGCGAATCTCAACATAGCGCAGGTTGCAGGCAAACTTAATCAACACCTAATCAACACCAAACAAAACAGATGTTTAAGCGACCTACCACGATCTTTACCCCACAGGCCAAAGCAAGATCCAGGGAGTAAGATCTATCCGGTCAGCAAGGTTAATCAGGTCAAGACAAGATAAGACATGACAAGACATGACAAGATAAGACAAGGTAAGCTGAAGTAAGGTAAAGATGCACTGGATGGATAGGTTCAGGGTGGATATTAAAGTCGACCAGGCGGCTATGTAGGCGGTAGGTCAAGGTAGGTTTAGGTAGACGGCAGCCTAACCTATCCAAGCCCAGTCCGATACAGTACACTACAGCCAATATAGTCCAATATACAATTCCTCAAAGCACTAAACAATCCTGTGCCCTCGTTACCTTAAACATTTTAAACATCCCCAATAAGAAACCATTACACCAAACTACAAACCACAGCCTCCCAAAAACTCCCAGTTACAATCCAAAAACCTCACCAGTAACCTCTTTTCCCTTAACTCTCGGCTCTAAATCTCCCCAATGCGTTGATATCTTCATTCCTTCATATCATCTTATTCTATAACAGCCTATAATAGCATCTAGCCCATAATGCAATATCAGACCTTATTAACTATATGCCAAGACCATTTAAGCTACTTATCCTTATTCAAAATCTCCGGAAATAGCTTAGTAGAAAATCGAAATAGCTTAGTTGAAGGCGTTATGTAGGTGATCTACTATATACATACACACGTGCTTACTTACTTTTTGTTTGGTTTTAGTTGCCGGTGGATCACGGTGTTGTGTATGTATAAGATGCCACTTTAATTTATACTGAAATGGGGATTTTTCAAGTTGTTCGTTGATGGAGTTTGTTTTTATTTTCTAGGTTTGGATCTTGTATTTAGCATGAGGTGAAGATGGTAACAATAGCAGCAGCAGCAGCAATTATATGTAAACAAAAATCAACACCAGCATCATTACATTTTCCAATCAATAAACATCCCAACCAAAACCAGGGCACCTAAACATAACATAGCATACCCAAGAACTAATCACAGCCCCATTCCATTATACCAAACGTGCCCGAGATCAGTATTCACTATTCCACATTCAATTTACCCCTCCCGTTATCCATACCCATACCCATACCCATACCGTACCGAAATTACTAGCCAGCCAGCCGGTCGGTGTGTGTTAGCTTTAGTGCTGTGTGCGCACGCAAGGAAACCGCTTTCTACTTTTCCCTGTTTCGGAGGGGTTTTATTTTGTCAGCAGCCAGCCAGCCAGCCAGCCGGCCATGTGATAGCCATAGATAGCCATAGACGATCTATCCTACACAGTCGTAGATACTCGGGTACTGGGTAGTCTACTATTGCCACTACTGTTGCCATTGCCACCTGCAATGATTAGTTTCGATCTCTTTGTCTTTGTGAGTTGTGAGGAAAAGTATAGATCACTGGAAACGAGGGGTTTGTAATTGTTATGAGGATTTTGAAGGGCTATATGTGGAGCGGGAAGTTGATAAGATTCTGTTTTGGTTTTAAAAGAAGAACGGTGATGATTTTACGACGGCGGATATTAGAACATAGGTGTGCGAAAACATGTGAGATACGAAGGTGCTGTGTTCTGGACTTGGGTGCGTGGTGGCTGCTATGCTGCTGCGTGACATCGCGTGATGCTCAGTGGCGCTGTGGGCGTGTAAAGTGGGGATTTAGGTGCTTTTGGGATGGGTTATTTACTACAGAATTCCATGATAGTGAGAATATGGTTTTGTGTTTAGTGGATTGGTTACAATTATGGGCGGATGTTGGGTTGCAACTGTAAATGGATGTGTCGATAAAGCTGCCAGAACAGCGACATTCTGTCGTTAAAACTCGATTAAATACGACGAAGTAAAGTTTCACATTTTCGGTGTTAGAATTGGGTTGGCATGGGCTTGTCAATCTGAGCGCGCTGCTCACTGCACTCTCACGTAAATTCAACAGGAAACTAGAATCGTTGCCCAACTCCATTCCACTGTTTTATTTCCGAAGCAGTTACTCGAGGTCAATGTACAGCGAATCCGCGACTCAGTGTGATTTCTGTATGGCAGCATTGCTATGGCATTTTGTACACAGATGTGAAACCATTGCGAGACAAGAATCTCAATGCATTTCGTCGTAAATAAAATGACCCAAACTTTTGCAACCCGGTCGGATATCTCATTTGATAGGTTTTTGCTATCCGATCATTATGATTGCAGAAAAAACAGCACCGCAACGCCCAAACAAGAAAAACTTTAATTGGACACCATTTAGTTGTCCTTCTTCTTCTTGGCACCCTTGACCTTGGCGGTACCGCGGAGCTCCTTCTGCTTGTTCTTGCGCTGCTTGCCTGTATTTCGAAAGTTTCATCAGTGGTTGTTGCAGAATGTAGTGAAGAAATCGGGAACGTACGCTGCTGGCGGGAAGGCTTCTCGACCTTGGTGGCGTATCCGTAACGGACCTGGCGGTAGGTGGGCTCGAACTGCTTCAAGCTCTCGAGGGAGTCGTAGATGAGAGCGAATCCAGTGGTCTTTCCACCTCCGAAGTGAGTGCGGAGTCCGAAAACGGAGACGGCCTCCTTGTCGGCCTTGTAGAGCTCGGCGAGCTTGGTACGGAGGTCATCCTTGGAGATGTCTGAGGAAATCCGTCAGTTGCACGTTCGATAGCGAGTAAAATGCACATTTCGTGCTCCGATTGGTTACGTACTGGCCTTGCCGGCGTGGAGAACGTCGCTGTTGGTATAAGTCAGCAATCTGCTGAATTACGAAATAATTTCCCCGTATCACACTCCTGCGCCCTTCAAAACCATAGCTTCTTCCTTCATCATTCTTGTCGCTGATTCGTTTCCTCCTCTTTTGAAGTCGTCGATTTTGAAGCAGCCGTGGGTCGGGAAAACCTACACAACCATCTGCTTGCGCGCCAAAAGGGCGTTGCGCATGAACTTGCGGGTACGCAAAGTAACGGTATCAGCCATGTTGTCGGTTTGGGCTCGGGCGATGTCGATGGTACGTCTCGAGCGGCGGATTTCGGTGTCGTCGGGGCGTAGGGCGATTCGAAGTTCTGTCAATAGTGTGCTACCAAGCCCTCGCAAACTGCTGTGTGCGAAGGATTAGCGTGACTATGTGACTGCTTTTTCACGTTGCACTGTGGCGTTTGTGTGTGTGTTAGTGGCGGTGCAACCATGTACCGTAGCAACCGCTAGAGCAGCGCCGAAACCTCGCTGCACGCGACCGTGGAATTGTAATTCCCAATTTCATCAGCACAACCAGTAGCTAAAATTTCAATGTTTATCTACACTTGGGACACAAAATTCATTATCACCAGTCGTGGAACCACTTCCTCAATAACGAGCCTTTGTGGTGTTGAAATTTCTCGAAATTCACGATTCACACTAACGGACATCCCACTTCACTGCATGTTGCCACTTTAGGCAGATCCATGATGATATTCAGGGCGGTGATTTTTCATGCGTGAAACCATGTCCAAGGATACCGCACCACTGCTAAAGCAGGATGATATCCAAAATATTCTCCTGGATGCAGACAGTACCCATGGGTAATTCTGACTTGCAAATGCTGTAATCCTGATATTCATATCCGCGTTTAGACGTATTCGACTTTGCAGATATTACAGATTCCTCTTCTATAGGGCAATAAGATCATCGTCCATATGAAGATTATGCTGTTTACTTATGTTGCCACGTATTATCAGCCTGTACGTAACCATAGAAGAGCCCTTCGGTTGGGAGTAACATAGACATTGGACTTTGAAGCTTGATTCGACACTTCAATGCTTCTATGGCTTGTCCATGTTAGCGAAATTGGCGTTCCTTAAGCTCAGTATGATACAGGCAGCTGTAACATCGCAGAATAGACCAAGGTTTGGGAACCGTCCTTCTTTATACTTGAGGATCCACAGCTTAAATGCAATCTCCCAGTAAACGTCTAAAAATTTATGAGAGATTAGATTTGCACCTTGATTCATGAAAAGAGCCCACAGTCACTGGATTCACTACCAATCCATCGGTATTATAAACCGCATGAAGCTATCCCAACGCATAAGCTTATCATAAAATCCATTAAGTTTACATATCATCTCATCTATAATCCATTCCATTCATTAACTCCCATCCATATTAGTATTTGTTCATTCCAAACTTAACCCTCAAATCCAAACCCACCAAAACAGCATCCCCACAGCAGCAAAGAATGCAACCCACGCCTTCCAACCTACTCCCGTTCGCCTAGCCATCCGCAGCATATTCTTCATAGTCCCTCCTAGCTTCTGCCTCGTCTCCGCAAATTGCTCATTCATGGTTTCTATCAACGAATTCGACTGCCTAACTTCCTCTCCAATGGCAACCGTAATCTATTTTCACAACCTCATTAGCCTCCGTAACCCTCAACCAAGCCTGCACAACCCGCCCAGCACCAAACCCGCATCACCTCTACTCCCCAAAATCCATTGACACCACCCAAACCAACCGGTAAAAATACTTACATCCTTCAACATCTTAACCTTAGCACTCAAGCCCTCCACCGCCGCATCATTCTGGGACTCCAGCTCCTCCATAACCGCCGCTGAATACTGTCCCTTACGATTGGGAGTTGCCGCACGATAACCACCCACAAAAGGTGGTGGCGTTGGTGTATTTAAGCTATCATGAGAATATGTATTTTGTCGATACCCATATCCTGCTGTTGATCCATATCTGTCGTTTTGAGTACTGTTACTACTGCTACCCGCGTAGATCTCGTCGCGGCGTGATGTGGGCCCGTATCTAATGGTTCGAGTGGGGTTAGAGATGTGGTCTTGATATGCAAAGAGGGAAATGGGTATGAGGGGAAGCTCAGGGACAGGAAGGAACGGACCGTGAGGACATGACGCGTGTAGTGAGGATCGCGATGGGAGACTTCGTGAGAAGGTGACCTGTGGGTTAGCTACAGGGATAAGTGGCGCTAGTAAGCGAGGTGGCCGGAGTGGAATAGGGTTTTAAGTTGTACGGGAGTCACCAGTTGGCTGGATGAGATGGATAGTTACAATAATATTATGGGATGCATCGGATTGCAGATATTTTTTATGATAAGAGGTGGTTTTTTGGAAAGTGAAAATGTAGCCTATATGGTCAGATAAGTGGTGACAAGTATGCATCCATAGCAGGATTCTGTGGTATTGCAACGACCCAGCAGATAACACAGCTCAAATATATAATTATTGAAACGTCAAGCATTTAAGACAGCATAGATTAACAGGAAACGTCAAAATCTTTAGACCCAAAGCCTTCGTCAGAGATCAAAACCTGGTTAGAACACTCACGAAGGTCTCATCAGAAAGGCGACAAGATCGATGGGCAACACCTCAATCACAACCATTAATACTAATCAGATACAGAGCCCCCCCCCCCCCCCCCCCCAAAGAAAAAAAAAATTGCTTGAAGATTAGCTATACGTAAGGATAATGAATTGTAATATTAATTACATGTACTCATTATTGCAACCACCGTATTAGTATCATTATCAATATCACTATCTCAATATGTAGCTTCTAGTAGCTCTCACACTAATCACCGACCTCACAGTCTAAGCCGGCAATTTTTATGATAATTTTTATTAACCAGATAAACCATGCCCAAAATCCAAATTTCCCAATCATGGTATCTGCTATCCCAATTCCCCCAAGTCTCCATAAAATACAACGGAGATTAATATGTCTCAACCAACGAACAGATTTTGAATGGTGAGATCGTATTTGGTGTATTTAGAATCGTATATTCAAGAGGGTATGCTTGAGGTATTGTTGTATTTAACCATATGATATGTGACAAATTCCAGACCTCTTCAACCGACTCAAGATAAGCTGGATGATGGTAAATAAATATCCTGGTCATGATATCTCAACAAGCTGCGATGATACTGATAATACCAACCGTGGTGGCGAGCGAACACCCACCATCGAACTTCCTTCTTCTTCCTTCACACCAGCATATATCACATAGACCTTTTAACCGTGGCGGGTTGATAATACCACATACCCCGATAGCACCCTTTCCTTCTAACCCTTTCTTATTCATAGTAAACAATCAGCCAAAAACATCAATACGATATACATCAGCCGTCAATCAATAGCTGTGGTAGACATCACTGTAGTAGATAACTTTTATTAAAACTTGACTAAAGCCCTCTCTAGACTAAAGCTCTCTAGTTAGCTCGATGGCCTGGTGGCTCGATGACCTCGTTGGTCTTGTGACCTTAGAGATGAAGTTGAGAGCACCATAGACTATAGCACACATAAGGTTCGATCGATGGATGATATGGACGCTATGATAGTATAATTTGAGAGTATCTGGGGTAGGGCCGGTCTATGTATAGTATAGTATCTTCGTCGTGCACTAGCATATCGACGGGGTAGATATAATGTACTAGTATGGAGGAACTTACTTAGGACTTAGGGTTTCTTCAGCCCTATGAAGGTACGGCACGTCAGAGACTAATTGAAGGACTACGGGTTTTAGTTTTATGTAGTTCCATCTATCTTCGTGTATTCTACGGCGGGGGGGAGAGGGGGTGGCGTAAGTCGTTATTCTGCTCAGTCGATAGTTTATCATGCATCATCATTTCATGATCCATCGACGGTTTATCATAGAATTGACAATGAATGTAGCATGACCACGACCACACCCACGACACAGCACGATGCTCCAAAATCAATTGTCAATAGTTCATTGTCGATAGTGCAAAGTCCAATAATCCAAAAGTCCGGTTCCATCCTAATTCCACCTCCATCCCAATTCCACCCAGTTCCACCTCCATCCCAATCCCACCCCAAATCTCAATTCCATTCCCTAATTTCAATACCAATACCATTCCCACCCCCATCCCCAATTCCATTCCCACCCCCATCCCTAATTCCATTCCCACCCCCATCCCCAATTCCATCCCCATCTCCAGTTCCATCCCCATCTCCAGTTCCGTTCCCCAGCCCCCAAAACCCATTCCCCAGTTCCACTCCATCCCAATTCCATACCAAAATTACAAAACAAACAAACGCTAAATCGACATGAAAAAACAGTCAAGCAGATCAAACAGTACTTTTCAACCTCAGTAAAGTAAAGTAATGAAGGAACGCAAAGGTTAGAGGTTAAATGAATCAAAAATCAAATAAAGTAAAAGCAAAGACCAAAACAAAATTCAAAGCAAAAGCACAGGAAAGCAAAATCCATCGACTCCCGACTCCCGACTCCCTACCACTGCCATCCTTATATCATTCCAAATCCCAAGTTCCAAATCCCAAAGTTCCAGCTCTTATCCATCCACCATAGCTAATAAACTAGCTAAAAGTAACATTAAAGGAATGTCATGACATCGCAAATCGAATCCAAGAAAGAGAAAACAAAAAAATCACCACTGTAGTTACCACTGTAGTCACCACTTAGCTCTTACTTCCTAGCAGTATTTCTCTAGTTGCTTGCTTCGCTGGCCTCACTCGCCTCACTCCCATCCAAAGAAGCGCTATCAATCTCAAATGGCGAAACCTCGAACACTCCCTCCTGTCTCCTATCAGGACTTGGGCTTCCCTCCCTCTCTCTATCTTCCTCTGGCTCACTCGACCAATCCAGTACACATCCAGGACTTCCAGGAGTCGACGGAGTCTTCAAAAGTTCACTCGACAGCGGACTAGGTTTCTTTTTCTGCGGGGTCTTAAACTCCATCGTAAACTCATACTGTCCAGCCCCCACCGTCTTCTTTGGAATCAATCCTATCGACTCCAATTCATCCTCTGCCATTTCCCTCAATGCTTCCCTTACCCCCTGTCGTCTCATCGGTCGCTCTGGTCTTGGCTGTCTATCAAGTCGCATGCTATTCGCCCGATCCCCTGCTGGAACGGAGAGCAACTCGGCCATACGTTCTGGTGCTATGTTTTCTTTTCCTAGTTCCTGTAGCTCGCTTCCGTCGTCATCACTCTCGTCGGAGATATATAAGGTGTGCGTTGAATGCTCCATAAGGTTTTGGAGGGTTTCTTCAGCAGAATCTTCGTAGATGCTGAAGGACCAGGATTCCCGGATGTCGGTTGCATCATTCAGCGACTCACAGGCAGCAGCAAGAGGAGCAACGGTGGGTTTTGGGCGGGTGATGGCAGCGGAGAGCAAGGCATCGATACTAGCAGGAGAGGAAGATCGTGGAGAAAATGATGGGGGGTCGATACGTTTTGATCTTCTGGCAATGGAGCGACGAGGGGAGATTCTAGTGGGAGAGATTTTTTTTGATGCAGTTGTAGTTGCTCCGGGTTTGGTAATTCCACGGAGGGATTTTGTGACGGATTTGGTTGCTGCTTGGTGAAGCTTTTCTGATAGTGCACCACCACCAATACCACTACCGCTACCAGGGCTTTTCTTTATTAGCGTTGCTGATTTGGACTTAGAACCGGGAGCGACATTGGAGATTTCGGTTCCGAAGCTACGCTGGATCGCTTTTATGGTTGTGGTGGTTTTTGTCTCGAGGGTTTTTGATCGCTTTGTTGTGGGGCTCATAAAGAGGGGGGATGCTTGTTGTAAGGGGTGAGTGTTTTCGTCGGTTAGGTGCCGTTTGGAAACATTGACAGCTGGGTATGGATCTGTTGGGTGGAGATGTCTTAGCATTGCTATTGTATTGGATTTCGCTCTGAAGTTGCTCTATTAATTGTGTATGCTGAGGATATAAATCTTGTATCGGTAATATGTATCGCTATTCTTGGTTTCGCTACTCTGCAATGCTGAGTGCTGTGTGGTGCTGTGGGTTGGGAAATACAAGGTGGCTGGGGGGTAGGAGCCCTCCGCACCACCGTTCATGAGCATTCACCCGATGGCTAATTGGCTTGGGGCTTGGTAAAGAAACGCCGGAAGCGATAAAACGACGCTAAATAGCTAAAACGAACAGAAAACCAGGAAAAATGAACGGATGGCTTACAACTATCTCGGTTAAGTAGAGAATTGGTTCCTCGGACTCGGTTCGACTTCATCGGTTTGACGGGTGATAGATGGTGTCGTTGAGATGGCGAGCCGAGAAGAAGTATCGAAGACGACATTTTGACAGTTCCGTGGACAGAGTTGTCGACACGCAAAGGGAGGCGAATTGTTGGGATAGATAACGCTGAAACGGATGTTTGTAGAGCGGGCGCTTGGTAAGGATGGAGAAGAACGGACGCAACGCAATCTTTCGATAAAGAATATACTTTCCGTTGGCAAAAAAGTTCCTGCCGTGTCGTTGTTCTGATGGTAACCAGCACACAGCACTCGATGAAGATGGACTGAGGGCGTGAGGATTGGAATGGTGGGTGGGGGGATTTGATCTTTCTGGGGGGATGGGAGGTACTATTTAGAAGCCACACCTGCGGATATGGAACCCCCCTTGGCCTCACTGCGTGCACAAGCTGATAGACCTCAGGGTGGGTGGGCGTCAACGGACACTGGATGAGAGTAATGAAGCCGAATTTCAAAGGCTAGATACTCGAGATTCTACATACCCAAACTGGAAGATGGTACGTATGAAGTAGAGGGTGGTTGTAAGAGGCCAGAGCAGAATGATGGGCATATAGTACCGGTACCATATTCCAGCGACCACACCCACCTCGCGCTCGCTTCGGTGACCGCGTACAGCAGTTACCATCCTACTCTATTCCTCCCCTCCTGATCTCCACACCAACAACCTCAATACAATACCCGCTCAACATGCGATATCGATGCCTTGCAGAATCTGAGGAGACGAATTAGAATGCCAGAATATAAAACATTTTGTGGTAGATTGCTACACATCATGGCGAGAACCGAAACGCTCAGTAGCACAAAAAGTGAGCAGCTTCATCAAAGGTTCTCGTCACCTATATCCTCGACCATTCATAGTTGCACCCCCCCGCATTTCCTCCGATCGATTATGAACGAAGCTTGCATCTGGATTCTAATTCTGCAACCCCACTTGGGTGAGCTCGAATCTGCATCACACGACCATCATTATGCTGCAGTTGCAGTCCAGGAATATTCTAAAGCGCCTGGTAGGCAGGTCTTATTTTGAAACTCTACTCGGGCTAGACACTATGTGAGGTATAAAGATAGACAACTCAGTTATTCCCAGGCTCTCCCACCTCGTTTCTACTGTTGTCTAACCCGGCTGCTGTAGCGGATTCTTCGGAATAGGTTGTCCTGGTGATTCTTTGATGTTCATTATGCCAGTTGAAGCTGTTGACTATTCATTCGTCGATAGTTAGAGCTACCAGTGACCACGATCATACAAACGTTGTCTCAAAGCTTCATTAAGTGCATCATATTTTTACACGTGTGTGTAACCTTCTCTGTGGTAAAGCAGTATTTAAAGTACAGCGAACCGAGAGCTGCAGAAGAAACGATGGAGTCGGGTCGGAATTGTTGGTCTAAATGTGCGTGGAATAGAGGCTGTTGACGTAGGTGCAGCAAAGCGAGGCAGTTGTTGGATCAAACAGGTACTTTACCGAGCATAGACTGTCACTCGAACTACACGTGATGCCTCATGTGAGTGCTAAGCGGTTGGTGCGAGGCTACTCAACTCTAGTTTTGTGTCCTGACAACGAATCCGCTGTCAGTCTCGATCCATCTACACTGTCCGTCGTGTCTGTCCATCCAACAGCTCACTGTGCCTGTCCCGCCATAGCTGTACAGATATCCACCAGCTCGCTACTGTCTGTCTGGCTGCCTCGAACTTTCTCGGGAGCTGTCATGCCGCTGCCTGCACACCGGACGCTCCGTGAACATCATGACGCTAACATATACGCGGGAGCACTTAATTCTTATTCGAGACCAAACTCCATCGAAAAGCTGCCGAGTCTCGACCCTCACCGACTTCTCCTCCGATCCAAAATCTTTTGCTCGCCTCAACCCGATGAGCCCCAAGTTTAAGCCGTCCGTTAAACGCCACTTCCAAGCCTCCGAGGACGAGGATTTCCTGGTAGCACATGCTAGTGTAAATCACCGATGATCACGCGTCTGGTTTAGGGTTGGAAAAAATTGCTAGTGCGCGGTGAGGTGATATGAGATGCCCCTCTTCGCCCCGCTATCGGCGCAGAAGCCCCTCCATCTCACCAAAAACACCATCACCAATTTTCTCGACGCAGGAATGGCCTCCTCCGCCGAGTTCCTGGCCCTCCCAGGTTCCCCCGCATACTCGCCTTTCCGCTTGGCTGAGTTGAAGGAGTCTCTCAATGCGTCATTGGGTGACGGACCTAAGGTTACTGAGGTCCGCTCCATTCACGTGCACTACGTCAACGGCAAGAACGAGGCTGCTCTTGCGCAGTTGAAGCAAACCGACTCTGAGGAGCGCAAGATCTTGGACAAGCTTTTGGTCTACGGAATCAAGACCTCTGAGCTCGGATACGACGACGAGACCCAGACTTTGGTCAAGTCCCTTGCTGGATTGGACATTAACGATGGAAAGACCAGATTGGTTCTCTACGTTGTTCCCCGCAAGGGAACCATTACTCCTTGGTCCTCCAAGGCAACCTCCATTGCTGCTGTCTGTGGACTTGGAGACTTCGTCCAGCGCATCGAGCGTGGTGTCTTGATTTCTCTTGTCTTTGACGGAGAGTACAAGAACGTTGCTGGACCCTACCCTTTCGCGGATGCCCTCCACGACCGCATGACTGAGGTAATATATCCGCTAAGCTTTTCACACCTTAAATTTACTAACTGCGTTATTACAGACCCTCGAGGCCAACCCTCCCGCCTTTGACTCTCTCTTTGGCACCCACGCTCCTCTCCCCGTTGGACAGGTCGACCTCATCTCCGATAACGCCACCCCCCGCGCTTCTCTCGAGGCCGCCAACAAGAGCCTTGGACTTGCTCTTGACAACTCTGAGATTGATTACCTTCTCGAGGCTTTCTCCAAGACCGGAGCTTGTCCCCGTAACCCCTACGATGTTGAGCTTTTCATGTTCGCTCAGGTCAACTCTGAGCACTGTCGTCACAAGCAGTTCAACGCCTCATGGACCATTGACGGAGAGGAGAAGCCCCACTCTCTTTTCTCCATGATCAGAAACACCCACAAGATCAGCCCTGAGTACACCATCTCCGCCTACTCTGACAACGCTGCCGTTCTTGAGGGTAACGAGGGAGTCTTCTGGGCGCCCAACCCCAAGACTAACGTCTGGGAGGCCACCAAGGAGGATGTCTACATTGTCACTAAGGTCGAGACCCACAACCACCCCACCGCCGTTTCTCCCTTCCCCGGAGCTGCTACTGGATCTGGAGGAGAGATCCGTGACGAGGGTGCCGTCGGACGTGGATCTAAGCCCAAGGCCGGTCTCTCTGGATTCAACGTTTCCGATATGTTGATTCCTGGACACGTCCAGCCCTGGGAGCTCGATGTTGGAAAGCCCAACCACATTGCTTCTCCCTTGGACATTATGCTTGAGGCTCCTATTGGATCTGCTGCTTTCAACAACGAGTTCGGACGTCCTTGCACTCTTGGATACTTCCGTACTCTTACCACCTCCGTCGATGCCAACGGAGAGGAGGAGATCCGTGGATACCACAAGCCCATCATGATTGCTGGAGGTCTTGGAACTGTCCGTCCCATCCACGCCATGAAGCTGGCTGGTCTCATTGAGCCTGGCGCGTACCTCATTGTTCTTGGAGGACCCGCCATGTTGATTGGTCTTGGAGGAGGAGCTGCTTCTTCCATCACTTCCGGAGAGGGATCTGTTGACTTGGACTTTGCTTCCGTTCAGCGTGGAAACCCTGAGCAGCAGCGCCGTGCCCAGATGGTTATCGACGCCTGTGTTGCTCTTGGAAAGGATTCCCCCATCCGTTCCATTCACGACGTCGGTGCCGGAGGACTCTCCAACGCTCTCCCCGAGCTCGTCCACGATGCCGGTCTTGGAGCTACTTTCGAGCTCCGTGAGGTTGACAGCGCCGACAAGGGTATGAGCCCTCTTCAGATTTGGTGTTGCGAGGCTCAGGAACGTTACGTTATGGCTGTCTCCGAGGATGGATTGAAGACCTTTGAGACCATTGCCAAGCGTGAGCGTTGTGGTTTCTCCGTTGTTGGACGTGCTGAGGGAGGAAAGGAGGAGGACCAGAGATTGGTTCTTAAGGACCGGGACTCCAAGGAGAACCCCAAGGTCATCGACCTTCCCATGAGCACTCTCTTCGGAAAGCCCCCCAAGATGAAGCGTAACGTTGAGAGCCGCAAGTTGGCTCTTCCTGAGTTTGACAACTCCCTTAAGACCTACATCCCCGAGGTTTCGGAAGACAAGGCTGTCAACGAGGCTGTTGACCGCATTATGCACCTTCCCGCTGTTGGATCCAAGTCTTTCTTGATCACCATTGGAGACCGTACCGTTACTGGTCTTATCACTCGTGACCAGATGGTTGGTCCTTGGCAGGTCCCCGTTTCCGACGTTGCCGTTACCGCTACCGCCCTCGTCGAGAACATCCGCACTGGAGAGGCTATGGCCATGGGAGAGAAGCCCACTTTGGCTCTGATTTCCCCTGCTGCTTCCGCCCGCATGGCCGTTGCTGAGTCCCTCATGAACTTGATTGCCGCCGATGTTCAGGACAGCATCTCCCGTGTCCGTCTCTCCGCCAACTGGATGGCCGCCGGAAACCACCCCGGTGAGGGTGCCGCCCTCTACGAGGCCGTTGAGGCCATCGGAATGGACCTTTGCCCCAAGCTTGGAATTTCCATTCCCGTCGGAAAGGATTCCATGTCTATGAAGATGAAGTGGAACGACAACGGTGCCAACAAGGAGGTTACCGCCCCTATCTCCCTCGTCATCACCGCTTTCGTCGCCGTTGAGGACACCACCAAGACCTGGACTCCTCAGCTCAAGCGTATTGATGGATCCAAGCTCGTCTTTGTTGACCTTGCCAAGCGCAACATGGCTATGGGAGGATCTGCTATCGCCCAGGTCTTCAAGCAGGTTGGAAACGCCGCTCCTGATGTACACGACGTTGCCGAGTTCAAGGCCTTCTTCGACGCCTGCAGACAGGCTCGCAAGTCTGGACTCGTTGAGGCTTACCACGACCGTTCCGACGGAGGTCTCTTCACTACCATTGCCGAGATGGCTTTCGCCGGACGTGTTGGTGTTGATGTTGACATTACCGGATACGCCAAGTCCGCTGCCGTCTCTGACGTTGTTCCCGCTCTCTTCAACGAGGAGCTTGGAGCTGTCTTCCAGGTCCGCGAGTCCATGCTCGCTGCCTTCACCAGCACCTTCACTGCTGCCGGTGTCTCCAAGGACTCTATCCTCACCATCGGTACCGTCAAGCCCGTCTCCGCTGGCCAGGACATCACCTTTACCGCTCACGGATCCACCGTCTTCTCCCAGGCCCGTGGAACCCTTCAGCAGGCTTGGGCCTCTACCTCCTACGCCATGCAGCGTCTCCGTGACAACCCTGCCTGTGCCGACTCCGAGTTCGCCGCTATCCTCGATGACGCCGACCCCGGTCTCTCCTACAACCTCACCTTCAACCCCACTTCCGTTCTCCCCGCTCCTAACACCACTCGTCCTCGTGTTGCTATCCTTCGTGAGCAGGGTGTCAACTCCCACGCTGAGATGGCTTTCGCATTCAACTTGGCTGGATTCGAGCCTGTTGACGTTCACATGACCGACATTATCGAGCGTCGTGTCTCCCTCGCCGACTTCAAGGGTCTCGCCGCCTGTGGAGGTTTCTCCTACGGAGACGTTCTTGGAGCTGGTGCCGGATGGGCTCACTCTGTCATGCTCCACCCCGATACCCGCAAGGAGTTCCAGAGCTTCTTCGAGCGTCCTGACACCTTCGCTCTCGGAGTCTGCAACGGATGTCAGTTCTTCTCTCGTCTGAAGGACCTTATCCCCGGTGCTGAGGACTGGCCTTCTTTCGAGCGTAACGAGGGTGAGCAGTACGAGGCCCGTATGTGCATGGTTACCTTGTCCTCTTCCGAGGCTGCTCCCTCTGTTTTCGTTGACAAGATCGCTGGATCTTCCCTTCCTATTGCTGTTGCTCACGGTGAGGGTCGTGCTGTCTTCTCTGAGCCTGCTCACCTTGAGTCCCTTGAGGCTCGTGGTGGTGTCGTGGTCAGATATGTCGACAACTACGGAAAGCAGACTGAGAGATACCCCTTCAACCCTAACGGTTCTCCTAACGGTATTGCTGGTGTTCAGTCTAAGTCTGGAAGAGTTCTTGCGATGATGCCTCATCCTGAGAGAACTGTCTTGGCCGGTACTGGATCTTGGGTTCCTCAGGGCTTGGACAAGGAGAGAGTCGGTGCTTGGACCGCGTTGTTCCGTGGTGCTAGAAACTGGGTTAACTAGATATGATATATCTGGTTGGATCTCGGTTTCGTAAGGAGGTTTTAAAAAAGATTGGATTTAGGGGACGGGATGAGGAAAAAGGTTGGGCATAATGTAACATTTGGCGTTAAGGGAAGGGGACGGATAGGGATAGGAAAATTTATTGTAGATATTTTGCGACTTTATGCATTGCTGTTTTTTTTTTTTCCTTTGTTTGTTTGGGGTTTATTTAGAATATTCAAAAAGAAGTTGCTTCTCTACTTACTTGCTTGCTTGCTTGGTACTCTTTGTGAATTTTGAGTTTTTTTTTTTTTGATCGTGTGCGTTTTTTCTTTTATATCCTATACGCAACATATAGCACCAGTTGCTTCTACATACGTTATAACGAATTCAGGTTGCATCATAAAATATGACTCGGTGTGCGTGTGGAAATTCTCATCATTAAAAACTTCACCGCTTTTCATACTCTACATATTTATCAACATTACCTCCAACGCCTTCACGTAATTGTACCCAAAAATCCACAATCGTAGCTGATATTTATTGCTTGTGCTTCAACACTATTATTTACAACATCATTACATATAACATCATTACACCCGATATAGTGGTCTGTGGAAATGGGTATTGAAAAATCTTGAAATATTTAGGATTTTGCTTTGCATCCTTGGTACCTGCTCCTTGCTCCTTGCTCTTGGGTTCTGGGATCATTGCGTCATTGGATTGTTGGATTATTGGATCGTTGAAGAGATTTTCGTAGGTGCTTGGTGTTTAGTGTTTGGGAGGTATGGGCATATAGGGATATGGGGATAGGGATATCAGGATATCATTCAAGTCTCGACAGTCGACAGTCGATAGTCGACAGTTGTGTTGTTGACAGTTGACTTATTTACTCCGAAGCTCCGATATACGCTGTATTTAGTACCAGGAACCACGAGTCGATGTCGACGTCGCCTCCGTGATGGTGAACTTCGTCCTATATAGTTTGCAAGCCTAAGCCTCGGTCATCATATTATTAAAGTTAATAAAGACTCCTTATCTATAATTAAACCGGCAGAGGGGTTTATTTGCGACAATATTTTTCACATCATGAGTTAAGCAACTAATAATAAAGTCATTATTTAACGCATGGAATACCATCGAACACGATCCCCTTGTCTGTCGGCATATTTCATGGACAAAATTTTGGCGCGTCGCAACCGGCGCCCCCAAGTAAAAACATAACCTTAACCCTGGCATCGCCGCCGATCAACATCGTCCAGAGACCTAATTTTTGAGCGTTATTATGATATTTGTACATTTCCCGCTCCTTTTGACCAAATATCCTTCCGTTGCCATCTAAATTGGCCGTTGGTGTTGGCCGTTGGTGCTGGCAGGAAGGAATCATGATGTTGTTATTGCTTGTGTAACCTTGTACTACCAAACTCATTTTGTCCATGAAAACGGACAAGGGGATACAACACAACACAACACAATACCATTAGGTAATCCTTTCCAAAAAAATAAAGTAGTAATGATTTATTGAACATTGAATGTTAAATTGATTGATTACATGTCATAAAAGAAATATAAGAAATACATACATATGAAATACGTTACGCCATTAAAAAAACAAAAGAAAACCTGTGAATGAATGCTTGATGATATCCCGTGTCCCTTATTCCTTATTCCTTACTCCTTATTCCGAAATCCTTATTCCTAATCCTGCTTTAATCCATCCATATACATATCCATGTCCTCATCCATATCCATATCCTTATCCATATCCATATCCATATCCATATCCATATCCTTATCCAAATTCAGATCCTTATCCAGATGCAAATTCCTCGAATTCCTTCGAATTTCTTCGATTTAATGGTGTGGTGATTGATATAGCCATAATTTTCCACATTTTCCTGGTCCTTCGTAATCCTTTGTGGTCCTTCGTGGTTTCTCCGATGACTACTGGTGGATGATAACTTCCATGTAGCGCTAGTTGGAGTTGTGAATTGTAGTAACGTCCGTGACTCCATAATTCCCCTATTGCGCCAAAAAAAAAAAAAAAAAAAAAAAAAAAAAAGAACCCCCCCCCCCGAAATCCATAACCAATTTCTACTGTCCTGTTCCTTTTCCTGAAACCTCAAAAAGAATCTCCAGCGCATTTTTCCAAGCTTTCCAAGCTTCCCAAGCTTCCTGAACACCCCATAGCCACTCCACTAAAAGTAATAACCGCTCCCACTCCTCCTCCTACTTCTTCTCGACGACGTACTACCCACCGTACTAGGTTGCGGCACATGTAACGACGTCGTAACCGGCACCAGTTCCTTCCCAAACCCCAAATCCCTCGCATAAGCCGCATGATACTTCCCCTCTCTCTCCAACTTCAACTCACCCGACCTTCTCCCATAGCTAAGAACCATTTCCCTATCCCTGTCTCTATTCCTACTATGCAAATCCCTAACCTCTCTCAACTCCTCAGGAGAAGGAGCAGCATACCCTCTACTACCTCTTCTAACTCTAGCCGTAGGTCCTTCCACGGTTCCCGCGGTCGTATCATTACCGAAGGAATGTTGATGGTGATATTTCGGTCTTCCTTCGGAAACGGAACGGTATTCGGGAGATTCCCGGGTGTGCGAAGATGAGGAATGTGGGATTATGGTCGTGTTCCCGGTGGAGTAACTCGAGGAGGATGACCCGCCGTTTTTTAGGATTGATTTGGCGGGGGAGGAGGTTCGGTGCGGTGATTTCGGCAGGATGAGAGAGTTGTGGGAACTGCGGGGTGTGCTTGGATCGCCGTAACTCCGTGATGGTGGCGGTGAAACGGAATAGGAGCGGCGGCTGGAGTGTTCGTGGTGATGATGCCGGGATGAGCGGTGGGGGGTATGGTGGTGGAGAATTGGGGCTTGGGAATGGAGGATGGGCATTTTTGGGGAGGTTGAATGACGGACGGGGTTTATTGATGGGGGTTTTTTGATAGGAGTGGTTATTGGGGTTTATTTCTGTCGATGTGTTGTGGGATGTTTGGAATAGATCCCTGGAATAGATGGATTGATTTGTGGAATAACGTCTGCTTCCTTTGTTTGATTGGTGATGACTTTTGTTCTCGATATCGGATGTTCTCTTTTATCGATAAGAATAGATAGATAAGAGTGAGTGATGGCTTATGATAGTAGCCAGATAGGTATGGTATGGGAAGGCGTGATCGTTTTTTCGTTCGTCTAACCAACCTCAGTTCCTGTATCCTGCGGGTTGTTTATATATCCCGACCTTCAAGTAATTCAGGGTTTGAGCAAGTCTATGGAAGCATAGGTTGCGTCTAGGCAGCTGCGCATCATGTCGTCGATCGATTTGATAAGTATGGTGCCATATAGTGTGTGTGTGTGTGTGGAAGAGAGGGAGTGGGGAGGGGGTGGTGGGTGGTTTCGCCCGCGTGGGGAACCCAGGGCGGAGTCAACGTCACAGTTTCCTTGATCTACGTCGGTTTTCCAGGTTCCAAATTCGGTTTCACCCAATAAAATGACTGTAAGAGTGGCGTGCTCCCGAAACATTTTGTTTGCTCATTTACTGCTGCATTTGCATTGTTCAGCACAGCAGCAGCAGCTCCTTGTAATTTCTAGAGTAAACTAAAAAGAAACAGGTGACGCATGACGGTGAGATGCTACACACATCCATCCATACGAGCTCTTTTTGCCGAGAAAGTTGATGATGATGATGATGATGGTGGTGGTGGGATGGAATGAAAAAAAAACTGCGGACGCTGGAATGCAGGCTATGGCTTGCGCCGGATTTTAGTCTAAGCTTGGTTGCAGCTGGACGCAAGTTTAGAAAAGGTGGTGCACTGGATGCGAGTCTGGTCCATTCTAAATATTCCTACGAATCGATAACAACCATTTCAGATGAACTTTTATTGCTTGTTTTTTTCAACCGCCGTAACTTAGGAGGCTATGATGTATTTTCTAAAGTTCCAGATTCCAATTGAATCTCTTATGATCAGTTTACAGATTGCAGTTTGGACCATATCAGAAGTCATGTGGATAATCATCATTGCACTCCCCAAGTGTAAGAAATCTCATCTCGTTTCATCTCGTTACGGGACGGGGCGAACCCGTTTGCTTGTTTCTGCAGGGTCCTAAATCCTCCGTAGTCTATACCACGTTCATATGATGGATGACGGGGTTTGTAAGAAACGAGAATATGCACTTTCCTTCGTCTTTGTTCCGGATCATTCGCCATGTGATTGATGGGATGTGGACGTTGGGTTGTTATGAGACTAGCAGGGATTAATTTACGTCATACCGACGGACGACAAGATTTAGGGCGGGGAGCAAAACTATCGAAGTCTAAAGCTATCGAAAATCTTACGGGAGCGTCAATACAAAGGTTCTCTTCGATGATGCGAAATTCGCGTGTGAGCAAGAAGGAATGAATCATAAGCTCTCACTTCGAGGCAGATTTCATAGTTCTCTCTAGAATCCATCCCGTGGATGCATCATGAGAAACCCCATCTCACGTCAGGCAGTTGGGAGGAAGGTGGTTCAGCACAGTTAGGCGCATTTAATCCCACATCTGCCTAACATTAACATTAATCCTCTTCCCTTTCATCCAGTCTTTCCATTGTTCCTGTCCAGCCCCCCAACCTGCGAGTTCCTCTGGACAAGTCCCTTTCTCGACCCTCGGCACCGAATGCCATGCCCACCTTGATTCTCCGCCCATAACCACCGCATCCCCACTATTCAGCCGAACCGCCAAAACCTCCTCTTTATCATCACATCCAATCACAAATACTCCTGAACACCCCACACTAATAGAAACAAGCCCTTTGCCTACACTCTCGGCGATATCCCTATGTGGTGCAAGCATGTCCCCCGGGGAGTAAATGTTCACAATAGCAGCTTGCGCTGTCACATCTGGGAATAACCCATTGACAAGACCAGCGACATCTGCGGGAAATGGCGGAGGAAGAGAGTCGGGGTATCGTTTAGCTGTCCAGTCATATTGTCCTCCCAAAGTCATCCAACGAAGCTTTTTATTGAGAGCTTGAGAAATGGTGAGAGGTTTGTGGATGTCAGTTAAAGGCAGGAGAGTGGTTGCTGGTGGTTCAGAGAACCATTGTAATGGCGATGGAATGGAGTAGAAGGTATGTAGGTTGGTTTTATGGGTTTCTGTTTCGGAAAGGGCGCCGGTTAGAAGGGTTGTAAGGAGATGCTGTTGGGTGGGTATTGGGAGAAGGTTTGGAACGATTAGAAGGCCTGGGTTGTTACTGTTAGTGGAGTTATAGACAAGGCCATAGGGCTGGGAAATACCAGGGACAGAGCTATGAGTGTAGATTGGTATATCCTCAATGGGATTTGTGGTATGTGGTTCGCCCGAGAAACGTGTAAAGACCTCAGCGGCGGTGGCTCCAGAGATGGTAGCATGATGCTTTAACCGAGACTTGTGGTGATCCGACACGGCGCCTGTCGAGAAGTCAAGGATGTCGGCATCTTCGGGTGTCTTTTGGGCGAGCTTGTGGAAGGCTTTGATGTGAGGTGGTGGTTGGTGATGCGCGTGCTCCAGTGGAGGAGGCGGGGGCGCGGTGGAAGACTCGGTGAGGTGCATGGCGTTGGTGGGGTTACGAGGTCCGCGATTGCGCGTGGTTGGCGAGTTGCATCAGCGAGCACCCGGCGGGTCTGCAAAACAGAAAGACTTTACAGATTAAACCAATAAAACCCTCAACCATAGAATAGGTAAAAACCAAATCAATTCACACACCCTCTGTAGAAAAAATCCCGTCACTTTGTATATAGCACCAGACCATCAGAAAGTATTCAGAACCATGTATCATGAATTATCACAATGAGTAATATGCACCTATGTACGTACATCAATTCAAAATTCGTAAATTCATAAATTCATAAAAAGGTATCCCTCAGCACCACCTGTATCTAAACCTGATCAATCTTCTCCTTCGCCGTCTCAATCTTAAACTCACCCCTTTCCTTCATCCCCTCACAACAAAACACCTTCCCAAGCATTCCCTCCGTTCTTCCCTCAGCAGCCAATCTAACCGGACCTTCATGCGCAACCTTCTCCTCCACAATCTTATCACCAATCGCCTTTGCCGCTCTCATCTCTTCGATTCCTGCTTTCTTATCCGCCAAGCCGGTTTCTTTTAATTTGGAAGAAAAAACGGTACCGAGCATTTCCTGGAATTGAGGATGTTATATTAGCCACCATTGTCTTTGAAGAATAGTAAAGAAAACGAATAATAAAGACAAAAACAAAAACAAAAACGCCGCTACATATAAAAACAACATACCTCACCCATACCCTTAACCCACTTAACATGTCCAATAACCTGTGACGGTTGCGAATTTGGAGCAAGCACCACTCTTGCGGTAGAAAAGTTCCTGGTAGTAACAACCCGACGAGTGACAGTTGTGCGCAACATTATGAGCTAGAATTAGAACTAGAATTAACTATGCGACTATAGTTATAGTTGTACTTGTAGTTGTATATAATTCAGAGATGAATATCCGGTCTCGTAAAATAAAACACGCAGGGTGATTTCAATAAAGAAAAAAATGATGAATCAAAAAATCCAGATACGAAATTATATATCAACATCAAGGTAAGACTAATGATGAAAACATCACGTGCACGGAAGCGTATACTGTAGCTGATGACGGCATCCGGAGGGGAAGCGGAGTAAGGTCCACGGCAGCGAGAGATGTGTGTCTGTGTTTTTTTTTTCTCTCCTTAGAGCTGGTTAAGAAAAAATCTTCGCGAGTACATACATAGCAATGACGGTAAGCTGCAAGTAAGAGTTTGGGGGAAAGGGGGGTTATTCCTTCTCCCGAGAGCCTATGGTTCATCATTTTCGTGTGTATCGAGCTATGTGTCCAGCAGCTACTTTCAAAGATCGTGTGTACCGAGCGATCTATCCAGCAGGTAAACGGGATAAAAGGTATACACCAGCACACTCAAGTATTCTCGATAACTTCAACATCGATAACATCCCCTCCCAAAAAAACGGCATCTAGATTCCAGAGCAGTGATGTGGGTGGTGTTAAAGTAATTTCCAATTCCCAACGATATGATACCCATTCTCAGTATCCCAAAAACCCCTCTCTATCCCTCTATTGACAATCCTCACATTTCTCCCCAACTTCACAAGCGGATGCTTTCTCCCCCACCAACAATACATTCTCCTTCTTCCCATCCATCTCCCCATTCCCCTGCTCCTCAACCTTACTCTCACCAGCTTTCACAGCCTCCTTCTTTCCATCAACATGACCCAACCCTCTCCCAGGATCCACAACATCTCTAACCTTCTGCTTCAATACCTTTGTCTCGGGAAATCCCCCATCCACTTTCCGGTCCCAAAGTACCTTGGGTTCCGAGTCTTTATCGTTCTGGATGGTGACTACAAAGGTACCGCCGGTTGAGGGTTGTAATGAGACTTCACCGAGAGATGTGGAGAAGGTGGAGAGGAGTTCTTGGCCGAAGTATGCTGCGCCTGTTGGGAATTAGCGAGTGATGGGGATAGAGGGAAGTGGGATGAAAGGTTACACCAGATTAAGGGCGGGGTAGGTGTGAATGGGATTACATACGGAGGAGCCATTTGCACTGCGTGCAGAAGGCAATGGTCACTCGGGGATAGATATTGGCAGACATTATGTTCTTAGAGGTTCAGTATGGAGATTCGATACACGAGATGCACGGCAGCTTTATACAGGTGCGCTATGGAGCATGAGGTGCCGGGTAAACAAAATCGCGTCATAGCTCGGTGGCGCGCTCGTCTTTAAGCTCCATGGTCTGGTAAGCTTCACCAGTCGCGACGGGGCGATTCAGAGATGGGGCTCCGAGAGCTTCAGGGCTCACAGGACGAAATCACAGTTCAATAATTACGACAATTTAACATAGATTCAAAGTTGAAAAAGAGGCCGGACAAAGACAAGGCCCATCAGTGCTGTATAAGCTTTTAGATATACAGATGCAAAAGACCGTAGAACTCCATTTCGTAAAAAAGATTTTTATTCCCAAGATAACGCCAATCCCGTATTGTTTACGATCTGGGCTTCTCCTTCTTCTCGGACCACAAGCTAAGCTAAAGTCAGTATTTGTTGCAGATGGCGACGTTTGTAGGGAAACTAACGCGTGAAGTCCGACACCGGAGACCTTGACGACCTTGAAACGAACTCCGGGAATATCTCCCTTGGCCTTTCCCTTACGTCCGAATCCGGCAAGGAGGACCTCGTCGTTCTCGTCAACGAAGTTAAGACAACCGTCGTTGGGGACTAATCGCGATTCCGTCAGCCATTTGCTCCGATTCCTTTGTGACCCTCCTCTGTCGCGAATTTCCTCCCGATTCTTCCTCATTCCAACATTCCTTCCCATTCAAATTCCAGGTAGATGGGTGTGCATACCGAAAGCGGTGACCTTCTTTCCGTTCTTGATGAGCTGGACACGGACACACTTTCTGATGGCAGAGTTGGGCTGCTTGGCCTCAACTCCGACCTTCTCGAGAACAATTCCCTTGGCGTGGGAAGATCCTCCGAAGGGAGAGGACTTGAAGGCAGTGCCCAAAAGTCTCTTCTTGAAGCCCTCGTCGGCCCATCGGCTATGACGATGGTCAGTATTTTCTGATTCGTATATTCGATATTATCGGCGCGGATGGGCGAAAACGTACTTGTTAAGACGGTGGGTGCGGAGCTTGCGGGCGGCGTTCAATCCTCTAGGCTTACCTCTGTAAAACACCGGAATGTCAGTATTTCGCCATTATCACAAAAACTCGCGTCGGATTTGAAGATTTCCGTACTTTCCCATTTTGAATTATGTTTGTCGGTTTCGGTGGGAACGGGTTGTCGACGACGGTAAGTCTGGCAATGCTGCTGAGCTTCTCTGGTATTGTGCGCCAAATCCTGGTTTGTGGTGCACTAAGCAGAAATTGAGGGTGGTAGCCCTAGTGAAAAGCAGTCACGACACCCCACCGTAACTGAGCTCGCACTGATGTGATGTTATCTTATCAGCTGATCTAATCGTCACGTGCTATCTTTGGCTATACACTCGGTTTACGAGTCTTTGCTTCACGACGGCATGTGAACGTTGTATATTCCCCAAATATTCTTGTGTCCTGAATTCAGGATTCTGAAATAACCAAGTTTGCCACTGAACATTATCGGCGACCGATGGCACTTGCGTTTCTTGTGTTGAAACACGGTCGCCAAACAAGATCGTAGGACAACGCAAATTCCTGTTCGCGAATCGCCATGGCCATCGCTAGCTCACACCCAGCTCATGAGCCCTGCCCAGATTTTTCCTGAGCTGAGGAAGGGCTCAACTTTACGCGTTTCGCGTCTGACGCGCAGAGCTGTCTAGATATCCTCTCGCGAGTCGCCGTGTTCCCTGAAAGTTCCAAGCCTCTATCGCCGGACCTCACATCGTTCTCTGCCTCAATCTCCGAGATTTGTCGCAAGATTCATCCCCTTTACTGCAACGATTGGCTTCCACCTTGTCCAACTGCCACCGGAATTTCTTATAATGCCTTTCCGAGCCCCGGATCTACAATCTTCCTCCTCCTACTTGCCTTCTACGTAATATCTCTTACAGCAAGTATACTAACGATCTACAACATTCCTTATTAACACACATCCAAAGCAGCAGCGCGCCGGAATCCGGATCACCAAGGAATTTTTGAATCTCCGAATAATGCTGGTAGAATCCATACAAACACGGGAAGGAATGTCTGTGCGAAACCGCCATACCTCACCCAACAGGGACATTATACTCTAGATAGATACATGTTTGGCAAGATATCCGTGATCTCCGGGATGTTTGGCATGCTAGATAAGGTATGTATGTATTACTTTTACCTACGGAGTACCGCAAAGCACGTTGAACGCGTGTTAGCTGGCTGGCTCGTACGCTGGTAATACTAAACGCAACATAAAAAAGGTATCGAATGTCGATCCAACGTGTCATTAGATTAAAGACCCTCCTCTGTAACTCAAAACAGAAACGTTACAGGTCAATGATTAACATGGAAACGATATATATCCGTCTTAGGTTTCTGATACATACGGTCCCTCGAGTCCCAATGTATGTAGGGTTACCTTAGAGTCGGTACCCGGTACCCAGGGGTTATCATTCCGTCTCACACTCCCTCAAGCACGCAAGCACATGGAGTGGATCCTCCTCTCCTCCCTTTATCACAGACGTCATCCATAGATCTCTAACCATCTCTGTATTCGGGAACTCCATGTCTCGGACCATCATCAAGTCTGAGCAAGCAGCTGCTCACGGACATTGTAGGCGTGACCGAACTCCGTGTGGACGTAAGTATGTAGGCATCGCAGGGTCCACAAGATCCACAATGTTCACAAGGTTCACAGGGTCCACAAGGTTCACAGGGTGGTCTGAAGCTGAAGCTGGGGCGCAAAGCCCGAGGCCCGAAGTCCAAGCTCTTGACTCTGTGCACACTGGATCGCGAATCTAAGAGCATCTAGGAAAATCTAGGAGAATCTAGCGACTCTAGCACGTTTGCGCACGGTCTTCGGTCACGTAAAATCATCACTTTCGATCACTCGAACCCGCAAATCCGCACAACGTCGGCCCGCAGTCAGGCTTAAGCTGCAAAGTACGAGTATGTACATCGTATTCAAAGCGAACTGAAACTACGACCTTTTGTGACCTTTTTTGCCGAGAAAAATACCGATATCGAATCGGGGTTATGTAATGTCTATAAGATACCTAAAAGGAATACATACCTTACTCTAGCTACAGTATGTACTCTAGATTCATATTTTGATAAACCAAATCCAGTCCTAGGTTGGTATTAAGCGAACGGAGCAAAAAGAGAAAACGGAGCAAAACTCTTGACCAAGGCCTATTTATCTATCTATCTATCTATCTATCTATCTATCTGTCTGTCAATTGAGTTGCTTCTAGTTTTACCACCGAATGTACTGGAAACTCATATACCATATACCATATACCCATTCTGGCTGAATCAATCCCGGAAAATCTATCATCCGTGTCATTGGTGGCGGGTGTTTGAAGAGTGGAGACTCCATAGTCCCATCTTCCGTATTGAAGCCCAACCTCCGTTGGAACTTAAATGGCTGCGGAGACAAAACGGGGAAGGTGGAAGGTGGAAGACTGGCGGGTGTGGCGGTTGTAGCGGGGGTATGTGACGGCGGAGGGAAATCATACTATGGTGACCATAGCCATAGTTCGCACCCCGCAGTCCGCTATGTACATCCATAAATTCCAACCGGTTTCAAAAACTTAACTCGATACAGTATGTATAACTATACCTATAATCCAATCCAGTCCATACAATTCAGATAAGTCATACAATCCAGACAATCCAGACAATCCGATCCAAGCTTCTCGTATATAGTTCAATCAAAAACCACCATACCATATCTAGTCCTCGTACGAAAACGTGCACATGGCATGATTATGGTACAACATATAGAGAAATTAAAGTTTTGTTTCTCGTGTGTTTTGTATAGATTGTATTGTATAGATCGGTTATACATTGGTTATACACTAGTTTTTATTGTGTAGCTTGGCCACAGATTGGTTTTTATTGTGCAGATTGGTTACAGATCGAGATTAAAGTTTGGAATGATCAGGTTACTACTCTGTATGACACTATACGATGTAACGTAAAGGTTTAATGTTTTTTAGACGAGGAGAGGGGAGGTATCTGCTGATACTTGTGATACGGTGATGCCTGTGATACCCGGGATTTCTGTGAGGGCCATGACGGCGATGATGGCTATGATGGCCATGATGGTCGTATGTACTGTAGATTAAGATATCGGTGCGCTGGTATATGGGCGCATTTCCTGGGTGTATGGGCGCATCGCCTGGGAGTATAAGTGCACTGATAAACATATGAATTGGGAATTAAGAATGGGTGCATTGATAAACATAGGAATTAGGAATTAGGGATTAATGAACATAGAAATTAATGACCATTGCAATTGGGAATTGGGGCTTACTTATTTACATCCGATAACATCAATATCGAACAAATCAGCCACATTCCTCTTCATACCCTCTCCTCTCCCCTCTTTCTGGAAACAACCGTCACCCCCCGCGGGAAACAACTCCATTAGGCATGACATGGTATGGTATGGCAGGGTACCACATGTGCAGCTACACATCAAATCGGAATACAGAGTTGCGAACGCAGGGAAAGCCGGGCAAAGCCAGGGACAAGGCAGGGAAAAGGCAGGGAACATATAGATGGATATGTATGGATATGTATTGACGCCTCGATCATGCAGGTACCGATAAGTTAACGACTATGTAGGGGTGCTAAAAATTTGTTGTTGTGGCATGCTTCTGCTATACGCTACCTATACTAGAAGAAACTGTACTTGATACGGACATGGATGTAGGGTCGAGGTATGTACAGTTATATTGCTTGAATAATGAAATAAATAAATGAAAGCAAAATATTAATGTTGAATTAAATAAATACAGAAAAGAATGAAGGAAGGAAGAAAAGAAGGAAATATATACCTGATACACTTGGTGTATTGTAGATTGTATGTTGATTTATCAACTATATACAGGTAATGGGATTCATCCATTCAGGCTTCGGAATTCAGTTCAATCTTGATACCCCCCCCCCCCCCCCCCCCCGCATACCTCCTTATATATATATACCCATTCACTACATACCTCATTTTTCGTTAAATGATCGGATCCATGTATTCTAATATATCCATTAGATATATACATACATAAACTCCTTTCCCGATATCTAGTAATCTGTAATCAGTAATCTGGTAATCTAGCAACCGGTAGTCTGTATGTATATTGGAAACCACAGTATATTGCTTCTCTCTCTGCTTCTATTCCGTTCCTATTAGATTTATCCATTTCCATGTGTAACGTATTTCTCTTCCCTCTTTCTCCTTTCACTTCCTCTTTTCCATTCTCCTTCTCTCTTTCTCTTCATATCCCCATTTCCGTTTCCGTTCTTTGCCCAATTTCTCTTCATATCCCCTTTATTTTCTCCTACTCTTCTCCCCTGCCTTTTTTTTCTTTCGTTTCACCCCTCTCATCTCAGGTAAAAGTACCCCCCCCCCCCCCCCCCCAAAAAAAAAAGAAAAATTTATGCCCCAACCTACATACCTCAACCCGCATGCCATATGCCATGTGGCTTTGATACAGTACAGTAGTTGAAATCCCGTGTGGCGAAATAAGAAACAAAAAATAATATCAACGGCCAAACCCGATGAATATTTTCCATAAGCTAGCTCCGTTTTCTCGGGCTTCTCCGAGGTGATAGTTACATAGGCACGAATAGGTAGTTATATGTATAGGATATCGGGTATCGGGTATCGGATTATGTTTCACCCTTCACCCTTCACCGTTCACTATTTCACCGCACTGTTTACTGTATGTATTCATGAATCTATAGTATGGAGGGAGGGGATGCACGAGGGCGCGGGGAATGTTCGAATTTACTGTGTGAATCTATGAATCTGTAGGGTCTGGACCCTTGGCTGTTGACCATGGATGCTGGAAAATAAAGTTGAAAAAGGTCTCAGGATATCGATATTTGATATTTGATATTTCAATCTTATGAATATGCATAAAAGGCAACAAGGTAAAAGGCAAAAGGCAAAAGATAAATCGAAAATCAAACCCCCCCCCCCCCCCCTCAGCTCAAGAAAGTGGTTTTTGAATCAGATAGTGGTAGTGATGGTGCTGTTAATGGTGATGATATTAGAAGTCTATAAGTTACAAGGTTACAATTTTAAAACGCCATAAAACATCTTTCTATACCTTCCCTACTCTCTCTATCTTCCCTACTTCTCTACTTCCCCTACTTTCCATATCCTCAAGCTCTACTCTACTCTACTCTATCAACTCATACGAATATCATCACTGCTAAATCAATACCGACTTTCCTTTTACATACATAAAACTAAAAAAAACTAAAACTACAATGATTACTATGACATATATACATGAGCACTAGAGTACACCAGAGCACCAGAGCACCAGATTACCAGTGTACCAGAGTACCTGCATTATGCGGAATCTCCCCCCTCAACCCCCCCCCCCCCCCTCCACGCCTAACCTACACAAAGCTAAAGCCAACACATACACGTGCTCTATGTATACATAGAAATCCAGAGCACGTTGGGTGCGGTTATCGATTATCGATTCTTGATTATTGATTATAATTCTGGGTTGTTAGAGCTAGAGAACCGGGCGGAGTCTTGGAGACAGGTGCTAATCTGGCTAACGGAACCGTTCCGGTGGGGTATGGGTTATGCGTTATTGGATTATGCGGTATGGGTTATATGAACGACTGGAAATTGGAAACTGTGTGTATGGCTGATATTTTTGATATGATTGCGATTCTTGGGAAATGAAAATGAAGGGAAATGGAAATAAAATAGAAATAAAATGGAAATAAAAAATAAATAAAATGGAAAAAATAGAAAAAAAATGAAATGAAATGAAATGAAATAAATAGAAATAAATAAAATATAAATAAATGAAATGAGATAGAAATAAAATAAAATAAATAGAAATAAAAGATAAAAAAAAAATAAGAAAAAATAAAATAAATAGAAATAAAATACAAGAAAAACAAGAAAAACAAATAAAAAAAATAATGGTAGAGTATGGTTATGGCTTCTGCTGTGGTTCTGGTTATAATTATGCCTATCACATGTAGACGGTATCCAAACGGTAAATGATATATGGTACAGAGGGCATAAGTGCAGTGCAGTGCAGTGCAGTGCAGTGCAGTGAACCGGTATCTATCCACGCCTCGACGAATCGATGGAGATAGATAGATAGATGTGCTCGATGACTCCAAGACTCCAAGACTCCAAGACTCAACGGAGATAGATACACTCTAGAGAAGAATAAAATCTTTACTTTGTATGATGGGTACATACATATGTTACGCTTCACCGTGCTATGCTTCACCGTGCTATGCTTCACCGTCGTAATGCTTCACCGTCGTAGTGCTCTGCGTTGCTATGCTATGCTACCTATACCCCCCCCCCCCCAGAAATCAAAAATACCCCCCAATACCCATGATCATCCAATAAACGCAAGTCAACGTTACACGCGTAGTGCGTGGTGCGTGTTGCGTTCCATCGTCTATCATTTATCATTTATCGGCTGGATCCGACCGACCGACTATGCGTACGTATGATGATGATCTTGAACGGAAGGGAACGAAAGGGGAAGGAATGTCACTTACACACCTACCCAGACAGATAGATAGATATGCAGCAAGTACGAGGTGCTGGACAAAAGTGACCGTCACCCCGCGCGGCGCTTAGCACAGAAAAGTGACGGTCACTTTTGTCCACGTACCGTAATTTACATACAGCTCGATTGTATGTACGTGGAATTGATATGGGATATGGGAAATTAGGAAATAGGAAATGGATATTGGATATGGGGGATGATTACAGTACAGACAATTGCAATGGCAATGGCAATGGATATGGGGAATAGGAAATAAGAAATAAGAAATAAGAAATAAGAAATAAGAAATAAGAAATAAGAAATAAGAAATAAGAAATAAGAAATAAGAAATAAGAAATAAGAAATAAGAAATAAGAAATAAGAAATAAGAAATAAGAAATAAGAAATAGGAAATAAGAAATAAGAAATAGGAACGGGAAATAGGAGATAGGAAATAGGAACGGGAAATAGGAGATAGGAAATGATTAAAGTACAAACAATTGCAATGGCAATGGCAATGGCCAAGGGGGTATATGTAGTTATAGATGCATGGTGGTGATGGTATCCGTATATCATGGTTTAAAGACACGAGTATTATGGATTGCAATTGCATCGTATATATACCATATATCAGTGGACCTATCTTTCAGTAAGTGTGAGTATGAGTATGAGTGTGAGTATGAGTGTGCAGTGCAGTGCAGTGTGTAGATATAGCCAAGAAATTCCTCCAAGCCTCATCTTCGAAGTTCGGACAAGGCGAGACAGCCGAAGTGGTTGTGGCATGCCCAACCCCACCACCACCAAATAAACCCACCACCAAAACATCCCGCATCCTGCATTCTGATTCCCAGCAAGTCGTTGTATATATGTAGAGTCCCCGCAGAATCTATCCATCCTCTAAACTCCAGCAGTACAGCAGCAACTCTGAACTCATCTCTGGTGGGAGTGAGCTGAGGATTTCTAGGATTTCTGGGATTTCTAGGATTTCTAGGATTTCTAGGATTTCTAGGATTTCTAGGATTCGTGGGACCTGACATGACATAGCGCGATGAGGAAACCCTTAGAGTCCTAGAGCCTTAAAAAAAGATGCCGACGGCCCGTTGTCGTTGTTCGACTTCGGCTTTGCCCTGACGCTACGAATTGTGGGTAACTAAGTGTGGCTAAGCTAGTTTACTAAGACATAATCACCATAGGCTGACGACTTCCTGTTTTGGCATAGATACAATTGGGTTCTTAAACGAATGTAAATTTGTGCCCATGGTGCCCAGGGTGCCCAGGGTGCCTCCCTGCCTCCTAAACGTGGTTAGTGTGGTTAGTGTGGTTAGTGTGGATATGGGGAAAATACTAAAATACTAAAATACTAAAGTCCTAAAGTGCTAAAGCCTTAAGTGATAAGAGATGCGTTGCTGCGTTGCTGCGTTGCTGCGTTGCAGGAAACAGAATTCGTGATGGTAGATGGTAGATGGGGGATGGGGGGTTTTCTTGCTGCTGTTGCTTCGAGAGTGTTGAGATGTTGAGATGTTGAGGGTTTCTGGGTTTCTGGTTGTCTGGGTGTCGCATGTTATGTAATGTGAGACAGTTCGTTAACTTTGCTGATCTCTCACACTTCGCTCACTTGGCTCACTTTGCTCATCTCGCCACTTCGCTCACCTCGCTCATCTCGCCACTTCGCTCATCTCGCTCACTAGGGGGATTTAGCAACGCAAAAATCATGGGAATAGCATTGAAAAGTCACGCATTAGCGCGTTTTCGTGCAGAAGCGTGCAGCGATGCGCGGCGGGTCCCACCATATGTGAGGATCATCCACCATACACATGACTATCGTTATACAAAACGCTACCATAGATAATGCAAAATTTTTAATGCGTCACTACGCCTTTTGGGTTTAACTCGAACATGTTGCTTAGGAAATGGTGTGGTAGCGACGCGACACTCGAGGACACCACCGATTAAACATAACACCATCATTTAAACATAGCGGACATGTTAGATGTTGAACTGGAAGAGGATGTTTTTTATTCTTTTCGCCTCTACGGTTACTTTCGCAGTGGATTTTGCGGGTGTTCGGGTTGGGAACGTCATTGATCTCCACCGTGAGCGGCAATGCCGAGAAGAAGCCGAGCGTCGCGTGGTACGGTACCGTCCACCACTTTCGGTTCCCATCCAAGAGCCCTTTTCTCTCGACAAATATACAGAGGAGCACTGAACTCGATAAGTACGATAAAGTAAACCGGAATCCGATCAGACATCGGGCCGGTATGGTGGTGAATTTTTTTTTTCATGCAAGACGCTCGCGCCTCGGCAATGTTTACCAGAACTTTTTTCATGTCCGTTACTTATATGCGTCTACTCACCCGCATGCTGTACAAAAGGTCACCCTAACGCACACTTAAGCAGACGCACGAGATATCCGAAGAATTTTTGCTAAATCCCCCTACTTCGCTCACTTCGCTCCCACTTCGTTCACGCGGGGAATACAACTACATACGTTATCTCCCACCATATCTAAAAAAACCGATTCTGATCGACGATTCGTGATCCAAAACAACGGGGGTTCGGGGTTCGTAATTCTTGAACCAACCAATCGGAGAAGAAGGCGTGGTATGGTGGTCATTACATATCCACAGCGCCGGATAATAGTGACCGAGTATGTATGTATGGTGCCCCTTAACTCCGCGACAGTTTCGTGTATGGAGAAATGAAAAGGTTACATATGGATATACTGTAACCACTACTACTACTACCTATACCTAACTACGACTGAAGTATATCTTGCATTGTGAAATGATTGTCCTTTTGTCCTTCCTGTTGTGTCGCATATCGTACTCGTGAAAATACCACGAGGTTGATACACGAGGAGTGACCCCCCCCCCCCCCCCCCCCGCGGTGTGCACAATGCACTGCGGAAACTTTAGTTGCTGATAGGTGAAAAAATTGAGAATAAAAAGAAACGTTTTCAGATGCCGAGATGGAAATTATGAAGCAAATACCATTTTTGTTCCTGCTTATTTCCACATCCTCCGTTTCTTTCCGTTGGTACCAGAGCTCGCCGTCAGAGCCGGTCGCATGGCGAGTTGTGTTCCAGTTCGGTGGCGGGTACGGTGGTAGTGGTGCTGCTGCTGCTGCTGCTGTGGTTGTGGTGGGTTATTGCTGAGATTGAGGGGTCGACTGACAAGTAATGGTGGGATACTGCTTGCGGGTATGGTACGTAGATACAATAGAGTACGTAATCTTGAATTTCCGAATAAATCCTGTCAGTGCAAATTTGTCGATGTGTATTCTGAGGGAAGGGTATACAACTGGGTATCTTCTGGAGAATTTCCATGTCCTATTGTATTGTTTTGTTGCACCAATCGCTGTACTTGACAATACCGCTGAGCGTCTGAAACTTGGCGTGCTTCTTTTCTGCGGGGTGGCCGTGGGTCAGGCTTCTGTGCCCGAAACTTGGCTTGCTTTTGCGGGTCCCGTCTGTCATACCCGGGTCTTGGCGTGCATGCTTCTTCTGCGGGTCCCCCTCTGTGCAGCCTCTTGCGCCGTCGGCTCTGCTGCTGCTGCTGCTGCTGCTGCTGCTGTGCTGCTGCTGGCTTGCGTTTCGTGCCTGGCTTGTGCTGACTGGTCACCGGGGCTAATAATCTTGGCTAAACTTCTCCAAACCTTCCCCAAACTTGTCCAAAACTCTCTTTAAAACTTTGACCAATTAGGTTAGTCTAATCAGTTTTAGTCAATGCTGCAGCTAAAAAGCTTTCTCACTTTGGCTAACCTAATTTGTAATTCATCGCCTCTAACGCCAAATGGATCCCTCGCCGCCATCATACACCACATGGATTGCTCATTCCTCGCCTCTCTCTTATGATAGCATCCGAACAACTCTGTCGGAACGCCTTCCTCATCGTCCACCGCTCGCTCACGCTGCGCCGAGTTTTCTTCCGCCGTTTCGCGAAAAAAAAAAAAAATAAACACCAGCCCCGTCAGCTTTTCGCACTATCAATTCCCAACTTCCCTATTCTTCCGTTTAAGCTTCAACTGCCCTGTAATAACGTCCCTGCCCGTCCTGGGTGAACCATTGGTCGTCTATCCTGACATGTGTCGCCCTATCACAAAACTGCAAAAATACTTGATGTCATATGAAGCGAGTTGCCTCCTGCAAGGCCCCGCAAATCAAAAATAATAATCAACCGAGTAGCTGCTTTCCGGCTGGATCAGGTCCAGCACCTGCCCGAAGGTCAGAAATTGATGGCCCAAATAAGGCTAAAGAGTAGGGTTTTCCAGAAGATTTTCCCTGCAGACAGCCGATGCCGAACCTCTGTGGCCGCCTTCTAAAAACCACCCTCGAGACTACGTCGATTGGAAAAGTGGCAATGCGCATATAGTGGAGACCCTGCCCACACTTCCATCCGATCCTATAAACCCACCACCATCGATAGCGACGGCGCTCGCGACAAAGTCTTCTGTTGTTTTTTTCAACATCCGCTCACTATCATCGTCAAATATTCAACATGACTTTTGTCGACCGCTGGAACAAGCGTGTGGCCGAGAGCCCGGTGGGAAGATATTTCCACTTGGAATTCTCAGGCCACCGCAAGGAGCGTAAAGGATCGCGCTTCTTTACTGAAATTCGTGCAGGTCTCGCAACGTGAGTATTGTTTTTCAGCCCTGAGACAATTACAAATGTGCTAACGATATTGATTAGATTCTTTGCTATGGCGTAAGTTTAGCCAGCACTCACTCGCGTGATCCAACCATATGTCGCCCACCTACCACCCCAGCCATTTCGATTGGAAATGCAATTTTCCTCTATCAATTCTTTTTGGAATAAAAGTGCTAATATTTGTTTCTCCACACCTTCAGTTACATCATCGCTGTAAGTTACCGTCGCTCAAGTCGTATGATTATCCACTCGTGGTCAGTTATTGACTTTATCCACTAGGTTAATTCATCCATCACCTCACAATCCGGTGGTACTTGTGTGTGCGAGGGAACTCCGGAGGACCCCGTATGTGACAAAAATGAGGCATACATGTTATGTGTCGGTGTTATTCAGCGAGACTTGGTTACTGCAACTGCAGCTATTGCGGCCTTCACCAGTGTTTTGATGGGACTTGGAGCCAATATTCCCATCGCCTGTGCACCTGGAATGGGATTGAATGCTTACTTTGCTTACCAAGTCGTTGGTTACCATGGAACTGGACCTGTCTCGTACAACCTCGCTCTCACCGCCGTTTTCGTCGAAGGATTTATTTTCATCGGTTTGTCACTCTTGGGAATGCGTCAATGGCTCGCACGTGCTATTCCTGCTTCGATTAAGTTGGCGACTGGTGCTGGTATCGGACTTTATCTTGCTTTGATCGGTTTGACATACAGTGCTGGTATTGGTGCTGTCACCGGTGCTGTCGCTACTCCTTTGGAGCTTGCTGGATGTACTGCCGAGTACAAGGACCCCATTACCGGACACTGTATGTCGCACAAGATGCGTAACCCTACATTGTGGCTAGGTATCTTCTGCGGAGGTATTTTTACCGCTGTTTTGATGATGTACAGGTATGTCAGCTTGGAATCTAAATTTCCATTTTTGGATACTAATACATAGAAAAGAGTTAAGGGTGCCATTATTGCCGGAATTGCATTGGTTTCCATCATCTCTTGGCCTAGAACTACTCCCGTCACTTTCTTCCCCCACACCCCTGTTGGAGATGCCAGCTTCGAGTTCTTCAAACATGTTGTTGGATTCCACAAAATTGAAAAGACCTTGAACGTCCTTGAGTGGGACATCACTGGAGCTGGAGGACAGTTTGGACTTGCTCTCGTTACTTTCCTTTATGTCGATATTCTTGACTGCACTGGTACTTTGTACTCCATGGCTAGATTTGCCGGATTCGTCGATGAGCGTACCCAGGGTATGTTACTAATTCTATCTTGGAAAGGGAAACATGATTTGATATTAACAATTATATAGACTTTGAGGGTTCTGCTATGGCCTACATGATTGACGCTTTTGGAATCACCATTGGATCTCTTTTTGGATCTCCTCCAGTAACTGCCTACATTGAATCCGGAGCTGGTATCTCGGAGGGAGGTAAGACTGGAATTACTGCAATCGTCACTGGTCTTTGTTTCTTTATCAGGTAAGTTTTTTTTTCCCCTTCTAATGATTAACCACAAAACTAAAAACATAACAGTATTTTCTTCGCCCCCATCTTCGCCTCCATCCCCCCCTGGGCAACCGGCTGCACCCTCATCCTCGTCGGTAGCATGATGATGAAAGCCGCCGCCGAAATCAACTGGGCATACCCCGGCGACGCCATCCCAGCCTTCGTAACCCTTCTGATAATGCCAATGACCTACTCAATCGCCTACGGACTAATCGCAGGAATCATCACCTACATCATCCTAAACTCCATCGTATGGTTCATTGAATTCATCTCCGGAGGTCGTATCGTCCCCTATGCCAAAGAGGTTAAGGAACCTTGGACTTGGAGAATTGCTGGTGGTATCCTACCACCTTGGATCACCCGTCTTATGGCGGGCAAAAAGGACTTTTGGCGCCCTTATGAAACTGACTCGGATTATTCTAACTCCCGCCCTGGTTCCAAGGATCAGCTCCCGGAACCGGATTCTCCGGTCTCCGTGGAAGTGGATAATGAGAAGAGAGCTTAGTGGTCGGACTTGGTCGGACTTGAAGACTGCATGTAATGGTTGGATTTAATGGAGGGAATATGGAAGATAATAAAAGGGTATTTAATTTTTTTTATATATATATATGGCGGAAATATGAAAGATGGAGGATAAAGGATGGAGGGTGTATGAGTTGTATGATCAATTTCTTTTTTTTTGGCGGGTGGGCGGGGGTGGGCGGGGGGTGAGGGGAGGGGAGGGGGTGAGGGGTCAGGGGGTTTGGGGGTGAGGGGAGGGGTCGTCAACTGCGATAGTCTGCTGTGCAGGTTCGGATGCTGTTTATTTTTTTTTCACCTTGTTTTTTTTGTTTGTTATCTGTTGTTATTGGTGAATGATGTTTTATGTGCGTATGCAAAAGATGGATGATGGGGATAATGGGGGAGGGGGGGGAGGGAGGGGATATGTGGGAGAGAGAGAGGATATGTGAAATGTATTTACTTACTAAATGGGCTGGATTTTGAGGGATTTTGAGGATGAAGTAATTTTAAATCAAAAGGAAAATAAAAATAAAGAAAACGCTTGGTCGTTGTGGTAACTTTATGCTTTATGTATTGATTATTGATTATTGCGTATTGATTATTGATTATTGAGGGTTGTGGGTTGTGGTTTGAAAAGATGTGGATGTTTTGGAGGGTTTGAATATTTCGTGGAAGCTGCTAGCTATGAATTATTTACTACTTGGTAGCTTTGAGAGCGATGATAGATTGTCTACAGGCACAGGCATAGGCATAGGCATAGGTAATACCAATACCAATACCAATACCAATACCAATACCAATACCATCATCAACACCTTTATCCCCCCATCCCCGCCCCCCCCCTCCCCCCCCTCCCCGCCCCCCAAAAAAACAAAACAAAAAACAAAAATAAAAAATATATACATCCCATACTAACAATCAATATCTTAGTCTCGTGTCGTGTCGTGATAGTTTACAGAAATTCACTTGTTACGGATACTGAGATACTGACTGAGATACTGACTGAGATACTGACTGAGATACTGACTGAGATACTGACTGAGATATTGAGATACTGAGATACTGAGATACTGAGATACTGAGATACTGAGATACTGAGATACTGAGATACTGAGATACTGAGATACTGAGATACTGAGATACTAACTGAGATACTGAGATACTGAGTCATAGCCTTGAAATACGTATCAGTATCAGTATCAGTATGTGTGTATGTCCCTTTTTTTTGCTTTTTTTTGTTGTATCTAAGGAAACGGAATGTGGCGTAATGTGGCGCCTATGTATGTATGTATGGAAAAGAAGTAGAGATGTAGAGAAGTAGAGAAGTAGAGAAGTAGAGAAGTAGAGAAGTAGAGAAGTAGAGAAGTAGAGAAGTAGAGAAGTAGAGAAGTAGAGAAGTAGAGAAGTAGAGAAGTAGAGAAGTAGAGAAGTAGAGAAGTAGAGAAGTAGAGAAGTAGAGAAGTAGAGAAGTAGAGAAGTAGAGAAGCAGAGAAGCAGAAAATCAGAAAAAAAGGTATATTTTGTATTCCTATACACAATAATGATGTAGCTAACAATATCTCTGTCCCGTAGTCCCTAACAATATCCCTATCCCTAACAATATCTCTGTCCCTAACAACATCATTATCCCTATCATTATCCCTATCCCTATCCATATAGCTATGTAGCTAAGTAGCTAACAATATCATTATTTTTGCAGCGTACTTTTCTTTCTCTCATGATATTTTTTTTTTTTTTTTTTTTGGATTCTCGAATTCCTATTTATTTTTTGATTCTCGAATTCCTATTCCTATTGTAATTCCAATTCCAATTCAAATTCTTTGTTTCTTCATACAGCATAACAGTGTTTCTTCACTATTTCTTCCATTTCTTCCATTTCTCCCATCCTTTCCGCCTCATCCCCCTATTCGCCCCACCCCCTATTCACACACACCACCTCATCACACCCCACTATTTCCCCAACGGCACATCCTCCATTTCCCCATCCTCATCCTCATCCTCCTCATCCACATCAATAGGATCCATACCAGAAGCACCGGCATGACCACTTTGTTTAAACTCCTCCTTCAAGCTCCATTTTCCAGTGTAAGGACCCGAACGATTCATGATAGCAATCTCCTCAAGAACTTCCTTAAGATAAGCTTCCGGTTGATTTGTGACTTCTCGGAATCCCTTCATGGACCAGTATTCGTGCTCTGCAAAGTGCGAGAATAGTTGCGTGATTAGATCGGCTCGTGCAATACGGTAGGATTTGTTGTCGTTTGCTTTGCGGATTGGTTGTGTGGGTTTCTAAGGTGGGAGTTAGTGGGTGAAGAAGATGAATGATGGAAGTAAGGAAGGAAGGGAATGAAGGTGGGGGATTAAAAGCTACCCATCCACCACCACCCCCCCCAACAAAAAAGAAAGGTAGAAGTGACACTTACGATAAAGTTTGTAAAAGAACTCTGCAAGTTTCCAGTAGTACCCGGCATAAGAAGATTTCCCGCCACACTGGTATCGTCCAAAAACTTTGTAGAATACTGAGGAGCATCTTCTTTAAGAGTTCTGTTGAGTTGAAACTGTCTATATTCATCATTATAAACCGGTAGAACGGCACATTCATGTTTAGCAGTTCCAACCAAGGCTGTTCGTTTTGGTATAGCTTTTCTAACATATGGTTGGAATCTATTCTTTCCCTTATCTTTGTCGTTTCTGTATTTATGCTGTAAAAGGAAACGGGGAGGAATTGCTGGATCGCCTTCTTTAACTCCGGTATCCATCTTGGATTCGTAACCTGGCATGTCTTGCTCGGTAAATACGTAGGTGTTGGTTACTTCCATGTTGGTAATGTTTAGGTCATATTCCCGGGGAATATCCTCTCCGTTTATCGCGTTCTTTTCAAGGAAGAGCTTGAGCTATGACATGTCAGCGGTATTCTTAAAAGGTATCCAAAGCCGACAAAGCTCATCATCGCAACCTCTCACCCCTCCCAAGATTTCCAAACCCACAAACTCCGGCTTCGCACCCCCCGACTGTAAAAAAACTCACAGCCACCACCTCTATAACGTACCTGCTTATCACTCGGCGCCTGCGTATCCACCCTCACAGTTCCCAACACAATTTCCTCATCCTCATCAATATCCTTCCACCTCTCCGCCAAAAACTGCGGCAACTTAACAAGCCATACCGCTCTCTGACCAGCCGAGATATCTAAATCTCCCGCGTCCTCATATAACTCATCATCATCGTTGAAAGAGGCAGATGCTGGGGACTGGGAGGTTTCCGTCTTGATGTGCCCGACGCTTGGTTCTTGCTTGATGTGTGTTGCGGAGGATGATGAGGATCCCGGCTCGAGCTTGATGGGCGCTGACATGGCGCTTGGAGAGTATGAGAATGAGGATGGAGGTGGGATGAAGATATGGCGTGCTGTGCCGTGCTGTGCCGTGCTATGCTACGCTGTGTCGAAAGTTTCTTTGACAATAGCAGCGGGACCGGAAGTTAATGTGGCTTTACTGGTCCTGAGTTACGTCTTGATAAGTCTGGGCTCCAGTCTTTCTTTGTGAAGTGTTGCGTCGCGGTTGTAAAGAAGTTGAATAAACGGTCGGTGTCGGTATCGGGATCGGGGTTTCAAAGAACGGGGTATTAGTCGTTGGTCGTTGGACGGAGGAAGTTGGACGCAGGACGCAGGACGCAGTACGCAGGATGTTAGACGTTGGATGGAGGAGGCAGGACGTTGAATGGTGAACGTTGGGCGTTGAAAGTTTATCGTGATAGATCAGTTATAACGTTTTGCACAATAAAGAGCGAAAACGAATAAGTCGGAAACGAATAAGTTGGGCAAATAGACAGATCGATATCTAGATATCTAGCTACGCCGCAACTATTTCAGCTCTGAAAATCGTATCGTATCGTATCGTATCGTATCGTATCGTATCGTATTTCAGCTCGGCGCAGCGCGGTGAGGTGCGGTGAGGTGAGTTGGAGTTGACAGGAATCCTTTAGTTGTAACTCGTCAGTCGCGTGTCGTCTGTAGATGCTAGATGCTAGATGCTAGATGGGAGACGTGACAGACAAAGAATACACGACGGAGTTACGCGCGTTGCGTTTTGCGGCTGATTTTACGACAGGGTTGGGTGCGGCGCTGGATCCTGGTCTGGGCTGGCATGGGCTGGCAGTGGCACCATAGATTGGGACCTTAGACACATACATACTCGACGTGCCCACTACATATGTAGCGACACTGTTAGAAAGTAATGGTAACGTTTTTAAGAATACAGCTTAAGAATACAGCGAAACCTAGAAACAAAGCGATTCATATAATAATGCAATAATGCAAGAATTATTTCAATCCACCCGGCTCAGTGGCTGTTGTCACTAAGATAAGGAAGAGTTATACCACTCTACTTCAGTCTTATATATGGGTAGCATCAGAAGTAGCATCACAAAAAAATAAAAAACAGCAAGATCTATTAATGCCTGGAATATCCCTACCGCCACTATATACTACCACTGTCGAATTGATCGAATCTTGATTAAAGAAACAAAAAAATAAATAAACATACTTTTATACGCCGTAAAACTCAAGTATATACAATATCACTAATCCCAGGGTCATCAACTCCAACTCCAACTCCAACCTCAGATTCCCATATTTCACCCCTACTCCCTACTTCTCCCTTCCTACTTCCTAACTTCTAACCACCTCAACAATCTCCCTATTAACGCCCGCCGATTTAAAATCCCTAACCAATCTACACTCAAACCCACCTCTTCCCTCAACATCCTTAACAAAATCATCCACGCCTCCTCCAACACCAAAATAAATTTTCTTCGCCGCAACCAAAGCCTTAGCATTCTGTCCCAGGGCTTCCAAAACCACATCCGTAAACCTCCCCGCCGTTTCCGGTTCATAAATAGTTTCACTGCCCAACACCAAATCAAATTTCCCATCCCCAGTAGTAGTTTCCTTCAATAAACCAACCATATCGGCACCCCAAGCACCTTCCAGAAAAACCATCTCAATCCCAAGCTCCTTCAATTCCGCCTGAAACCCCTCAGCGGAAAATAATTCATAAACATCGAAATCTCCTTTTTCTTCCCCGGTGATTAAACCCTTATAGACGGCGTAACATAACACAATATTCGGTAACGTGACAAGCTTTATCACATCTAGGTTATAATCTGCCAACACCAACACCCCGCTTTGCTTGTTTTCTAGCATCTGCCGGAATATCATTAAACTAGGAAGTGCGGACCCGCATCCAAGTTCAAGGATCTTGGTGCGGTTGTTGTCTTCGCTTTGGTTCGCGGTAAAAACTTCAGATAGGTAGTTGGATAGATCTATTGAGCATTCCCAGCTTTTTAATCCCCCCTCGTAGATTCGTCGTCGGATATCGTGGTCGCCGACAAATTCCCCAAGTGATGTGTCGTCGGAGGTTTTCAGTTGCATTTCGGTATCGAAGACGGCGCGCCGAGGGAGCGAAGGGTTGGTAGGTGCAAAGTTGTAGGAAATGTTAGGAGGAAGTGTTGGCAGGAGATTGCTTAATGTGTGGAGAACCGGGGGGAGGAAGGGTGCTGCATCGCTGGTATCGGTTGTGTCGTTGGGGTTTTCGGGTTTGGTGGAAGAAGAGACGGCGGGGGATTCATCGTCGGAATCTGGATCGGCGGCGAAGAAACGGAATGGCATGGTGATGGTGATGCGCGGCGACTTGATAGGTTGGAGTTGAAGTTGAAGATTTGGTGATGGTGGGGTGACCGTACCGTGGTGGGGTAAAGGCGCGTGCTGTGTGCTCTAGGTTCCTACATTTAGATTACTAGTTCCTAGTTCCTAGTTCCTAGGCAAGGCGGCATCTCATACACATGATCGATAGGCAAGCAAGCATAGCATGAGGCAGGCGACATCTACTCATCTATCGATATTCATTTTTGTCTGTTCTGTGATATCATCAGTATTTTCCATCTGTTTTTGTTTTTGTCCCCAAACAACACATTTTTTTGCTCTTCAGTTTGTCGTCGCTATGTACTGCCTCAATCGCATCGCTCGCTTGCTCGCTCGTTTTTTTTCACTCGTTGCGCACACGCGCACATGCGCAAACCGTCCACTAACAACACCCCCCTCCTGCAGCCTATGTGTGTAACAGGGATGGCGTCTCGTTGCGCACGCTAAATCGCGGGACCAGACGTGAATCTTCGGAACCCGACAATTTCTGGCGCGTGTGCGAGCGTGAGAAGTCGTCAGCGTCTGAAGAATCCCAGTTTCCTCCTCCTGTCCAGTACCGCCGAAACCTACAATGCCACCTATTCGAACCCCTCGACGCTCAGAAGCTCCTCCCGGCACAGGAGTTATCGAACCTAGCACCCCCAATGCCCCGGCTTCTTATTCCCCTACTCCACATAATGGTCTTACGTTAAGACATACACAACGTTATGTTGGAAGAGTATCGGGAGTTCAGAACTTTAGTCAGGCGGATTTACGCGCTTTGTTGGAGGTATTGGAACAGGTGGTTCCTTATGATGTTGATAGCTGGGATGTGGTGCGGGAGAGGTATGTTGGGGTATCCCATTACTGTCGAATTTATCATCTACCAAGCTTTTGATTAAGGAAAACTCGGGACAAACATATTCTGACAAACAAGAAAAGGTATAACCAATATGCCGCTTCTACAGCACGAACCGAACGAACCGCCAAAGCCCTCCGTGACAAGTTTCGCGGGTTACTGAAAGATATTAGCTTTGACTCCTCCGATCGTTCCGGTAATCGCAAACGCGCATTCAACATCAACAGAATTATAGAAGAGAAAGAAAGAAAGGAAAGAATTGATTTAGAAGATGGGACTAGGGTACATCCTTTGGAAGGAACTTCTGGGGTGTCTGAAGGGGAACCTATGGACACAGATGAGAAGAAAGCAGCTGAAGTGGAGGAAGATAATGATGATGACGATGATGATAATGATAGTGACGACGACGACGAAGATGATGATGATGACGTCCAGGAAATTCCACCTCCCGCTACTGCGACGCATCCCCGCGGGAACCCAGGGCGTTCAGGGAAAGCTATGCCGCTTACTGCTACACCTAATACATTGGTCGGTAAACCCACAAAAGCTCATAGCCCACGCCGCAGAAATCTGCCTACTCAACAGCCGTCTAATCTGGCGAACCAGAATTCTTATATCCCACCCAACACCAAACCATCAGAGCCACAACGAACACAATCAGCTCCATCAGGCCCTGTCACCGCACCCACAACCTCCGCACAACCTCCACAGCAACCTCCACAACATTCCTTACCTCCACAGCATCGATTCCAACCTCCTCCACCACTGAACAAACCCCAGCAACAGCAAGGCCAGCAAAACCAAACCCCCGCAGGTCCCCGCCGTCTAGCCCCCGCTCCTGCCCCTCCACCCAATTATTTCCTCCCACCAGGCTACCCAAATTTCCCACTGGCAATGCCACAGCAACAACCCCCACCAAACTTCCCCCAATACCAACAGGCCTTACCTCCACAACAATATGCAACCGGACCAGGCCAATATCCCATTAACCAACCCGGCTTGGTATACCCCGGTGCTCCCGCGCAAGGAAATCCCTTCCAAGGTCCTTCCAGTGCTCCCACCGCTGCTGTTTCCCAATTACAACAACCGGAGCACTTATCACCGCCGCAAAACCCCCTTCCACCATCTGATCTTCCCACCGCTCTGAGAGATGTGTTGAATAATCACCTGAATACGGAAAGAACAATGCATATGCTTATTCAGGAACAACTCAAGTCCGAATCAGAAGAAAAACTCCTCTGGCAGAGAAAATGTGAGGAGGAAAGAAGATTCTGGCAGATGAAATGTGAGGAAGAAAGAACATTCTGGGAAAGAAGAGTTGGTGAGGAAGTTAGGTTCTGGAATGATAGATATGATGGTGCTATGGATGAAGTACAGAAGTTAAGAGAACGCTTGCTGGAATCGGAGAAACGACTCGGTGCGGTTGAGAGGGAAAGGGATTTATTGCTGGATGGAAATGTTTTGGAGAAATTGAGAGTGGACAGTAGAGAGCAGAGTAGGGAAGAGGAAGCAGATGGGGAGCAACAGGAAGAGGAACAGGAAGAGGAAGAGGAACAGGAACAAGGGGATTTTGACGTAGAAATGATGGATGAAGATGCAGGCAACATCACACAAGAAGAAACCAGAGCCACAGCCACAATCAGAATCAGAACCAGACCAAGCTCCAGTCCTGATACGGAAACAGCTAAAGTGACAGCAACAGCGGAAATGGAACCCAGTCAAAAAATAAGGACAAGAGAAGCATCCTCTGATTCTACTTTACCAGGCTCAGATGCAGACCAGGATCTGGAAAATCATGGGGATGTAAAAAGACCCGCTGAAGAACTAGCTGAAGAAGAGGAAGTGGAAGAAAATAAGCACCAGAAATTTAACCTATAACTATGGAAAAATATATATACCGTGATCGGTTTATGATGGATATAACGACAGATGTTGGCTTTTTACTTTTACTGCAGTGAAGTTGTGCGGTGGGAAATGTACTGGTTGTTTTTGTTTTCTTTTTTTCTTTTTTTCTTTTTTCTTTTTTTTTTTTTGTGAACTTTGAACCTTGGATGGGATGGAATGATGGGTGTTGTTATGGGGCTTGTTTTTTTTTTCCCTTTTTTTGCTTTTGTTTTTGATTTTGCTTTTAAAGGGCGTTTTTGTTTACTGAGAAATACATATCCTGGTGCCTTTTTTTTTCTTTTTTTTTTTTGGCTTTGTTTTTTCTTCTTTGTTTTTTTCTTTCTTTCTTTCTTTCTTTCTTTTTTTTTTGGCTTTTTGGGGGGTGGGGCGCGGAGGGGGCGGGGGAGGGGGTTATGAATGGTGGAACAGAAAGGAGCAGGAGCAGGAGCAGGAGCAGAGAGGAGGAAAGGCCCTTATCCTTTATCCTTTATCATATGATACGGATTCGTTAGCGTACGTGTTCTTTAGCATACATATAAACTTGACTTTGGACTTTTGGCTTTTGACTTTTGACTTTTGACTTTTGGCTTTTGGCTTTTGGCTTTTGGCTTTTGGCTTTTGGCTTTTGGCTTTTGGCTTTTGGCTTTTGGCTTTTGACTTTTGGCTTTTGACTTTTGACTTTGGACTTTGGTCTTTCTGTCTCGAAAGGGAATTGAATAAAGTGATATCATGGGTTATAATGTTATCATAAGTTATCATAAGTTATAATGTTATAATGTTATCATAAGTTATCATAAGTTATCATAAGTTCCATAAGTTATCATGTTATAATGTTATTACAATACCCAAAATAAAGCATAAAACATCAATTTAGACGACTTCATCTTCTCCATCTTCTCCATCTTCTCCATCTTCTCCATCTTCTCCATCTTCTCCATCTTCTCCATCTTCTCCATCTTCTCCATCTTCTCCATCTTCTCCATCTTCTCCATCTTCTCCATCTTCTCCATCTTCTCCATCTTCTCCATCTTCTCCATCTTCTCCATCTTCTCCATCTTCTCCATCTTCTCCATCTTCTCCATCTTCTCCATCTTCTCCATCTTCTCCATCACCTTCATCTCCATCTTCTCCATCTTCTCCATCTTCTCCATCACCTTCATCTCCATCTTCTCCATCACTCAAGCCCAATACCAGTCTCGTCTCGTCTCATCTTGTCTCGTCTCGTCTCATCTTGTCTCGTATTGTCTCGTGTGCATTCCTAATTCCTAATTCCTAATTCCTAATTATACCCCAACTACTCCACCATCGTCGCTCGATCATAAAATAACAGTTCAACAGTCAACAGTTCAACAGTTCAACAGTTCAATAGTTCAATAGTCAATAGTTCAACAGTCCAACAGTTCAACAGTCCAAGTTCAACAATGCAATATTACGAGCAAAAATAATAAAAATAAAAAAATAAAAAAAAAAAAAGCCTAAATGAATTCTAAAAAAACCAAATGAATTCTAAAAAAAAACACACACAAGAACAAAAAAAAAACAAGAAAAAACCTTCAACCGGTATCACTATCGCTATCGCTATGGCTATCCTGAAAACAAATAATGCAATGCAATGCAATGCAATCTACATGAACGATGACTAATAACTAATAACTAATGACAATCTATCACTTTCCCGCTCTTTGAATCTTGTGAAAACTATTGGCACTATCACTACTATCACCACTATCACCACTATCACCACTATCACCACCACTACCACCAGTTCCCACATCACTTTCTAACCCATGGCTCCTGGCTCCTCCCACACACCCCATCCACCCGCCCACACCCCACAGGCCTACCAAATCCTCTTCGCACACATCTTATACCTCTCCACCTCCTCCAACCCATCCATCTCAGTCTTCATCTCCTTTTCCCTTCCCTTCCTAACAAACTCGGCCACCTTTCTTCCCTCCTCCTGTAATTCCCCGGAATAAATAACCTTTCTCTCCTCCTCACCTATCGTGACAGTTCCAAATGCACTACTCCGATTAGCTCCTGTATGGATATACATTCTCTCGCGTTCTTTCATTGTTTTATACTGATTCCTAGCAAAGCCTAATAAGACGATACCAAGTAACAATTTGACGGCTAGGAAGACTAGGAAACAGGAAAGAAGGAAGAAACACATAGTACCCGCTGCTACGATAGTATCGACAAACGAAAACTGCGCGGGGTTACTAAGAGCGCGTCGAAGGATCGAGTCGATGCTTGCTAAGGCTGCGGAGGTCTCTGTGTCTGCGCCTAATCCCGTGGTAGGAGGAAGAGGGGAGGGTACATGAGTAGCGAGGAACTGATGGTAGGTTTGAATAGTGGCACGGATAAATAGTGAAGCTAGTGGTAGAACAGGGAGTCCGAGTCGTTTGGTGAGGTTTTGATCAGCAAAGGCTCGGGAATAGTAGTCTTTGCATTGAACATCCAGGAAACGTTCATATACTATTGGACGTGTGTTGTTGAATTTACTGATGTATGCATGCTTAATCCAATCGACTAGCATTTCTGAACCGAGTACCATAAAGAAGGGACCCATTACTTGGCCTGTCCACTTTGGGAAGACAGTAAAAGACTTTGGAAGGATGCCACCTGAAGCAGTACTAGGGCTCAGGGACCAGACTCCTAGTTCGACCAAGTTGCGGGAGGCGATGATGACGAGCATTAATAGCAGTTGGAAACGCTCCACGATGTCGGCGCATAACAACTGGAATAAATTCTCTTTTTCGAATTTCTTGAAAACAGTGGTTTTGATTTCGACAAATTGAACGGAGAGAAGAAGTGTCAACAAGGCGTTGCTGTAGGAGTTTACTGCAACGTTAAGTGTTATTACTTGGTAGAAGAGCACTAATGAGTGCCCGATATTATAGATTAGTGCGAGGATGAAGAAACCAAAGGGGCGCCAGATTTTCGAGCGCCCATCGGGACGACGGTCAAGAACATTACGACTGAAGAGGACGTCGAAGATGTCTTGTCCGAGAGCAGCGCAGAGCTTATCACCAAACTAAAAATCATAAGCTTTCCGTGACAAGGATCTTTGTGATGGAAGAAACTCACATCAAGCATGTTGTAGATTACATAGAGCTTAATTCCGCTTTGACCCCTGATGGAATGATACATTTTACTAGCATCGAACCGCATCAAAAACCAACAGGTAGTAAAAAGAATAGCTCCTCTGAGGATATCAGCCTTATGATTCGGGTTGAGTCCACTGATATTTCTCGCTTTAGATCGTCGTTTTGTTTGTGATTTTCGTTTTTCATCTTCAAGACTGTGGTTTGAGCCACTAGCTCCTGTACCACGTTTTCGGAGCTTATTCCCGTCGTAAAAGAAATAATCCCATATGCATTTACGCCAAAAGGCCATCAAGACACCAACAGCTTTGATGAAACGAAGTGGAAGAATTGTAAAGATATATAGCCAACTGTCTAAACATGCTAATACTCCAAACGTTAATGCTGCTTCTAGCTTTGGTGGAAGTGTAAGGAAGTTGGTTAAACGTTCCAGAGCTATGGAAGCCGCATCATCGGGATCATTTGGTGGTTTGCCATATATAGGCCCGGATGTTTTGGTAGGACTTCCGTCTCCAAAAGAAGCTTCCGGTGGGGCATTGAGATCTGGGAATCCCGAAGATGTAGGTGAAGCTAATGCCAGTGACAAGTAGCTCTGAAATGGTACCGGTGGGAAGGATACTACCCCATTGTTCGAATTATTCTTTAATATTCGTGTAGTAGAATCTTTATCTTTAGGGATTGCTGGTTCGTTGAAAATCGGATCGCTGCCGTAATTATGCACCACCGGTACCGTTCCTGAGCTTTGTCTATCGCCTCCCTTTCTCCTAGATGTTTGGTTCGGATTCCGAGCTGGTGTTATTGTCCGAGCTACAAGTGTCGGTGATTGAGTTCGTAGATTCGTTTGTTCCCCCTCTATTCTCGGATCTGTATTCGATCGCGGCCGACGGTTTTTGATTTCTGGAGACGTCGATTGGGGTGTAAAGCCTGTAGCTACTGCAATCTCATCGGCAGTTTCGACTGGTGGCTGGTTTGTATCTTTATCCGTTCGTTTAAGTTCGGTTTGAGGTAGTCGCTCTCTTTCGTTGGACGGTGTAAGCTCGGGCCTGTCGTCGGGGGGTGGAGACGGATATACGTGGCCTCCGTTGTTGTCGCTCATATCAATCCCGAGACCTCTCCGGGAGTCGGTCATCTCAGGCACATCTTCGACGGTTGATGTCATGACCAGACGTAAACGGTGGGTTTATATATGGGTTGTTGAGTGGATGGTCATGGAGCTATGGACAGCTTCGCGGCGGAGAAGTGTCGACGACACTGTTGCTGCTTGGCGTGCGCGCGATCTGCAGCAAGGAACAGGGTTTGAGGTGGTGATAGTGGTTAGAGCGGCCTGGTGGTGAGCGTCCCGTGCCCTGACTTTCCCGCCTTGAGATCAATTTGTTTGATTCGTTGGTGTAGCGTTCAATGGCTAATTTGCTGAAATCTGTGGGAACATTTTCTACAGGAATTTTGAATTATAGGTTTCCATTAAATTATAAAATTTGCAGCTACTTCACAATATGTAAAACTACAAGTACTTCCAAATATACAATTGAGTTACAGCAAAAATTACTAGTAACTATTATTTGGGTTAAAATTCCATTATGCTGTAGTTATCATTGATGGCTTCAAATAAATAAATCCCAAACGAGCCTTTAGGTTCAACAAATTTTTCACAGATATGGTAAATTATATGTATTACCTTCTCGTGTGAACGCGAGGGGACCTTAGCGCACGCGCACGGAAAATGCCGTTCTCCACCGTCCGTACACGAACGTCATTCTGCACCAAGCTCCATCGCCCGCGTCAAGCAACCCCGCCGTTAACCATCGCGTCCTTTCGTTTTCAACATCCTTAACTACTATTCAAGCTGTAACAACGACAATAATGGCTGAACACGGATGGAATACCATTGAATCTGATGCTGTAAATAGCTGCACCAGTTCCACTGACCCCTCACCTATACTGACAGCTCTAGGGAGTCTTCACCGAGCTTGTTGAGGGTTTAGGAGTAAAGGGTATCCAATTTGAAGAGCTTCACTCAATCACCGAAGCTGGTGATGTTGAATACCTTCGCAGCCTCTCGTATGTCATCACTGGTTCTTGTCGCTACAAAACTAACTTCTACAAGCCCCATTTATGGTGCTATTCTACTTTTCAAGTACCCTAAGAAACAACCAGAAAGCCGCGATGGTACCCTAGACGAAGCAGCCTCCTACAACCTATTCTTCGCAAACCAAGTTATTCAGAATGCCTGCGCAACCCAGGCCATCCTCTCTATCCTTCTAAACCGCACCGGCCTAGACCCCACCGACAAGAGCCACTCCGCGGGTGGAGAGAACCCCGACCCCGTAGACGCAGATGTTAGCATCGGTGACATGTTAATTGCCTTCAAAGATTTCGCTAAAGAGTTTCCTCCTGAAGTAAGCTTTTCTCTCGGTTAAAGAGAAAACTGCTGACATCTGAAATAGGACCGTGGTTTAGCACTTTCGAACTCTGTCGAAATCAGAACTGTCCACAACTCATTCTCCTACTCTTCGCCATTTGCCGATGAGAGTAATAAACCTTCCTCCAGCGAAGGTGATGCATACCACTTTATCGCCTACACGCCATTGAATGGGCAGTTATACGAGCTTGACGGACTACAGCCTGCACCAATTTCCCACGGTCCTTGCACCAAAGATGATTTCGCCGATAAGTTACTGCCTGTAGTAACCAGGAGAATGAGGAGTGATCCAGATGGCGGTATTTCCTACGTTCTACTAGCTATGGTTAAGGACCCTAGAATCATGGCACAGCAGATTGGTGATCAGGAGACTATCCGGAGGGAAAATGCGAAGAGGAAGGCCTGGAAGTGGGAGAATGACCTCCGCCAACACAATTTTATGGGCTTTATTCATGAGATGCTGAAGGAGGTTACTACGACGAAGGTGAAGGCGGGAGAGTATGATAAGTGGATACAGGATGCCAAGGACAAGAATGAGGAGAGGCGCGAAGAGCGTAGAATGGCGAGAGAGGACATGATGGAGTTTTAGAATGATTTGATTATGCTGCGGGGGCAGGTATGATTACAGGTAATTTAATTAGACTTCAGATGATTAAACTATCTTCAACTTGAATGCAGGCAAATGTATCGAGTATTGTCGGGCAATTTAAATTCATAACTACAGCAAAATATAGAGACTGTATTTAGTTGAAAAGATGTAGTAGCATTTGTTCATATGGAATGGAATTCTAAATTTGCATAGCCACAGAGGCACGTAATTTATGGTGTCGCATCCAAGTGGACAATTGTATGGGTCGACAGAATCCATCACTCGACCCTCCTTGGACAACCCGTTTTTTTTCGCACCTTCATCCTCCACCTCCACTTCTCCATCACAACAGAAACATCAATACAAAATCAACTTTTACAACCTTTAACCTTGAGATAGGACAGCGTGTTAGCAAGAATGTTCTATTCTCACGAGGTTCTCACCGAGCGCCAATATGGTATTGCGACCATTTGGTAAGCACATCCACAAACCAGGCTTCCTAAGCCGAACTCTAACATAATCAAAGGCTTGTTGCTACCCTCGGCCTCTCACGCACAACCCTCAAGAAGCTAGGAAGAAGAGACATTCTCGCAGTCAACCTTCCCAAAGCCTGTGGGACGGTTATCGAACCAATTGCTCCTTTAGCCCTGCGTCTGCAGTCCAATTTGTTGATTGGAATCTCACGGTATGGTTTTTCCCAGACATATGCACCGTAGAGCTTCATGCTTACATTGATACAGAGTCTACAAGCAACAAACCGAATACCTCTACCACGATGTAACCAACGCTCATACCAACATCAAAAAGCTTGAGATCTCCAATAACCTCCCCAACATCGCTGCAAACCTCGACCATGAACGAGGAGGAGAAGGCCGGTATGTTACCTTATTCCTCTCGTTATTATATATCTTACTGATAGCCACCATCCAGTCCCGAGCAGCTCATCTTAACTGACGACCCGCGCCTGCACCCCGACTTGTTGTTAGATATCGACCTCGCGGGTCTCGGGGAATTATCCCTCGGCGATGTCGATCTCGGGGACTTCAATGATCTTGCCAACTCTCTTCAAACCGGACAAATGACTCCCTCTCTGCGTTCTCAAATTACTCAACAGTCCCAGCTCTTTTCACCCGGAGCTATGGTACCAGGATCTTCATCAAGCATTCGCTCAGGCGCTGCGGGTACGGGTTTTGAACCCTCCCAGCATTTGGGCCATGACTCTAGTGAAACTGGAGTGGATTACGAGAGGCTAGAATTAGAAGAGAATCCCCTGTTTGAATTTGATGAGAATGGTGAGATGAGGGAGGTGACCCCGACCTTGCCTGATCCTTTTGGCGGAGATCCAACAACTCCAAGGGGTGATGGGGATAGGACTCCAAGAGCAAGAGTACCTGGAACTCATGGAAGTGAGGATATTGAAGAGAGGGTTAGAAAGGAACATGATGAGGCTGGAAGACCTGGTTCTGAGGTAAGTAATGGGTGCCTTTCTAAAAGTTGAAAGAGTTGTTAATAATGATATGCAGGCTTTCGAAATGGACCAACATCCCGGCTCTGACCTCTTCCCCGAATTCCACCAGCAGATGAACCTCAGCGAGCATCCTCCAAGTGCTCAGCCCATTCCTGCGGATGAAACTATGGGTCAATCATCCCTTGCCCCAGGATCTGAACACCTCCCCTCCGAAGCATCCTCAGAGCAAATCGTCGCCGAAGCTGCCGCAAAGAAGACCCGCGGCCCAAGAGCCAAGAAAGTGATAATTGACGATGACATCGAACTGACAAATCACGACCTTAAAGAACAGCACAAAAACTACCTTCAAAACATGGAGGCTGCTAGGAAAGCCATGGAAGCTCGTAAACTCAATAGGGAGGCCAAAATCAATGCTGGGATTCTCGTTCTACAGCATGGAATTAGTGGACTTCTCTTAGATCCTACGCTTAAAGAAACCTTTTCTGGACAAGCTATCATCAACTCCATTTTGGGCATCATCCCATCCACCACGGGTGGTGAATCCCCAAAGAAACGGAAGATAGGCGAAATCGGATCTGACAACGAGGAAAATGGCCGCGCAAGCAGCAGAGCCAGAACCGTTGAGCCAGCTACACAACCCCCCTCTGAGATTGGGCGCGGTGGTGATGCTGCTGATAACTTCAGCATGGGATTTGGGTCTGAACTTGGCATGGGAGGAAACTTGGGTCAAGTTGGTACTCCGGGGTATGGCGAAATGGAGGTTGGGAGAGATGCTCCACCTGGCCTCCCCTCAGATTTTGGAAGTGTTAAAAGTTACAGATCTGATGGAATGCCCTGGAGTAATATGGGGTTGCCAAACTCTCCACTTCCTGGACCCGTAGGAGGAGCTCCAAGTAGCAGCATTGGATATGGTGGTATTCCGAGTAGTCCTATGGCACGTAATACTAGGGCCATGTCAAGAATGTCCGTGGCTGGCTCCGTGAGGAGTATGCTGGATATTGTACCGGAGGTGGGAGAGGAATCAACTTTTATGCAAGATCAAATGGGAATGAAGGATGATCAGTTGCCGGAGGAGTTTCAGTTTTTTGATGCGGAGGCTGGTAAGTTATTTGGGTTGGAAGTGGCGATGCGGTGATGACTACTAATCATGCTCTTACAGAAGCTCAAGATACCCAGCAGCTTCATGCGGCTGTTGAGACCGAGGCAAACTTGTTTTTTGAGTGAGTCCTATCAAGCGAGATAACTCAGGGCATAGACCTAACTGGGTACTAACTATTCGGTAGATACCTCAAGAACAGACTCGCCGTGGAGAATGAACGTCGAATGGAACAAGATGAAGAGGATGAGGTCAACTTTATTACATTTGATGGTCTTATCAAGCCAGGCCAGGAGCGTCGCGAGGTTGCGGCTCAGGCGTTTTCGCACACGCTTCTGCTTGCCACTAGAGGCTTGCTTACGGTTTCACAGGAGGAGCAGCCTTTTGGAGAGATTCAGATTGGGATTTTTTGAAGGTTCTTTAAGCCGATAGCTGTAAAAATCTGGAGAGGAGTATAAGGAAAATGTACGTACGTTTGCTTTCGGGAAATATTGTGTAGTTTTTAGCCGAGTTTTTGCAAACAATCACTTTTTAAACCCCTGTATTGAACCTACATTCCGAATGATGCTGGGTGAAGCCTGTCAGTGCCAATAATCAACCCCAGAGTAAGCCACATTCAGATAGTCGAACGATATTCACATTCACACCCACAAGACAGTTTGTCCAGCTAGGATAAATCCACACCACGTATGTGCAGAGCCACCCCCGGACCCCCCGGGTTCCTACTCGTCTCGACCAGGCCCCCAACCCGGAATGTTCCATCTCGCGCCATTCGCATCATGTGGCACGGACGCATAACTAAGCCATCATGGATGATAACCATACCCCCCATCTTCCATGCGACGTGCAGCAGTTACTCCTTGTCCGCCGTGACCACAATATTTAAGTCGACTCTCGCTCTCAGACTCCTGCTCTCACATCCCCTCTCTCCTCCCACCTGAACTTTACATATTCGCTACACTCGCTCTGCACCATAAATCTTAAAACTTTATCGCAATGCAGATTTTCGTTAAGACTCTTACAGGAAAGACTATCACCCTCGAGGTAAGCTCATCTTCTAGTCCCCGATAGCTTGTAGGAGCTGTGTCGCGTAGCTGTAGCAAGGGTTCATAGCTAACGATGCTCGACAACAGGTGGAGTCTTCTGACACTATCGACAACGTCAAGTCAAAGATTCAGGACAAGGAGGGAATCCCCCCGGACCAGCAGCGTTTGATCTTTGCCGGAAAGCAGCTTGAGGATGGTCGTACCCTCTCTGACTACAACATTCAGAAGGAGTCCACCCTTCACTTGGTCCTCCGTCTTCGTGGAGGAATGCAGATCTTTGTCAAGACTTGTAGGTTTTACATTTTATATTTATGCTTGATGATTTGATAACGACATGTGCTAACATCCTTTATAGTGACTGGAAAGACCATCACCCTCGAGGTGGAGTCTTCCGACACTATTGACAACGTCAAGTCCAAGATCCAGGACAAGGAGGGAATCCCCCCGGACCAGCAGCGTTTGATCTTCGCCGGAAAGCAGCTTGAGGATGGTCGTACCCTCTCCGATTACAACATTCAGAAGGAGTCTACCTTGCACTTGGTCCTCCGTCTCCGTGGAGGTATGCAGATCTTCGTCAAGACCTTGACCGGAAAGACTATTACGTTGGAGGTTGAGTCCTCAGACACTATCGACAACGTCAAGTCGAAGATTCAGGATAAGGAGGGTATTCCTCCGGACCAGCAACGTCTTATCTTTGCGGGTAAGCAGCTCGAGGACGGACGTACCTTGTCCGACTACAATATCCAGAAGGAGTCCACCCTTCACTTGGTCCTCCGTCTCCGTGGAGGTATGCAGATCTTCGTCAAGACCTTGACCGGTAAGACTATTACCTTGGAGGTGGAGTCATCCGACACTATCGACAACGTGAAGTCTAAGATTCAGGATAAGGAGGGTATCCCCCCGGACCAGCAACGCTTGATCTTTGCTGGTAAGCAGCTTGAGGATGGCCGCACTCTTTCGGATTACAACATCCAGAAGGAGTCCACTCTCCATTTGGTCCTTCGTCTTCGTGGTGGTCAGTAAAGGGTGATTTGATGTTTGCATTGTTAACTCTCATTTGAGCGTTGGTTTTTTTTTTGCTGGGTTCATTGTGGGTTCTAGTCATTCGTAAATTTCATGTCACTGTATATTACGTTCATTATATGTTATGTGAATTGAAGGTGCTCGAGTGAAGCTTGGGCCAAAGCCTGGTCATGATCCGAAACATCATTCAATTGCTCCAATCGTGCCATTCCAATGACTCAAGTACATGTATTCGTTTGGTATAACTAAGCTCGTCACAATCATTTCCCTACTTCAGTTTCCTCTCCAAACACCTTGCCACGTGCTCACATAAAGCCATTGTCGTCAACATCGGGTTTACCCCAGTAGCTGAGGGACACAAGCTAGCATCAGCAACATAAAGCCCTTCATAGCCTCTCACTCTACCCTCCAAATCCACCGGATACTTCTTTGAGTCCGCACCCATTCTACAAGTTCCCTGTGGATGTGCACTACTCCAATTTCCGATCCTCTTATTTTCCGCCGTTCTGCGTACTAGTTGGATATACCTCTCCAACCTCGGATCGGCCAGTCGTTCCTCCACCGTCATACTCATATCCGGGATATAACTCTCCATCTGCACCTCCCCTAACTCCAAAATCGGTTGTATCTCATCACAACCTCCCGCAATCTGTACCCTACAACCCGCCACAATTCCCTCCAAAATATTCCCATGATCCTTCTTATCCAATTTATAAGTGATAATCGGATCCCCCGTTTTCGTAGTAACCTCCCCCGCCCCCTGATCTCTAGTGATAACACAAGTCCAAATACTTTTCCTCAATCTCAGCAAGGAAGATTTATACTGCAACCCACTTCTCCAGGGGAGTTGGTATCCGGTAATTCCTGGAATCACGGGTACATTGATCAACTTCGCATAGAAGGGGGAGTTATTAATTTTCGGCGGGATCTTGACCATGGAAGTCATGATACTTCCCTCCCAAGCTTTTGTAGGCGAGGAGGATTTGAAACCTACTATGAACCCGCATGGATGCACGTGGAGATTCTTTCCGATGGCTGGATGGGAAATTGAGGAGGAGGTGAGGAGACAGGGGGTGCGGATTGCGCCGGAGGAGAGGACTATGGTTTCGGCTTTGATGGTTATTGGTTTGCCGGATTTTAGGATGCAGTGAACACCGGTGGCTTTGTTGTTGGATAGGAGGATTCTGGTTACGGTGCAGTTTGGGAGACAGAGTGCACCGGATTTTGAGGCGGTGGAAAGTGTGGTTACGGAGGAGGATTGCTTGGTTAGCGTGCTGCAACCGTACATACAGGAGGCACCGCAGATTCCGTGGTGTTCGGATCGTGAGTTTTGGGGGATGTCGAAGGAGTGGTAGTTGGTGAGTTTTGAACCCTCGGATAGAACACTGTTGGCTGTGTTGTGGATTATTGAGGTGGTGCTTACGCCGATTAGGGACTTGACGTGGTCGAAACAGGATTGGAAGGCGGGTGTGTTGGCGAAGGTTAGGCCATGGGTTGTGGCCCATTCGTTACGGGTTTCTTCGGGGAGCTGTTCATAGGGGGAAGTTTGTTAGGGATTGGATTTGCAATGAAGATAAAAAGAGATGCTTACTTCTAAGGATCCGGACCAGTTTACTACGGTGCTTCCTCCCCAGCTTGATCCAGCTAATATCGTCCCCTTTCCATCCGCGGTAACGAATGCTCCAGCTGCTCCGTCATACACACGATTATGCTCCATTTGTTCCACCGGGAAATCCTCAGTGGGAACCGCTTCCCCCTTCTCCACAATTAGGACTTTGATTCCCGCCTGAGCTAATCTCGCCGCAACAACACCTCCTCCAGCACCTGAACCTACTATTACTACATCCACCTCAATAACTTCCTCCGCCTCTGGGTTATGGAAGGAAAATTGATGTATTTCCGGTCTTTGTTTCTGTCGAAGCGTCGAATGTTCCGGGTAGCCTATGTGATGTGGTGGTGATTTCAGATAGGATATTAGAAGGATTTTCTTAAACGTAAAGAAAAGCTTCCGAGAAATTGGAGACCAGCTGTTGCTCCAACCTTGGAGGATACGTTCTCGATGTTGTCGATCCAGTTTCACAAATGGTTTTCTGGACCAGGTAAAAAGAAAGGCCAGGAAACCTCCATTCCTATACAGATAATTAATCCATTAGCCCATGCCTATTCCATCAAACAAACTCTGAAAATTGGAGAAAAAAAAAAAGAAGAGACCTACGAAAGCAACCCCAAAAACCAAGAAAGCGACTTAATAGCCTTCGGAGGAATTCTATGCAATATATGCAAGACATTTCCCTCAAATTCCTCATGTTTCGACGGGTATTCCGAAATCAAGAAATCCCTTATAAGACTAGTTGGAACATCCGGGAGTTGTTTAGTGATTTTTCCTTCCACGGTATCGGCTTCGTAATGATATACCCCCGGGGCGAAGGTATCGGCCAATGACAGGAGTGCTGACATCTGGGAAGCCGTGATGATGGGAGATAATTCTGATGAGGTTGATGAGCCCATATTTGCTATGGTTGTAGTTGGGGTTGCCATTGTGGTGGTGGTGATGGAATGTTCAATGCTTTCTCCGCTTGCCGATGCTCGGTAATGTTCTTCTTCGTGTGATACTTTACGGCAGTCGAGTATGGCAGGAAAAGACCAAAACTTGCAAGCTCACGGGCTTCCCGAGAGCTTTATGTGAGCTCACCCCAGGCCATCACATGTGTAGTGGGGTCATATTTTGTACGACTTATTTGTGCCGAAAATTCCCCAAACGCGGTGCTGACTCTGAATTGGAGGGGTTGCACTTCGTAAGTGGTGGGTTGATGAATTAGGTTGATGGTCCGGTGAATTGATTGTGGGGGTAAGCTTATGGGCTGCATGCGAGGGGTAGCTAGCTAGGCGACCTGCGGATTGTGTCTCTTCTGGGTGCTTGACGTTTGGTGGTTGGAGGACCCCGGGCAAAAATGATTCAGCCGGGATTCGAACCCGGGTCGAGCGCAGAATGCGAATGGCAAGCGCTCATGATACCCCTACACTACTGAATCGTTGAAGAAACTTGGCTTTTAGCTTAATACAAACACTTACCGTTAAAGTGGTTGTCCGGCGAGGTGTAAAAGCAGTAGCTTTCAATATAGGGCTAAATTTTTATAGCTATCAGGGACGGAAAGCGTATCTGTGTTTCTTTTTTCGAAAGTGTCGATGTCATATTTACAAGTCCCTTTGCCGGGAAATACCCTTATCTGTATGTAGGCTTTTACACTCCAACCAAACAATTCAACAAAGCTGCGAGGTCTATTTTCAAAAATCAACACAGAGATTAGATATAAAAGTGCAACTATAATCCGTCTATACTCAGTGAGACATCTAGAGTCTCAAATCGTGTCTTAAATGTGGGGCCCCGGGGCATGGCAACGATAATCACGGGTCATTCCAATAGCCACGTATATGTTCTGCAAAACTCCGAGGCATGTAAATGTACCTCTTCGTACGATAATGTTATGTATGATAAGTATCCGCGGCCGAGTGCATGTAAGACTTCTGTACTTGTTTATCTTAATGTTACGCTGGATAAGCTACGGTGCTTGATATTCATATATTTAAGTTCTTGAAAGAGATTCGATGATTGGAAGGCTGTCTTTACTTAGGCCTAAGGCGAGTGAATAACCTTCTGAACGGGGAATATAATTCCAAAAAGAGATGGAGAGATACAAGGTAACCGTGGTGGTTATTGTAAGAGCTCTGTAGATGTTTCGTACGATGCATCAGAAATATGGTGTTCTCCGGGTAGCGAAATAAATACCGAACTCCAAACGACATTCTCCCCGAATTGACATGGACAACCGCTTAAATTTTTAAAGTTCGGTAAAAACGTTGTGTTTCTCTTCAAACTAGCAATATTGACTCTATGAAAGCCGGTGATGGCGGAGCCGTTAAGCTATAACCGCGAGCGGCGAAGCATCACGGACTTGTAATCCATTAGCCCCATGAGTCACCGTGAGACGGAGTGTGTCTTCTAAAATTGCGTAAGAGGACTTGAGAGGGACTACTATAAATAATATGCGTAGGAGCCACAAACTCAGAAATTTTTCGTCGTCAAAAACTTATTCCTCAAGTATACACATCCCGACCCATCGCTACTCGGTTACTACCGAATTAATAGCGCGCCTATCTTTAACGGTTACATCATCACGACCTTAAGCCCCACCTTCGCGTCACCCCACCAATTGGCAAAGTCGACCTTTATTCCGCGACCATCACTTATACAACCACACATCGTCTATACAAAGTAACTGACATAATGGCGACGAAATCTAATGCTGAAAACGCTATTTTGAAGCGTCCTCTCTACAGTACGTCTACACTCTGTGACAAGCCAAACTGCAACTCCTCAGCTAACAAACTTAGTTTTCGACCTCCCAAGTACCTTCGTTACGACGCTCGAGGCCAGAGACAGCCATGTATCTACAGTCGTTGAAACCGATGCTCCAGTAAAGGCAGCCTCTACTGAAATAACCACCGATGAACACCACATAGGGATGTCATGTTCAATGTGCGGAATCGCACTGGCATCCGTCGCGGACCAGAGAGCTCATTACAAGTCGGATTGGCACCGCTTCAATCTCAAGATGAAGACACGGGGTAAACCAGCAGTAACCGAGCCTCAATTTGACGAGATGCTGGAGGGAGGTGAGTGCACCCCAGCCCCTCAATATCTTGTTCCCATAAAGCAGAGACTAACTATGTGACATATAGACTTCGACGAGAGTTTATCCGGCTCCGACGAAAGCCAGGACGACGACAGTGAATCCGAGGATGACGACGAACAATCTACCAAGAATAACAAGGGACCCGGAAAGGCACCTATTATCTGGTTCAAGTCCCCACAAACCACCAACGACGTTTCTCTCGGAGTATATCGCGCCCTCTTCTCCAACACCGAGCAAGCTGAAGGAAACTTCCTTCCCGCCATCCTTAACAAGCAGCTCAGCAAACAATTCAAGGTGCCCCATATCTTCATGTGCATGATCGGTGGAGGTCATTTCGCAGCCATGATTGTCTCTCTGGGACCTAAGCCCAACGCAAAAGCCGGCGATTACACCCCGCACATCCTCGCCCAAAAGTCTTTCCACCGCTATACTACCCGTCGTAAGCAAGGAGGTTCACAATCCGCCAACGACAATGCGAAAGGAAAAGCCAAATCCGCAGGAGCTAACATCCGTCGTCAAAACGAGACCATGCTAATCAACGAAATCCACGCACTCCTTGCCGAATGGAAGGAACAAATCGACTCCGCAGAGCTTCTCTTCGTCCGTGCTTCCGGCACCCAGAACCGCCGCACTCTTTTCAGCTACCCCGATGCGGTTTTGACGAATAACGACCCCCGCCTACGAGGATTCCCCTTCAACACCCGCCGCGCCACCCACTCAGAGCTGGTTAGAAGCTTCGGCGAGTTGACCCGTATGAAGGTCTCCCGCATGACTCCAGAGGCCGTCTCCACCGTTCCCTCGGCACCGAAGACCAAACCTGCAAAGCCCGCCGCTCCCGCAGCTCCAGTCATCTCTCCCGAAGAGGAAGAGGCTCGGATGCACACCACCCAACTCACCGCCTTCATTCGTCGATCAAAGGTCCCCGCTTTATTAAGCTACATTAAAAATAACTCCATCTCCCCAAACTTCGAATTCCTCCCCAGCAACCACCACTCCCCTACAATACTCCACCTGGCCGCCTCATCAAATGCTCCGGCTATCGTCACCGCATTACTCACCAAGGCCAATGCCGACCCGACTATCACTAACGAAGACGGTAAAACCGCCTACAAGCTTTCCGGGGATAAAGCTACTCGCGAGGCCTTCCAGATCGCTCGGCATACTCTAGGGGAATCCAAATGGGACTGGGAGAAAGCCGGGGTTGCAGAGGCGTTGAATCCCGAGGAGCAGAAAGAGAGGAATAAGAGAGAAAAGGAAGAGGAGGAAAAGGCAGAGAAGGCGGAGAAGGAAAGGAGAGCACAAGAGACGGAGAGATTGAAGAAGATGCCGATTGGGAAGACGAAGCCTGGAGTGGCATTGGGAGCTGGTGGGGTTCATACGGCGATGAGTAAGCATGAGGAAGAGACGAGAGGTATGAGTCAGGAGATGATGAAGCAGTTGATGAGAGAACGTATGGCGAGGGCGGCGGAGAGAAGAATGCAGGGATAGATTATGGGAATGTAAGAAGTTGAAATGTATAATTATGATGGATTATGGGTTTTTAAAGGCGTTTTTATGGGAAATTTGGAATGGATTTGGTTAGATGATATCTTGTAATACCTGTACACAGATTTTGTTAATAGAATGAAATTTAATGAATGCTTCTTTCTTTTTTTGAATAAAATCCCTGTGATCAACCACCGTTCCTCTTCGAGTGGACCGAGCATGAATTCGTTAAAACTGTGATGTGATGCCTCAACTTTTTCTCTGCTTACCGGTGCTGGTGCCAGCAGTTAATATCATCTGGACTTGATATTACAAACCCTTATAATCCAGCATTCCATCTCCCCAACCGGTGTAGTCAGTGCAGAACATCTATCATAATCTTATCTCCAACCTCTCTCCCAGCTCTAACCGTCATTCTCCGATTATGTGAGCGGCTACTATGAATAATCACATCCTCTCAACTCCAACAATAAATTAAGGATCGCGCCATACCTTATTGTTCTATAATTCCTTTTGACCCGAACATCGATAGACAAGCCTATATAGACAGAAGGCCCAACAATATCTTGACATTGTTTTTTGTTCTGTAGCTTCTGTTGTGCTGGGTACTGGATACTGGGGTAATGTTTGCTTTTTTCTTAAGGGTTGCTTTTGAGGTTTGGTTCTGTGTACGTACAGCGGAGGGGCGGTTTCAATTTTCAATTCTTGGCTTTTGGATTTTGGCTAGGAGGATGATTGTGGATAGAAACAGAACCGCGAGAAAGTTGAAGAATAGGAAAGGTTAAATGGGGTACTGTATTGTGATGTATTTTTTTTTTTTTTTTTTTTTTTTTTGGTTGCCTGTTTTTTTTTTGGTCTGATTTTATTTTTGTCAATATTCATGATGGGTGTATTTAACCTATAGGCTCTTAGTCTTAAAGTAAAAGATTAAAATATGTAACTTACGGAATATGTGTATTTTTAATTTTAGTTTCAAAAACCTATTCCCCATCTCCGAACACCAAGTGAATCTACACAATCATCCTGCATGAACCTCTTAAGCCTCTATCAGCTCATGGTTCAATAAATAAATAAACAAATCCACAGATTTACACAACTTCTTAAATTACCAACATCCATGCATCCATCTCACTAAGCAGCAACCGCAACCTGTCCCCTACAATTCCCCCTATCCTCCATATCCTTCATATCCTTTTCCTTTTCCTTTTTCCTTCCACTTTCCCTTTCCCTTTCCATATCTTCCAACAATCTTCGAAATTCCCGTTCCTCCATCATATACCATCCAGCCTGTGATCTAACCTGACTCCTCGCCATTTCTACCCCCGGCTGTGACTCATCCCGCAAATGGGCGCGCTGTTGAAGTATACCCACCGCCCTACCTGCATCTGGAACTGATCCGGGAAGAAGAATTGAACTGCCGAGGGGTGTTATTGGAGCTGGTTCGGGGTGTGGTTCGTGGGTGCGTGAGGGTGAAGGGGAGTATGGATGTGGTCGGGATATGGGGCCTGGGTAGGTTGCGTAGATTGGGTGCATTTCGTGGGTTGATTCGTTACTGGTGAACCGTGATTGATGTGATACTCCTGGATCGGATAGAAACGCCGAGCTTATGTTGGGATTATTCGAGAATATACTATCGTATCAACATAGATATCATAGATGGCCGGTGGTTGAATTTATTTGTGTTGTTTCTGTTGTTTTTTGTTTTTCTCATATGACTAGGAAGTTTTTGTTATCAGGCCCGGGGAGAAGAGGTGGGTTCGAGTTGAATGCTGTCAGCTATGAAACTCACAAGAAATTCAAGGTGCAGATTGTGATGTGCATTGTGTTTATTTACCACTGAAAAAGAAATGCACGGAGATTCTTGTACTGGGTTTGTTTTTGTTTTCTGGGAGTTGGAAGTTGGGTTCATTGTCTTCTATCTTCTATCTTCTAGTTTCTGTCTTCTCTATTTTTTTTTTTCTTACTATCCCCGCAGCCTTTCGTATGAGCTCTAAGAACCCAGAACCCAGAACCCAGACCTACGTATCCATAACACCAGAATGTCAATAACTCAAATACAGACATCTATTTTCATGTTTCCAGTTCTTCTACAGACTTATCGTGATATCTTCTATCAGGTATCACAAGCAATAATCGACAGAAAAAAAAAATTAATAATCAAATTAATATAGAACAGCCGATATCCCATTACCATCCCATCTCCATCTCCATCATCCCATCCCCATCCCCCCCCCCAAAAAAAAAAAAAAAAAAAAAAAAAAAACTTTTTTTTGCTTCAAAAAGCACAAACCCCCACCCCCAATCCACGTCAGTCCATCCAAGTCCATCCAATTCCATCCCACTCTCCTCAATTCCCCCGGGTTCTCAGGGACTCAGTAACATAAGATATGAATTACCTATTCTTAAAACTTTATATCAACATACCGAAAGGGGTTAAAAGAAGAGAACGACAGGGGACTATGGGGACTGTTAGTAATAATAATAGGAGGAAAGAAGAGCTGTTTATTGAATTTTAGGGGTTGAAAAGGCTGGTTTATTTGGATATTAAACGGGTATTGAGTTACGGGTTTGGGGGTTAGTTGATGCCAGATGGTGATCATATAGCATCACTATCCACCGAATATCAAAAGATGAATTAAGGCTAGTGAAAAGGTGGTACGAAGGCTACTAAATCCACGATCAGAAAAACTACAGCAGCATAAACAGAATCCATAATTCAAAATTATTTTGCTATTCAATACTTTAACATGTCATTATCATAAAAATTAGTCTAACAAACAAAGGTATCTGATATCAAAAAAAATCAAAAAAAGCCCCCAGCCTTATTCAATCTTACAATCAAGAACCAGTCTTCTTATCTCCTTTGGATAACTTGATATTGACAGTTCCCCTGTCCCAGGCCCTTTCGAGTTCACAGCAAATAAAACAAAACATACAAAAAAATAGCAAAAGTAAAACACCAGTTACTAAAGTAATTCCATAAAAAAAACAATGAATGATGAGCCCCCAAAACACCGTAAAACAAAACAAAACAAAACAAAATAAAATAAAATAAAATAAACACTAACATGAAACCATAATGGTAGTCGATTCCTATCTTTGTTGCTGGTTAGCTGAGATGCCGAGCGAATGAGGGGATTGAGCTGGGCTTTGCTGGATTTTGTCAGACTCTGCTGGACTTTGTCTAGCTTTACCGGGTGTTGCCAAGCTAAAAGTAAACCCTCTTCGCATGCTGAATCAAACACGCCTTAGGACAATAAGGACATTTGAGTAATCCGTGTTCATTCTTGGGTAGTTTATGCAGCGATTCCATAGCGATCACGTGGCCACATGTAAGCAGCATGGGTGGGTTCTTTTCATCGGTTTGCTCTTTTGACACAGGGCAAACAAAGATGGGGTGGAACCGGTAGTTTGGAGGAAGAGGGACTTCGACCTGAGGGAATGTTCATTAGATCACTTGGTCCGACGATACTGGATGGGAGCACATACCGGGACTTCATGCGAGGAGGACCACTCAGTCTTCTTGTCCTTCATGATACTTTTCATCTTCAAAAGAGTTGGTAAAGCGATGGCACCAGCTGTTGCTGCGATGTACAGAGGTGAATCTGCACTCAAACCTCTAAGCGAGCAGAACTCCCCCATGAACACATACGCTACATCATCCCACTGCTTTTCCGGATCTTCGAATGGAGCTCCAAAGAACTGTCTCGGCATGTTTTCTCCGAATGCATATCCACACATCAGTTTGGAAATTTCCTTCAAATGCTGTGTAAACGGCGAAAGGTGGATTCGAGCATATTGCAGGGCCTCTAGTCTTCCCGAGCCCCCGTTTGCTCCGTTGGCGAACAACCAAATAAACTGTAATTTATGGAGCTGGAAGAGTAGAGTTGAGCCGCGTTGATCCAGTTCGCTAGCATGTGCTTCCGCCCATTTAATTGCTGGTCCAATGTCTTTATGCATCCGCATTGCTGATACGATTTTGTACATCACCACGAAGCCCTCCTTCAAATCACTATTAGCACCGAGAATACTAATCCCGGTCTCCTTTTCGAATGTTTCCGCAACTTCAAATTCTCCCTCCCGGATTAGGTGCATCCCAATGGCCTTATCGATTAGTTTTTTATCAATCTGCCGAAACACATCGTAATCGGTGTCGGTTATCGACGCGGAGAGTTTAAATTTCTTTGTTGACTTATCAGCAATGTAAGAAGCAGATAGACTCCTTCAGTATCTACCTTATTCAACGACTTATCAAATCTATTCATGCCAGTATAGATTTCTCTATGGTCCATATTGATCTTTTCCAACTGCTTGGGTATGGACTGTGTCAAACCCGCCATGGTAGCCAAATGCTTCGAAGGATCTGTTACTATTACGTCAGAAAAGCCCCGAAGAAAGGAAAGAGAAACATACCTTGCGTGATAGCGTTCCTAGCAGCTTCGAGCTGCTTGATGCATACATCAATATCGGCGGAAACCTTCATAAGGTTGGACTTTCCAGTCAACTTGTCGAGCTCGGCATGAATACTGTCCATTTTGGCGGTAGGGTTTGTATGGTGAGTGTGTCGTGCGCGTGGAAGCTTCGTGGAAAGACGATATCGAATGCCCGTGAAAGGTGGATGAGAGCCCCGCTGATGTCGTCGTGGAATCGCGGGTAAGTACAGGATGGATCCATGTTAACGGTTACACCTGCTACCAGCAAGTACCAGCAGTTAAGCGGCAATCGTTCTTCCGCGTGCCATACGTGAAGACCTTGTTTTTGGAGAACATTTTATATTTCAATGTTGATTTCTCTTGTAGTATTTTACAATGATCCTACAATAAAGAAACTGTCGTACCCTCTCTGGATATCCTCAAGACGGTACAGAGTTCGTTTATTGAATTCAAACCTGTCACTCCTGCGGGTTCCCAGTGCCAAAGCTACCCCGGTCAATCATACCTGCTGCACGCATGACCGCTCCACCAATTTCCGGGTAACTACACCAAAATTCCACGCTTTCACTGTGCTCTGCCCCACGCCAACGGCCCATCCCGCGCCAAAACTTTTGCATTCGCGAAAGCCAAAAGCCTGACACACACACGCGCACCAACCTTCCAAAATGCCCATCAAGCTTCACCGCGACCAATTCAAATGGACCAACGGTCGTGGACATGACCAGAAGCCTGTGTTGTATTCCCAAAAGACCAATACCTATGGACTCGGTACCTACCCTTTACCTATTGAAATTCATATTCAAGCTCCTAACAATAACGCTGGAGCGCTGTTGTAGTAATGTACTGATATTAGATGCTTGCAGGTAAAAAGGAACATAATGCAGACCATTGGTGGGAAAAGGCCTTCGATAATCAGCTGAAATCTCTCGATGTCTCGAACTCCTCCACCGGTGAGGTCGTCGTTAAGCAAACCCAAATCAGCGCTACTCCTCTCGGAAAATCTATGATTGGCAAATACTATATCAAATTTGTATTTGGCGGAATTTTGATGGGAGATGTGGAGGAGGCTAGGAAGGAGGCTGCTGCGGCTGCTGAAGTAAAGGCTGCGGAAGTAAAGGCTGCGGAGGAGAAGAAGGCGAAGAAGGAGAAGAAGGACAAAAAGGAGAAGAAGGACAAGAAAGAGAAGAAGGAGAAGAAGGACAAGAAGAGCTCGAGAAGCTCAAGGGAAACCAGCGCCGAAGAGAAACCCAAGGACAAGAAGGACAAGAAAAAGCGGAAAGCTGAGGACGAACCAGAGAGGGATGAGAAGAAGGAGAAGAAGCGTCTGAGGAAGCTACTAGAGAAGGAGATGGCAAATCTGCAGAGCCTGGCATTACAGGCATAATGCGCAGTCGCATCATCTTGGGTTTGATTTTATGGCGTTTTTGGAGTCATCATCTACAAAAGTTTTGGGATATAAAAGTTATGGGCAAGATTTACGGACAAAATTTATGGGATACTACAGGGACTACTATATGGGGCGGCTGTACATAATAATACTTTACAGTCTTGTAACTCCACAATATTTTGATTCATAAATCATCAATCATTATAAAACAAAAAAACCTAACCAAATACAAAAAAACAAACCCTGTTTGGTACCATTACGTAGACTATGTAACCACCGATATAAACAAACCAACGCCAGCCGAGAACTAAATCGTGTTGAACGCCGCCTCCAATATCCCGCCCAATGCAATTCCAACGCCATTATCAGTTGTTCGAAATCACCCGCGTTGTAGGCCTTCCATCAGCGGCTGATTCCACAATTCTAATTTGCGCGTCATGAGCAGAAAGCATGGATTTCATGTATCTGTAATTAGTTGTCAGCACCTTGATTTTCACACAAAACAGCTCTTAAGACTTACTCGTTCTCTCGTCCCTTTGCCTTTTGCAGTCCCTCATTCAACCGATCAACACCCTTCCTGATGCTACGAATGTGCACCTCCAACGGAATCTTCTCCACCTCATCACCCGCATCCTCCAACAACCCCGGCTCCGCAACTCGATCCCGTAGAACCTCCAAATTACTCTGCATAGTCTGTAAATGAATCAAGCTTCCACCGACCAACTTCAAAGCATTCTTCCTCTTCTCGGAAATATCAGACAAGAGTAATTGATGCCCATCAAAGTGTGCAAGCTTATCCCGATTTCCTCCAAGCTTCGTCCAAAACTGTGCCAAAACATCCCTTTTACCTTCCTCAAGATCGACATTCTCCCTTTGTGCGATATCCTCAATGACGTTCAACTTCTCCTCCAAATCGTCGAGTTCCTTGAGTGCAATTTCGGCTTCGAGAATAAGCTTCCGAATAGAGGTGTCCATGACTGAAGTAGCCCGGATAAAGGTCGCTAGTACTTCTCGCTCAGCTGTAGCGATATCACTTCGGAAGGGGTAGAGAACAATGTCGGAAATTGAGTAAGGAGCAGCAATCCGTTCCTGAGCGTTTTCAAGAGTTTTGATGGCGTATTCGTCCAATGAGAGTAAGTTATCGACAACACCAGCAGCTCTTGAACTGAACCTTGAAAGCTGTCTAGAAGTACTTTTCGATGCCTGAACAAATTCTTCAAGTCTAGCAGTTAAATCATCCCTTCCCAAAAAATCAGCATATCCCCTTCATAATCCGGGGTTAAAGGAAAACAAACTTTGATACTAGCTTGGAATGCTTGACCAAGTTCGTAAGATCCCGGACTGCGATTTCACTTTCCTTTAAAACTAGAGCCATGACACTGCTTCCTGCGCTGTTTTCTAAGACCCCCTCGAAATGTGTCTGGAGATCGATCAACTTGGGGAATTCCCTAGATGCCCGTGGACCACCATCTGAAGGCCATGCTGTACTGGTCCAATCGCAAAATCCAGGACCGACATAATTCATGCCGGGCAGATTACACAATGGCCTTAAAGCAGTAACCAGACTGTGTTTTCCCTTCATATATGCCATTCCGAGCAATACATATATCAGTACAATCGAAAGTATCCACTTCAATGGTTTCCGAATCAACCAATAAACCGTGCCCATAACATCCTTTATAAATCCTGTAGATTCTTTTACCACATCTCCGGCGATATTCGAATGAATTGAGTTTTTCCGGGATCTTGTCCCTGTGCCGGATTTTCGTGGTTTTCCGCTGGCCGATTTATGTGTTACTGATGCACTCCCGTGGGTAGCGGTCATATGCGCTTTCGAGGCTCGTCGCCGTACTGGTGACATCATCGGTCGTCGCATTGGTGTTGTAGTGCCTGGAACTCGTAGCGGTGAGTTGTGCACTGATTTGAGAGGGGTAGGATGGCCATTGCGAGGAGGGGTGGCGGGTATGTTACGAGGAGGAGTTGGATAACCATAACGAATTGGAGTTCCATAACCAGTTCTTCTTGAAGATACAGAAGCTGAACGATGTCTTGGTCGCGGGGGAGTTCCGGTGTAATCTCTTGGGGGTTCATTCTCGTCAGCCGAGCTGCCGTATTCGTAATCTTCGTCAGGTGTGGTTGGTGTGTCATAACCGCCGAGCGATGCAGAGGTGTTGTAATCGTAAACGGTGAATTCTTCCATTTGATGTGTTTGTATGTATGTGTGATGAGGGGGGGGTGCGGAGTGTGATATTTTTTTTTGTTTGTTTGATTGATTGATTTGATTGCTTACAACGAGGCAACGGGAAGAGATGAGGAAAATGAACAGATATTACATAGGCTCTCTATCATGTACTTATTAAAGCTGGATTGTCAAGCTCCATGGCTGCGTTGGCAGACTCAGGTTCAGCATGCACCGGTAACCAATCATGAATCTGTACGTCATGCGGGCGCGGTAAGCCTATAGGGTGATCGACTGTGTATCTAAGCCGGGTAGGCCTAGCCGAAAACTGGCGGTTACCTTTTGGTTGTCAATGGCGGCGGGGAGGGGTGGCGGCATGGGGCAGCGTATACGAGGCGTGAGGCCATGATTTGGTCGGTGGCCACAACAATTGAGCTGCAGTGTCATGTGCAGTAATAGCAATTCTTTTTTTTTTTTTGTTTTTTTTTTCACTAAAGGGTCCGTTACCCTGAAGATAAGGAATATGGAACATTTTTCATCTTCCCTCCCGATTCGACAGAATTAACCTTCAACGGTCGAATTCTATTAAGCGGACCTCGCTGGCAGCTGAGCTGAGCATCTTATAAGCTGCTTAAGCACATCCAGTTGGTTGCAATCACGAGCTCGTGGAACATCACTCGCCCCCGCAGTCACGTGCAGAAGCATTAGACTAACCGGGATAGACTTGATTTAGACAATCTTGGCACCACAATCCCTGCGCGAAATTTTTGGAGCGTAACGAACGAAACTGCGACAAAGACGTGAGAGTTCCTGAACACCACCGAGCAGCTTCACTCAGACAGCAGCCATGGCCATTCAGAAGAAGGTTGGCCTCCAATTCCAGATTTACATTTATATTTTCTTGTAGAGGTAGCTGACACTATAATTCTAGCACGGTAAAGGTCGTTTGGATAAATGGTACAATTTTTTCTTCCTCGTGAATTTCAGTACTTTTTCGCGACGGAATTTCTAACTTTACTCCTACAGGTATAAACTTGCCAAAGAGAAGGGATATCGTGCCCGTGCCGCTTTCAAGCTTATCCAGATCAACAAAAAGTACAACTTCCTCCAAAATGCCAAAGTAGTAGTCGATCTTTGTGCTGCTCCCGGATCATGGTGTCAAGTCGCCTCCGAGGTCATGCCCAAGCAGTCTCTCATTATCGGAGTCGATCTCGCGCCTATTAAGCCTATTCCCAACGTTATTACATTCCAGAGTGATATTACTACCGAGAAGTGTCGTGCAACCATTCGTGGACACTTGAAGACCTGGAAGGCGGATGTTTTCCTTCACGACGGAGCGCCCAACGTTGGTACTGCCTGGGTACAGGATGCTTTCACCCAGTCCGAGTTGGTGTTGCAGTCTTTAAAGTTGGCTACCGAGTTTTTGATCCCCGGAGGAACCTTCGTTACCAAGGTTTTCAGATCTAGAGATTTCAACAACTTGATGTGGGTTTTCAACCAGCTTTTCACCAAGGTCGAAGCCACCAAGCCTCCTTCTTCCCGTAACGTCTCCGCCGAAATTTTCGTCGTCTGCCGTGGATTCAAGGCCCCCAAGAAGATTGACCCCAAGTTCTTGGACCCCAGAACCGTCTTCGAGGAGCTTCCCGATGTCACCCCCAACAACGAGGTCAAGGTCTTCCAGCCTGAGAAGAAGAGACGTAAGCGTGATGGTTACGAGGAGGGAGACTACTTGCAGTTCAAGGAGGAGCCTATCAACAACTTCATTGAGACTTCCGACCCCATTCAGATGTTGGGTACTCTCAACAAGCTTTCATTTGTTGAGAAAGAGGGTGGAGATCTCGCTATTCAGGCTATCAAAAAGCTTCCCGAGACTACCGAGGAAATCATGCTATGTTGTCAGGATCTCCGTGTTCTTGGAAAGAAGGATTTCAGAAAGTTGCTCAAGTGGCGTTTGTCAGTGCGGGAAAAGTTCGGTCTTACCGTTAAGAAGACCAAGACCGAGATGGTCGAGGAAGCCGAAGTTGAGCCCATGGACGAGGAGATGCAGCTTGAGGAGGACCTACAGCGTATGAAGGACAAGGAGGCCGCTGAGAAGAAGAAGAACAAGAGGAGGGAGAACGAGAAGAAGCAGAAGGAGATTGTTCGTCTACAGATGCACATGACCACCCCTATGGAAATCGGTATGGAACAGGAATCCGGTTCTATGTTCGGACTCAAGACCGTTGACAAGGCCGGTCCTGATGCTTTGAAGAAGATTGCCAAGGGAAAGATGAACATTACCGTTGAGGAGGAAGGAAAGCCTGAGCACAAGGATGTTTACATGGGAGAGCTTCTTCCTACCGCAGATGACAGCGAGGATGAAACCCAGGACAGACTTGAGGAGGAGCTTGACGAGCTTTACTTGCGGTACCAGGAACGTAAGGCTGAGGCGGACGCTAAGTTCAAGGCCAGACAAGCACGCAAGGACCATGAGGATGGAGAGTGGAATGGTTTCTCGGATGGAGAGATGGATGTGGACAATGATGAGGATGATGAGGTTGTGGAGCACGAAGCGGAGAGTGATGATGACAGTGACGATGAAGAAATCGACCCTCAGTCATTGGTTAAGCGGTTAGATGGCGCCAACCAAATCACAGAGAGCGGACTTAGCAAACGTGCGGCGTTGTTCTTTGACCAGGATATCTTTGCTGGTATTCCCGAGGAAGAGGAGGAGTCTGAGGAGGAAGAAGAATCCGATGACGAAGGATTCGACAGCGAGGGTGAAGATGAGGAATCCGAGGAAGAAGAAGAGGAGGAGGAGGATGAGGAGAATGATGTTGAGATGGGAGAGGCAGACGAGGAATCCGACGATGACAAGATTGAGATCGTTAAGGCTACCAAGGACGAGACCTGGGATGCTGAGGACGAGCCCATGAAGAATGGAAGACCTGGTAATTACCTTTCTCCCGACCTTCCCTATACCTCTGCTAACATTAACTTCAAGACATCGACATCATCACTGCCGAAGCTATGACCCTAGCACAACAGCTTGTTACCGGAGAGAAAACCAAACATGATCTCATCGACGACGGTTTCAACAAGTGGTCGTTCCGTGACCGTGACGGACTCCCCGAGTGGTTCCTCGACGCCGAAGACAAATACGCCAAGCCCATCAAGCCTATCACCGCTGCTGCTGCCCAGGCTATCAAGGAGAAGATGCGTGCTATGAACGCAAGACCTATCAAGAAGGTTGCTGAGGCTAAGGCAAGGAAGAAGTACAAGGCCGCCATGAAGATGGAGAAGCTAAGAAAGAAGTCTGCATTGTTGGCTGAGGACGAGGGAATGACTGAAAAGGAGAAGGCCAACGCTATTGGAAAGATGATTTCTAAGGCGGCGAAGAAGAAGCCTAAGCAACAGGTTAAGGTTGTTGTTGCTAGAGGTCAGAATAAGGGACAGGGTAGACCAAGAGGTGTTAAGGGTAGATATAAGATTGTTGACGCGAGATTGAAGAAGGATGTAAGAGCGCAAAAGAGAACGGCAAGAAAATTGAAGAAGCGTTCATAAATGTTTTAAAGGAAGGAAAGCGGAAAAAGTGGTACTGTACTGTAATGTCTTTTGTTTTTTTTTGGTTGCTGGTTTTCTTTTTTGGGTCTGCTTTTTCTTTTCTTTCTTTTCTTTTTTTTTGTTTTTCTTTTTCTTGTTTTTTTGTCAATATTCATGATGGATGTATCTAACCTACAGGCTCAGACTAAAAGTACGGAATGGAGTAATTCTGATTTTCTTTTTTTTTTCTTCTTTCGTTTCGTTTCGTTTTATAAATTCGTTCTACCATATCTTCAAGTGAACCTGTATACCTTTTTTTTGAATTAGTGATGTCCATCTACCGTCTACGCAGCCATAGCAGTAGATTATAGCTTCTCGGGTTGTAACTTTATTAACCTCCGTAATAGGCTACTGCCATTTTTCACTGGCCTCTGTTTATATCTGATATTTTGAAATTCTCATAGATTTTGGTCGGTTATGGATGGATAGTGATATTATATGATTACCATCGTCACTTGGGATCACTATTATTATCTTTAACTAACGGTAACGGCAACGACAACGGCAGCAGCCCGAAGTTTCAAGGGTTGGAATACGGAATTTAATACACTGCGAACCTCTGAGATTCCTCCTCCCAAAAAAATAAAAACAGAAATAAGACAAAGATAAAAATTAAAATTAAAATAAAAAAATAGTCTTTATAACCGCATAGTAAAGAATAGTCCTTTTTTTTTCGTCCTTGCTCTTTTCGAAGTTTCGAAGTTTCGAAGTTTTGATAGTTCGATGGTTCATTACTGTATTAACGGTTTATTCTGCTCTAAATCCTTCGAAAGAAATAAATAACGAACATAGAAAAGTTTAATAAACTGTCATTGATTGATTCATATATTTTTTTGGAACTGGGAAATCGGGGTAGACTTTACCGGGTTTCATGAAACTGACTATATGGGACTATACCTAGGTCTGATTCTTTAGTAGCCGGTTCGTTATCGACGGGTTGAATTTTTTTCTTTTACTATCGATAAACAAAAAGCGAAGCTAGTGTACATTATACATAGAAGAAAGAAAATAAAAACCCTAAGAATTATGGGGATGTCTGGTAGACTATGTAAGATCAGATATCATTAAACATCATCCAGCATCATCCAGTACCATCCAGCACCCAACATCACTCATTTAATTTATGTTTGTTTTATCTATATTGGTAAAATGGGTGAAATCAAACATAATCGGTCGCTTAGCTCAGTTGGTTAGAGCGTGGTGCTAATAAGTATTCCTTGATAACGCCAAGGTCGCAGGTTCGACCCCTGCAGTGATCATTTTTTGTCTTTTTGTCTTTTTCTTGTTAAACAGTAAAGTAGCAGAGCAAGCCTATCGCTTATTGTAGCTGCTTTGATGTGTTGGGATTGTCTCTTCTGTCTCTTCTGTCTTGACTCTTCCGTATCTCGTGTTCCCTGACAATCACAACTAAGCCCCGGAACAGGCACTCAGGCACCCAGGCACCCAGGAAGGCAGAAGGCAGAAGGCGGAAAGGTAGATGACTACTATGTACGACGCAATGCGTCTTTTTTGCTATGTATCCATATGATACATCATACAAGATTCATATATCCGGAACTTTTCGGAAATTAGAAATTGGGAATTAGAAATTGGATATTGGAGATTTGGAATTGGGAATCGGAAATGGGAATCGGATATTGGATATTGAATATTGGATAGAGATGGTTACGGTATGTTGATGAATTATTGACGTTGACGTTGTGGCTGTGTCGGTGTCAGAAATGACTCATTAGTCATCAGTCATGAGTAATTAATCATCGGTAGGTCATAGGTTATAGGTCATGGGTTATTGGTTATTAGGTGAGGTATCAGTCATAGGACCACTTGGAGGCATAATCACTCATCGGCGTGATTTGTATGTTTCGATATACGGGTTGTTGTTTTGTTTTGTTATTTCGTTGTTTCGCTATGTGATACCACATATTATTGTATTATAGTTGTTTTTTCGGGTTGGAGATACTGATTTTGGGAGGGGATTGAGGATATTGGCGGTTATGGATTACGGTTAGATTTTACGGTTATTGAGCGGGATTTTAGGGGTAGGTGTAGTAGGTGTAGGGTGGGATGTTTAGACATAGAGGATTCTGGTTTGGTTGGAGATATTTGGTATTTGGGATGTTGCGAGGAAGGTTGAAGGGTTGATGGTTCGGTTGGTTAGGTGTTGGTATTACTGCGCGGCTATGTGACTGCGCTGCTGCGCCACGCTAGGTAGTCCGAGTCCGGGGGTTTGAGGTGTGATGCGGGGATATAGTGGTGTGTAAAGTGAATGAAGGGAGTAAAGCGAGTGAATGAGATAAGGAGAATGAGTAGGGAGAGTAAGTGAGTCATTGAGTCATTGAGTCATTGAGTCATTGAGTCATTGAGGGATTTGGGAGATTTGGATATTAAGGGGACTTGGAGGATTGAGGGGATTTTGGTAAAGAATAAACAGAGAATGTAAGCGGAAAGACATGTGATCAAGTATGTAAGTAAGCAGGCATGTGAGTACATGTAGGCTAAAGTAAGCATGTCAGGACGTCAAGATGTCGGGATATTAGCATGTACCTAAGTACTCAGTAACCAACCACAAAGTTGGAGTGTTTATTCATGACATATTAATTAGTCATCAGTGTTTAATCAGGCTGATTTCATAACGTGGCTTGTCTTACCATTTTGAGTCACTGGATTTGCATTGCATCAGCCTTCTTTTAATATTTGTGTAACTTCTGTCTCTAAAAACAAAGACTCATGTGAAATAAAAATTGAAATGGAAATGGAAATAGATGTGTAATATATACATATGTTTATTTTTGGTTTTGTTTCTTTTCTTTTCTTTTCTTTTCTTTTCTTTTGTTATGAAATGACGAATTGAGGGTTGTGATGAATAAATGAATCGGGAATTGTGATGAATTGTAATGAATTGATGGATTGATAAATTAACGAATTGATAAATTGACAAATCGATAAATTAAATTGAATTTGCACTTTACACTTTTCTTTCAGTTCAGCCAACCTGTATCCTGCCTATCTGTCTGATGAACTGTCATCTATTATGTACCACGGCTTTATACATAGCATAGCATAGTATAGTATGGTATATAGTATAGTATCCGTACACACAGTCATATATAACGCAGAACTTATACTTCGCGTCCAGATCCAGAACCTGGAAGCAATGCATATCGGCATACAGGTACATACACATACACATAAACATATCCATTCCTTCAACTCCATATCCCCACAAAAAAAAAACAATCCGTTTTATAGTTCCTGTATCCACACATACACCTACATACATACCCACACAGTACCCAAAGCCAAATATGATCAACAGCCTCGCACTACACACACTCCCCAGAAACCCACAACCCCCGGAAGCACGGGCCCGGGGTAAAGGTTATGCATAATTATATACTGTACCTACCCGTCCCCGTCTCCATCTCCGTACCTGTACCGGTACCCGTCTCTGTCTATTTTCCCGTAGATACCCTACCCGCCCCTGATATTTCGGAGCTTAGATGTACATCTAAACTAGCTGTGTCGGACTCTAGGCTGGGTTGGAGCTGGATTGGACTGGATTGGACTGGCGTTTTGGTTTTTGGTTTTTGGTTTAGTAAATTTTTAAACTTTTAACTTTTGACTTTTAACTTTTCGTTGTTAGCGTGATGGTTGACATAGTGACATTTGCTTTACTTTGTCTTCGTCTAGACACTGGGTATTGATAAAAAAAAGTTATTAAATATATAAGCTCTATGAAGCCTACGAAGCCGAAGAAGACTCCTGTTTTTGAAGTGTATGTTGATGTTTATCGATGATTTTGTAACCGGATATTGGGATGGTATTATGTAGAGAATGTTTTGGCTTGTGACTCTTATTTTTTTTTTATCTTGCGATCATTTTCGTCACGGAATTTGTATTATAATTCAGATTACCTTGACTGCCAGTCTTGTTTCGTGGAGATATATAAGTACCTATATGTGTATCTAATATTTCAAAGAATTCTGCGAGTTGTAACTTGTAAGCGTAATATATATATGTTTTTTTTGCCTTTTCTTTTTTTCTACAAGGGAATTTAAAAACTGGGAATGAATTTACACTTGCTAATTTGCTTTGTACAGCCGACATATGTACTTTATGTGAAACGGGAATGCGAGAGAAAGGTGGAGGTGGAAGAGTGTATTCATTGAGAACGATAGCAATCTACATAGCTCTACGCGTTTATAGAGGGATGTGGAAACTCCACCTCCATGTGCCAGTCACGTAAGCCCTAAGTGCGGCCAAGACACCGGAACTCGAGGCGACCTTTAACACTTTGTTTCGTAACTTTTATAACTTTCGTAACTTTCGTTAAGCCCATCTGTCACCTGTAACCTGTCACCTGTCTTCTGCATACATAACCTATGCACCTGCTCATTTACTTATCTGCCTGCCTGTCTGTTTATCTATATATCTACCTTCCCGCCTACCTACCTACCTGCCTGATGAACTGTCACTTCATCACTTTGTCAGCTGTCAGCTGTCATATACTACTATACTACGGCTTTATACCTATATAGTAGCTGCATTATGCATACATACTATCCGTATGCATAGTATCTGTCTATGTACATGTATACTTCATAATATCTATGTACATAGCAGCCGTATACATTGTATCTTTGTTACATAATATTTCTCTCTGGTGATATGAAATTCTAGACTCTGCACCTGGATCCTGGGTTTAGGCTTAGGGTCTTTAAGGGACGAATGATGGATAGAAGGAACGAAGGAAAAATATAGGGAAGAAAAAGAAGCACCTATAGTCTGTTTTATAGTTCGGCTGTTCTTGTTTGGTATTCTGTAGACCTAAGTAGGTACATGGTGTTGAAAGTTTATGCTTTATGCTTTATGGTTGATGTTTAAAGTTGGTATTTGGTATTTGGTGTGCGTTTAGACTTTTGTACTCTTGTAATCTATCGGTCTATGGGTTTATGGCGTATGGGCTGAACATGGGGTATGGGGTGCGGTTTTATGGGGTACGGGGTATGTAAACCGGTAATTGGTAACAGTATCAACCCGTACCCGAATACTTGGTTTCAGCAGTAAACCTCAACCATTACCCCACTTCCCGTAATTACTTTTCAAATTGCAATTAATTTACCGTTCGTTGCTTTGGCTGGAAATTTGTATACAGGAAATGGTTTCTCTTGAGTCTCTTTTCGGGTTTATAGGTTTGTGGAAATAGGAATAGATATGATGGGACTTCATGGGGGTTGGAAAGTTTGGGATTTGAAATGCAAAATTCGAAATTTAAAATTCGAAATTCTGTATACAGCATATAGCGTACGGTAAATTGATGTAGATAATGGATAATGGATATACTGTACTTGTTATTCTGTACTGTACTGTACTGTACTTTATCTATATCCATACAGTAACATGGTTCTACTCTAGTCCTCTCTCTCCCTCTCTCTGTACATATACATATACATATATACATTTCTATTACCATGATACCGAGTCCCCATATAATCCGAAGCTCGAAACGACACCACAACATTGCATGAAATTCAACCGTAAACCGTAAACCATCCTACATAACCTACCTGTAACCATCCCATCTGCAACCTGTAACCATCCTACATAACCCACCTGCGGTCCTGTAACCATCCATCTGTAAGTTTCCAAACATTAAACATCAAACTTCGAAAATTATTACAGTTATTACAGTTATGCATCCTGCATCCAGCATCCTGAATCCTGCATCCTGCATTATGAATCCTGCATTATAAATTTTGAATTTCCTAGGTATGGAGACGAGATAATGAGGGATTAGACATATGGTACGGTACTCTGCTATGCTATGCTATGCTATGCTATGCTATGCTATGCTATGCGATGCTATACTGCCATGAAACCCCCATACAGATCTGTGGGCTCGGTGGAAGGGATAGGGGTGAATACCGGAGATTTGTATGTACAAGTGTACCTACAATGTACCGGTAGATGGTAGATGGTAGATGGTGGATGGGATTTTTTTAGGTTTGGTTATGTGGTTGTGGGGTTGTGGGGTTGTGTGGTTGTGTGGTTGATGATGTGATTGGCTGGTTAGGTATTGGACCCTTGGTTCAGTGGTAACGTTGGGTATTGGGTATTGGGTATTGGACCCTTGAACTTTAGGTTTTTTTAGGGTTTTCGGGTTCTGGTTTGGGTTCAGCAGGACCAGGAGATGCTTTAGGTTCCTTGGGTTCTTTGGATTCCTTGGGGTTCTTGGGTTCCTTGGGTTCCTTGGGGTTCTTGGGTTCCTTGGGGTTCAGCAGGACCAGGAGCTGCTTTAGGATTCTTGAGGGATCTGTTTCGTTATGATTCCGCTGTTTTGGGAGGATCTGTTTCAGTTTCCTAATTTCGCCACTCCGTATACATACTCCGCTGTTTGAAGTTTCGTTATGACTCCGCTACTCCGCCGCCCCGCTACTCCGCCACCCCACCCCCATCCCCCCGCTGTTTCGTGTTTCAACTTTCGCTGTTCCGTTGTTCTCTCTCTCTGTTCCGTTGTTCGTTTGCCTCGTCTTGTCTTGTCTTGGTGTTCATGCCTCGTCTTGTCATACCTTAGATCCATACATACATAGCTTGACGTAGCTAGAGCTAGTTCATCGGGTATATCCGGATCATTCTAACCGAACCCTAACGCGGTCGCTGGTCTGCATGGTTGGTTAGTTGGAGCTTGGTGCGCATCCACCACCACCACCTGCGTCAGAAGTAAGAAGTAAGAAATCAGAAATCAGAAACTCTCGTCCGTCCGTCCCGTCACAGTCTGCTATCTGCTATCTATGGGATCATTAACTTCTTATTCGATAAGAAGACGAGAAAACAAGACGACGACAAGACGACAAGAAAAGACAAGACAAAACACAGCCCGCTCAGGTCAGAGTACATATGTAGAATACACCTTCCAAGACTTGGTTGATAGGTTCATAAACCGAATGGGTGTACAAAGCCATTTGGGAGTTTGGATGTGATGGATCTGGATGCATATAACATGTGGTACGTACATATGTCTGTCTGTTTGTGGCAGAATGGCTGTGTGCTTTTGGCTTTTGGATTTGGCTTTGCTTTGCGTTGGGCTTGGACTTGGCTATGGTGTTGCCTTTGAAGCTTGGCACCTTCGCGGATTCACGACTTCGCAGACTTCGCTACGTAGCGAGGCTTTAGTTAGTTTTAGTTTTTTTTTTTTTCATGCTTAAATTTTTTTTTGATTCGTATGATCTTCTCTCTCTATCCTCCACATTTCTCCGCCACCGATTACTTTAGTTCCAAAGGTTAAAAAAAAACTAGTTTGAAAAGTAGTGGTGATTCATCAAAAAAAAAAAAAAAAGATATGTCGTCCTCGGAGTTCCGTTGCACAAATGTATTGTACAGTCTGTACCAATCGGTCGGCTTTTGAACAGATGTGTGGCACTATACTTTCTCATCCTTTTCTCTCTGTCGACGGACTTTGACTCATAAGGCATACATAAGATAATCTCTTGTGTCTGTAGGAAGAAAAGAAGGATTGGATCGGTGGACGGGAACTTGTTGATCCGTGTTCAGAATACACTACACGGTCCGTTCCGGTGTTTTCCTTTTTTCTAGATTTCCAATTGAATATGATACATATCGTTCGTACCTTGACCGGAAAACATACATACATACATCGACCACCACAATCATAGTCATACATACATTAACTCGATCGGTTAAATGCAACGAATGTAATTAAAGTTGTCTAGTCTATTTAGATTGTCATATCCAAGATGCATCCAATAAGATCTACGGACGGAGCTTAGTTATGCCGACTTCGACAGCGGTCACTATCGGGGTATTTTTTGTTTTCCTTGTAACGCGTTGCAAGCCATGCCACCATACAACATGCGCGCGGCCCACTCCAGGCTTCCAAATGTAGGTGGCTTTTTCTCGTATATTGACGAAGGCTAAGAAACGTGTCGGGGATGACCCCGTCCCCCGAAGTGTGCCGCAGGTTGAGAGAACTTGCTTCCTTTGTTCGAGAAAGATCCATTTTGCATGTTGAATAAATAGATGACGACCACGAGCAAGTTCTGTTGAAATTTGGCCGACACGCTCCTCCATGCACGGCGTTGTGTGTGGCCGAAACAATCCCTTTCAACGTTATATTACAATTTACAACCACTACAATACCTACCTGCCTGTCTGCCCTTGTCCACCTACACACCCGGTCCCCACTAAGTAGTCTATACAAGCTTTCGCTAAAGGATCCGCCGGACTCTGCCCACGAACTATAATTCTCCACCAGCCGTCTGGTGAATCGGAAACAACAACAGCAGCAACAGAAACAGCAGCAACAAAATCAAAATCGAAGAAAAAAAACAAAAAACATCGATGGCATCCGCTGCTCAAACATTGGCGGATTCCTCTGCAACCATGTCGGAAAAGGCGGTTTCTACGAGATCTCAGTCACCGACAGTCCTAGCTACCACTCAGGAACAAGAAAAGAAATCGGCAGAAGCATCTAGCACTGGTAGTACCGGGGACGACGATGTTGAGTATCCAAACGCTTCGGCTTTGGCGCTTATCACCCTCGCGCTGTGTTTGGCTGTGTTTCTCATTGCGCTTGTAAGTACTCTACTCACCTATCAGATGAAGAGTTTGGAGATGTGAGACAGATTACTGATACTAGTGAAGGACCAAACTATTATCGCGACTGCAATCCCGAAAATTACTGATGAATTCAAAACGATCAATGACGTCGGTTGGTATGGTAGTGGATACATGTTGACGGTTAGATTTGTGCCTTTTCCCCTCGCTTAAACATCACTGACAGGTGTAGATGTGCTCTTTTCAACTACTATACGGTAAAATCTACACATACTACTCGATTAAATGGTGTTTCCTTGGTGCTGTCTTCTTATTCGAAGTTGGAAGTTTGATCGTATGAATCCAATTCCACATATTCGATCCTTGCTAACATAACATCTCCAGTGCGGTACCGCTCCCAACTCTGAAGCACTGATTATCGGCAGAGCAGTAGCAGGACTAGGATGCGCCGGTATCTTTTCTGGAGCACTTATCATTATTTCACTTTCGGTTCCCATCCGTAACCGACCCATCTACACTGGATTGATTGGAGGCATGTTTGGTATCGCCAGTGTTGCCGGACCTCTCATGGGTGGAGCTTTCACCGACCACGTTTCCTGGAGATGGTGTTTCTACATCAACCTACCACTCGGAGCTATCACCATCTTTGGAATTGCTATTTTCTTCAAACCTCCTAAGCGGAATAAGGTCGATGTTCTCACCTGGAAACAAAAGCTATCAGAATTCGACACTCCTGGTACTGTGGTTCTTTTGCCAGCTATTATCTGTCTTCTTTTGGCATTGCAATGGGGAGGATCTAAGTATCCCTGGAAATCCGGACGCATCATCGGACTTCTCTGTACCTTTGGTGTATTGGCGATTATCTTTGCTGTGATCCAATTCAAGCGTGGAGACCGTGCAACCATTCCTCCCCGAATTCTTAAGCAACGCAGTATCCTAAGTGGAGTGTTTGTCTCCTTTGGCATGGGTTCCGCGTTCTTGTTATTAGTCTACTTCCTCCCGATCTGGTTCCAAGCAATCCAAACTGTCTCCGCTACTCAATCCGGAATTCGAAACCTCCCCTTGATTCTCTCTGTCACCATCTTCTCCATCGTAGCAGGTGGTTTAACAACCGCATTCGGATACTACACCCCCTTCGTCTACGTTGGTACTGTGTTAGCTGCAATTGGAGCCGGTCTCTTGACAACCTTCGAAGTCGATACCCCCACAGCAAAATGGATCGGATACCAAATCCTTGCAGGTGCAGGTGTTGGCTTCAGTATGCAACAACCCATGATTGCAGCCCAAACTGTCTTAACCATGGAAGATATTCCAGTTGGATCAGCCATTATCATCTTTTTCCAAACTCTCGGAGGTGCATTATTTATCTCCGTTGGACAGAATGTTTTCAGTAACAAGTTAATGGAAGGAATCGTGGCAAGAATTCCTGATGTTAACCCAATGCTCATTCAATCCGCCGGTGCTACGTCATTGGCAAAGTTCTTTACCCCCGCACAGTTGCCGTCGGTTCTTATGGCTTATAATGATGCGGTTACTAGTAGCTTTTATGCTAGTGTTGCGATGGCTGTTTTGTCGGTTCTTGGTGGCTTTGGAATGGAATGGGTTAGTGTGAAGGGAAAGAAATTGGAAATGATTGCGGCGTAAGAAATATGGATGCGGGAAATTTACTGGGAGATATAGAGGAGATTTAAATGATGATCAGGATTGTCAGGGTTATCAGGATGCCTATGGATATGGATATGGTGAGAGATACGGATATGCATATGGCACCGGGGTATAGAATGGCGTTTTATGGTTGTGTTTTAATACCCCCCAAGTGGGATCGCTACTCTTGTTTGCTTGCTTACGTGTTGTTTTTTTCTTTCTTTTTTTTAGTTACATTTCATCATATGGTTTGTTACCTCTTCTTTTTTTTTAATTTTTTTTCATAGATAGATGGAATTTATGATATCGATTTCTTCTTGTAGAAATGTTTTTCGTTGACTGATCGAGTGGTTGAGAGTAATAGTGAGTAATGGTGAATAGGTAGAGAACCTGATTGCTTATTAGGTTTGATTTTTGTGGAGTTGAGGAAGCGAATGTATAGTGTTGTGTGTTGTGGTGTGGTGTGCACATTTTTGGTTGATTTAATCTATAATCTACCATACAACATCTGATATTCCGTGTTATTTCGTGTTATTGCAATAATACCATGCTTAATAAATTCCATTTCTTTAAATCGATCTTTAGAACCCCCTATTTCCTCCCCATTTCCCCCCGCTTACCCCCCAGGTCCTCGCTATCTTCCCCCCAGGATGATGGAAATACTACAGACTATGGTAGTTCTAAACCTTGAAACTTGAAACTTGAAGTTGCAGTATCTAGTGGAGCTGGTAATTGAGTACCGGTAAGAGTACTGTTAAGAGTACACGAGTCCCCGTTAGTCTTGGTCTTGGGGATTGGTCTTGGGGATTGTTGGGACTGGGAGACTGGGAGACTGGGAGACTGGGAGACTGGGGGTCTGGGAGTCTGGGAGACTGGGAGACTGGGAGTTATAAGCTGGGAGTTGTAAGCTGTGAGTTGTAAGCTGGGAATCCGACTGATTGGGGATCTGGGAATCTGGGAATCTGCGAGTCTAAGGGTTATAAGGCACAAAGGATTGAGGGTAACTTAGATAACCTAGGTAGCTTGAGTAACTTTGTTTGAGAGGGGTGATGGTGGAAGATATTAGTGGAAGTTAAGTTTGGGGAATATCGATGGAGGATATTGGTGGAAGACAAGAGATAGGCCAGTCGAGGGAGTGACATCTGGGAGCGTGCTAATTGGGGAAGTGTCAACTGGGGAACGAGCCGGTTGCTTCCAGAATAGCATGGGTTTCTGTGACAGTCATTGGGTTGCAGGCCTGCGCCCAGAATTTGTGAAGCTTGCTTTGAAAGTTTGACTAAGGAAAGAAAAGGGGAGAGAGGAATTGAGGATTTAGGGGTTGAGAGTTGAGGGATGGAATGAGATGGACAGTTGGAAGGCTGAGGGATGATAATGAAAGATGCGGGTTGAGACATGGAGTTGTAAGGATGAGTAACAGGCTATGAGTGATGGAGTATGGTTGAAGTGTGGATGAAGGTTGACCTTCGGCTTGCTTTCATGACACCCTAACGGACATCAGTATGTCACTCAGCTTAATCTCTTTCCCGGTACTAAGAAACGCTTATAGTAGTATATATCTGAATGGTTGATATTAAACATATTCTTAATGCCATCTCTCGGTGTTTAATCCTCATTTCTTATCGCACAATATATATGTCTAATAGTCTTCCGGAATATCTTCTTATCTGCTGCAAATTTGACTAGACTAACAGAATGACTGCTGCTTAACTGCTGGTACTTGCTGGTAGCAGGTGTAACTGTTAACATGGATCCATCCCGTACCGACCCGCTATTCCATGACGACATCAGCGGGACTCTCTTCCACCTTTCACAGGCATCCGATATCCTCTCTCCACAGAGCTTCTGTTGAAGTTTTAGCCGGCCGAGCGGCGTTCTCTTTGTGACTGTTCATGGAAGTGGACGTTGCCTTAGCGCACATCCCCTCCTTAAATTCTCTCTGTCGTCGTAGATACTTGTTCTTTATCCAATTCATTCACTGGTATCTCCACTTCCATCTTCCCCTCTTTTTGACTCCTGACTTTTCCTCGCTTCAACCCTTCGTGCTTTATTAGCTTCCTCGTATCCGACACACTCACCATACAAACCCTACCGCCAAAATGGACAGTATTCATGCCGAGCTCGACAAGTTGACTGGAAAGTCCAATCTTATGAAGGTTTCCGCCGATATTGATGTATGCATCAAGCAGCTTGAGGCTGCTCGGAACACTATCGCGCAAGGTCTGTTTCTCTTTCCATTCTTCGGGGCTTTTCTGACGCAATAGTAACAGATCCTTCGAAGCATTTGGCTACCATGGCGGGTTTGGCACAGTCCATACCCAAGCAGTTGGAGAAGGTCCATTTGGATCACAAAGAAATATACAGTGGCATGAACAGATTCGATAAAACATTGAACAAGGTATGTATTGAAGGCCTCTGTCTACTTTTTACATTGCTGATAAGATAACAAAGAAATTCAAACTCTCCGCGTCGTTAACCGACACCGATTACGATGTGTTTGGACAGATCGACAAAGAACTAATCGATACGGCCATTGGAATGCACCTAATCCGGGAGGGAGAATTTGAAGTTGCGGAAACCTTCGAAAAGGAGGCTGGGGTTAGCATCCTCGGTGCTAATAGTGATCTGAAAGAGGGTTTTGTAGTGATGTACAAAATCGTATCAGCAATGCGGATGCATAAAGACATCGGACCAGCAATTAAATGGGCGGAAGCACATGCTAGCGAACTGGATCAACGTGGCTCAACTCTACTCTTCCAGCTCCATAGACTACAGTTTATTTGGTTATTCACCAGAGGAGCAAACGAGGGCTCGGGAAGACTAGAGGCCTTGCAATATGCTCGGATTCACCTCTCGCCGTTTACACAGCATTGGAAGGAAATTTCCAAGCTGATGTGTGGATACGCATTCGGAGAGAACATGCCGAGACAATTCTTTGGAGCTCCATTCGAAGATCCGGGAAAGCAGTGGGATGATGTAGCGTATGTGTTCATGGGGGAGTTCTGCTCGCTTAGAGGTTTGAGTGCAGATTCACCTCTGTACATTGCAGCAACAGCCGGTGCTATTGCTTTACCAACTCTTTTGAAGATGAGAAGTATCATGAAGGACAAGAAGACTGAGTGGTCCTCCTCGCATGAGGTCCCGGTAAGTGCTCCCCTTCGATATGTTTTGACTGAGTGATCTAATGAATATTTCCTCAGGTCGAAGTCCCTCTTCCTCCAAACTACCGTTTTCATCCCACCTTTGTTTGCCCTGTGTCAAAAGAGCAAACCGATGAAAAGAACCCTCCTATGCTGCTTACATGCGGCCACGTGATCGCTATGGAATCGCTGCAGAAATTACCCAAGAATGAACTCGGGTTACTCAAATGTCCTTATTGTCCTAAGGCGTGTTTGATTCAGAATGCGAAGAGGGTCTACTTTTAGCTTGGAAACACCCGACAAAGATCGACAAAGTCTGACAATTCAGCAAAGCCCAGCTCAATCCCCTCATTCGCTCGGCATCCCAGTTACACAAAAAAAAGATAGGAATCGATTACCATTATGGTTTCATGTTAGTGTTTATTTTATTTTATTTTATTTCACGGTGTTTTGGGGGCTCATCATTCATTGTTTTTTTATGGAATTACTTTGGTAGCTGGTGTTTTACTTTTGCTATTTTTTTATATGTTTTTTCATTTGCTGTGAACCCGAAGGGCCTGGGACAGGGGAACTGTCAATATCAAATTGTCCAAAGGAGATGAGAAGATGGGGTTTTGATTGTATGATTGAAGAGGGCTGGTTTTTGAACCCAGATGTCTTAATTTGTTAGACTAATTTTATGATGATGACATGATGAAGTATTGAATAGCAAAATAATATTGGATTACGGATTCTGTTTATGCTGCTATGTTTCCGGATCGTATATCTATTAACCTCCGTAACATCTTTTTACTGGCCTTGATTCATCTTTTGGAATTTGGTGGATTGTGATGGTAGATGATCACCATCAACTAACCCCGAAACCCGCAACGCAATTCCCATCTGAGATCCAAATAAACCAGCCTTTTTAATCCCTAAAATTAAAATAATTCTTCCTTTCTGCTTTGCGGTAAATTCATTATTAACAGTTTTCCCTGCCTCGGCTTCTTTCCTTTTCCCCTTTCGTTATTCTAATATTTTAACATGAAATTTTGAGAATAATTAATTCATATCTTTGTAACTGAGTACCTAAGAATCCGGGAGAACTGATGAGACTGCGATAGGCTTTGCTGGATTTGTGTGGATGGATTTTGGGCGGGTTTTTATACTTTTTTGAGCTTTTTTTTTCTTTTCTTGCGGGTAGTGGGAGAGCTGGATACTGGATACTGGAGACGGTAATGGTAATGGAATATCGGCTGGTGATTAATGTTATCGTGTACGTGCTGGATGATGGGTACTGGATGCTGATTTTTTTTGCTTTTTTCCTTTTTTTTTTTCATATTTTCTTTTTTTCTTCTTTCTTTTCTTTTTCTTTTTTTCCTTTCTTTTTTTTGCGTTTTGCGTTTTACGGATTATAACTGGCGTCTGACGCTTTTAACGTATATTGAGTTCTTGTAATGACGTATTTGCAGAATCTATGACACAAAATATGACTGTCTGTGATATGAGTGTATGTCAAGCGCCGGTTCATACATACATACATAGGTATAGTGAAATATAGTCCCTGTTGATATCCCCCCCAAATTCAGATACCACGGATAGCGTTACTTACTTTCAAGAATACAGTGGTTTGTGGAAGACTCTCGGCTATCTTTGGATCATAAGTCATCTTGGCCATGAGGATAGCAACATAGGTTGTTTTATTCCGTGTAGATCTTGAAGGCCTTGGATGTCTCGAACTGTGTACGGTCGACTGTTTGGTTAAGATTAAATTAAACTAAACACTAAACTTCATTACACAACTACCAAACCGATCATCGAATTTTGATTTCGTTCTCTGCCTTCAGACAAAGCAGTAACACCGGGCATGATGGTATATAGAACTGGAAATACTATGAAACACTATAAATGCATCACAGAAATATGTAACCCGGTTAAGGTATGAGAACTGGCGGTATGATGCCATGTTACGAGTGATGAAGCATGGTTGAACAGTGGTTAGGACCCAACCTTCGGCTTGCTTGCATGATACGTCAGTTGATATCATTATGTCGCTCAGCTTGATGAAATTTTCTGGTTATAAGGAATGATGGGTGTGGTGTGTATATGGATGGGTTATTGGAAGTATATTTACAATGCAAAATCTCTGGGGTTGAATGATAACTCAGAATCCTATAAGAGATACACCTAACGATCTTTGGAATGTTTTCTTGTTGTGGGTATGAACAGATTGGAAAAAGATTCATTGAATCTAGTACAGGAAAGAGTAAATAAATCTACAGAAAACACAGCTCCGATCGACAACTCGTAACCCAAAATTCCAAACTTGAAACTAGAAAATCAAACCAACCCCATACCACCCTCGTTCCTCTTCGCAGGACCAGCACAGCACACAGGAAAGCATCTTGTCTCCGAGGAGCTACTATGTGCCGCCCCGGATGGCTAGAAAAACAAAGTATCAAAACCCGAGGCCCTCTCTACATACGTTAAGAAAGCATCCGAGCCCAAACCCCAGTGATATGCCTCATATCATACAGAAGCGATTATGATAGCTATTATACAATCTCGATTAAAAAAATAAATTGGTAGTAAAGCCCTTCAGGACGAGGATGGGGATGAGGACGACGGTATGAGGTGTGAGGTATGTGTGTGGGGGGGGGGGGGGGAGGGGGGTAAAATTTGGGATCTACGGTCAAATCCCATTCATTCTGGCCAGACCTCCCAGTCGTACAAACCAGTTTAAAATGACGGCCAAAACGGACTGTACGGACTGTTGGAATATGAGAGCTGTACGGCGACGCAGTTCAGTTTACTGTCAGTAATAAACTGGTTAAACTGTGAAAACCAGTTAACTGAATGCAAGGCTTGGCAAACCAGGTGAACTGTTTAAAACTGCCAAAACTGGTTTGTCCAGAGGAACTGGTTTATGAAGGGCCAATAAATATTATTCAGTGCATACATAACAAAATTCGATCCTAATTTGGTCCCCAGAAATAACAACTGACGCCTACGATTGAAGCTGTTGAGCCCCTCAATACCCTCCAGAGTGTCTGCCTGCATCGAATGAAGGTCCGATATAATGATTTTCTTGCATTCGAAAAACAGCCGCTCGGGCTCGGCGCTCATTGCGGGAATAGACAGCAGTACTTCAACAGCCGTTTTGCAAAGTTTGGGGAACCTGGCCCGCTGCCGGGGCTCACACCACCACTCAATGGCAGAAGGACCATCCCCAAGTGCTGCCTCCAGTCTCAGCGCACAGTAATCAACATACTCGTCCGGCTGCGTGGGGCTACCTGTTGCCGTATCTTCAGAGCCTTGTTGGGGTTCTAGCGGGGTATTGAAGCCAGGTGGTATAGAGGAGAGGCCGCTGGTAACGGAACTCATTGTAGGTGGTTGGAGAGAAATGGCAGTGTAAGATATGGTTGAGTTCTGTAGGTCAAGAGAAAATAGTCTAGGCGAGATATATAGGAGAATCCAGGCCAGCAGAGGTGCGTTCAAACGAGGTTTCGGTACAATATTTGCATCGGTTTGGCTGTCTATGATCCTCCATGCATGGGTTTGGCTGTTTATTCTTCCGCGCAGTAGTCAACGAGGTGGTTAAACTGGTTTGTATCTGACAACCAGTAAACTGTTTACCGAGTCAGTTCAATCAGTTCAATCAGTGCACTGCAGTTACCTGGTTCTATGGGACCCTCAAAACTGAACCAACTGCGTATCCGGGACACGAAAACTGCACCAACTAACTGTGAATTATCAGTTCAGTTTACCTGGTTTACGATTTTACCCGGTAAACTGGCTATACGGTTGGGAGGTCTGATATCAACGGAGACTATAGTTCACTATAGCTATGGATGTATGCACTGACGCTTGACATACACTCATATCACAGACAATCATATTTGGTTTCATAGCTCCTGCAAATACGTCATTACAAGAACTCAATATACGTTGAAAGCATCAGACGCCAGTTATAATCCGCAAAACGCAAAACGCAAAATGCAAAAAAAAGAAAAAAAAGAAAGAAAAAAAGAAAAAAGCAAATATGAAAAAAAAAGCAAAACGCAAAAAGCAAATATAACAAAAAACAAATATGAAAAAAAGCAAAACGCAAAAATTAGCATCCAGTACCCATCATCCAGCACGTACAGTATCGCCATATCGCCAACCGACATCCCATTACCATTACCGTCTCCAGTATCCACTATCCAGCTATCCCACTACCCGCAAGAAAAGAAAAAAAAAGCTCAAAAAAGTATAAAAACCCGCCCAAAATCCATCCACACCAATCCAGCAAAGTCTATCGCAGTCTCCTCAGTTCTCCCGGATTCTTAGGTAATCAGCTACAAAAGATATGAATTAATTATTCTTAAAATTTTATATTAAGATATTATAATAACGAAAGAAGAAAAGGAAAGAAGCCAAGACAGGGAAAACTGTTAATAATGAATTTACCGCAAAGCAGAAAGGAAGAACTATTTTTGATTTTAGGGATTAAAAGGGCTCATTTATTTGGATCTCAGATGGGTATTGAGTTGCGGGATTGGGGGTTAGTTGATGGTGATCATCTATCATCACGATCCACCAGATCCCAAAAGATGAATCAAGGCCAGTGAAAAGATGTTACGGAGGTTAATAAATATACGATCCAAAAACCATGGCGGCATAAACAGAATCCGTAATTCAATATTATTTTGCTATTCAATACTTCATCGTGTCATCATCATAAAATTAGTCTAACAAATTAAGACATCTGGGTTCGAAAACCAGCCCTCTTCAATCATACAATCAAAAACCCATCTTCTCATCTCCTTTGGATAATTTGATATTGACAGCTCCCCTGTCCCAGGCCCTTTTGGGTTCACAGCAAATAAAAAAACATATAAAAAAATAGCAAAAGTAAAACACCAGCTACCAAAGTAATTCCATAAAAAAATAATGAATGATGAGCCCCCAAAACACCGTAAAATAAAATAAAATAAACACTAACATGAATCAATAATGGTAGTCGATTCCTATCTATTGTCGATGTTTAACTGGGATGCCGAGCGAATGAGGGGATTGAGCTGGGCTTTGCTGAATTGTCAGACTTTGTCGATCTTTGTCGGGTGTTTCCAAGCTAAAAGTAGACCCTCTTCGCATTCTGAATCAAACACGCCTTAGGACAATAAGGACATTTGAGTAACCCGAGTTCATTCTTGGGTAATTTCTGCAGCGATTCCATAGCGATCACGTGGCCGCATGTAAGCAGCATAGGAGGGTTCTTTTCATCGGTTTGCTCTTTTGACACAGGGCAAACAAAGGTGGGATGGAAACGGTAGTTTGGAGGAAGAGGGACTTCGACCTGAGGAAATATTCATTAGATCACTCAGTCAAAACATATCGAAGGGGAGCACTTACTGGGACCTCATGCGAGGAGGACCACTCAGTCTTCTTGTCCTTCATGATACTTCTCATCTTCAAAAGAGTTGGTAAAGCAATAGCACCGGCTGTTGCTGCAATGTACAGAGGTGAATCTGCACTCAAACCTCTAAGCGAGCAGAACTCCCCCATGAACACATACGCTACATCATCCCACTGCTTTCCCGGATCTTCGAATGGAGCTCCAAAGAATTGTCTCGGCATGTTCTCTCCGAATGCGTATCCACACATCAGCTTGGAAATTTCCTTCCAATGCTGCGTAAACGGCGAGAGGTGAATCCGAGCATATTGCAGGGCCTCCAGTCTTCCCGAGCCCCCGTTTGCTCCTCTGGTGAATAACCAAATAAACTGTAGTCTATGTAGTTGGAAGAGTAGCGTTGAACCGCGTTGATCCAGTTCGCTGGCATGTGCCTCTGCCCATTTGATCGCTGGACCGATGTCTTTATGCATCCGCATTGCTGATACGATTTTGTACATCACTACAAAACCCTCCTTCAGATCACTATTAGCACCGAGGATGCTAACCCCAGCCTCCTTTTCGAAGGTTTCCGCAACTTCAAATTCTCCCTCCCGGATTAGGTGCATTCCAATGGCCGTATCGATTAGTTCTTTGTCGATCTGTCCAAACACATCGTAATCGGTGTCAGTTAACGACGCGGAGAGTTTAAATTTCTTTGTTATCTTATCAGCAATGTAAAAAGTAGACAGAGGCCTTCGATACATACCTTGTTCAATGTTTTATCGAATCTGTTCATGCCAGTGTATATTTCTTTGTGATCCAAATGGACCTTCTCCAACTGCTTGGGTATGGACTGTGCCAAACCCGCCATGGTAGCCAAATGCTTCGAAGGATCTGTTACTATTGCGTCGGAAAAGCCCCGAAGAATGGAAAGAGAAACAGACCTTGCGTGATAGTGTTCCGAGCAGCTTCAAGCTGCTTGATGCATACATCAATATCGGCGGAAACCTTCATAAGATTGGACTTTCCAGTCAACTTGTCGAGCTCGGCATGAATACTGTCCATTTTAGCAGTAGGTTTGTATGGCGAGTGTGTCGGATACGAGGAAGCTGATAAAGCACGAAGGGTTGGAGCGAGGAAAAGTCAGGAGTCAAAAAGAGGGGAAGATGGAAGTGGAGATACCAGTGAATGAATTGGATAAAGAACAAGTATAGGAAAGAGGATGGGTTAGGTTGGGTTTGTGTTGAAGTTCCAGCGGATACGGGGGGTTATTGAGGACTGAGAGGAGGTTGCGGGGGTTTGTTTTTTTTATTTTGAGGGATGGGTTGTTAGTTGTTGGTTGTTGTTTAGAAGCATTGGAGATTGATATTGCGGGGGATGCCAGAATGAATGGGATTTGACTGTAGATCCCAAATTGCAGCACCGTTTTCTATTCGAGATTGTATAATAGCTATCATAATCGCTTCCGTATGATGTGAGGCATATCACTGAGGTTTGGGCTCGGATGCTTTCTTAAGGTATGTAGAGAGGGCCTCGGGGTTTGATACTTTGTTTTTCTAGCCATCCGGGGCGGCACATAGTAGCTCCTCGGAGACAAGATGCTTTCCTGTGTGCTGTGCTGGTCCTGCGAAGAGGAACGAGGGTAGTATGGGTTTGGTTTAATTTTCTAGTTTCAAGTTTGGACTTTGGAATTTCGGGTTACCAGTTGTTGACCTGAGATATGTTTTTTGCAGATTGATGTACTCTTTCCTGTACTACATTCAATGAATTGTATTCCAATCTGTTCATACCCACAAGCAGAAGATATAGAGATCATTAGGTATATCTCTTATAGGGTTTTGAGTTATCATTCAACCCCAGAGATATTGCATTGTATATATACTTCCAATAACCCATCCATATACACACCACACCTATCATTCCCTATAACCAAAAAATTCGATCAAGCTACGTGACATACTGACATCAACTGGCGTATCATGCAAGCAAACCGAAGGTAAGGTCGGGTCCTAACCACTGTTCAACCATACCCCATCACTCGTAACATGCCATCATATCTCACCCAGTTAACATATTTCTGTGATGCATTTATAGTTTTCCATAGTATTTCCAGTTCTGTATCCCATCATACCCGATGTTTCTGCTTTGCCTAAGGGCAGAGAACGAGATCGAAATTCGATGATCGGTTTGGTAGTTGTGTAATGAAGTTTAGTGTTTAGTTAAATTTAATCTTAACCAAACAGTCGACCGTACACAGTTCGAGACATCCAAGGCCTTCAAGATCTACACGGAATAAAACAGCCTATGTTGCTATCCCCATGACTAAGATTACTTATGATCCAAAGATAGCTGAGAGTCTACCATCAGCCACTGTATTCTTGAAAGTAGGTAACGCTATCCGTGGTATCTGAATTGGGGGGGGGATATCAATTTCTGGCATCCCCCCGCAATATCAATCTCCAATGCTTCTAAACAACAACCAAACCCATTCCTCAAAATAAAAAAACAAACCCCCGCAACCTCCTCTCAGTCCTCAATAACCCCCCGTATCCGCTGGAACTTCAAAACAAACCCAACCCATCCTCTTTCCCTCTTCAACACCACATCGCAGCCTTCCCCCCCATGATCCCAATAAAACCTCTTCTCCCCAACCAGCTACACTTACTCCCACCATCTCCACTATCTCAACCATCTCAACCATCTCCACCACCTGAACCATCTCCACCACCTGAACAACCATCGAACATCCCACTTTTTGTAACCCCACACAACACCATACAATTAATTATGTGCCAAATAGTTTACCACCTAATATAACAAGGTCGTATGGTGTAGTGGTTATCACGTTTCCTTTACAATCGCTGAACGGAAAAGGCCGCAGGTTCAATCCCTGCTACGATCACTTTTTGCCATCTTTTTCTGAAGGTCCATACTCATACCGAAACTCTATCTATTGCACCATACATACTATTGACACGCGAGGAGTTTAAGCGTGATGTTGCTTCGAGTGAGCTAAAGAGCTAGAGATTGGTGCTGGTGCTGGTGCTGGTGTGGATTTTGGATATGGTTGTTTTGTTTTGTTTTGTTGGAGAAGGACTACCTATGTATACATAGCAGGGCTTGAAATACTGAAGTCTTGAATGAGTTGAGGAAGATAGACGTCAGAGGTGATTGATGGTTGGTTTTATGGATAGGACATGTGACCGCAAGCTGTTTATCGAAGCTTATTACAACTAGAAATCTACACCAGCTGTGCTTGTTGGGAAGCTATGTAGCAAGCAAAAGGTGGGAGGCTATGTACGAGTGCTCGATGGTATGGACTTTGTATGCTGCCATAGGGCTGTGATTTCATCGAGCTTGTCAGCGATGGTGATTTCATGGTTTATTTTTAGAGAAACAGCTTCGACGTTTGCCGAATTAAATGCAAGAGCTGTGCAGTACGCCAGTAACTCCACCGCAAGATGTAGCATTTTTCACCCAAAAGAAACCCAAGAATTTGTATATCGACCAGAGAGAGCTCCGGCGCGAAGAACGGTTGCTTTTCCAAACTTCTATTACTTCACATGATATAATGCGTGGAACAGAGATTTGGAGAGCATAAATTTCATGCTGAAAAAGACAACAAAAACACCGGAGAAAGCAAAGCCCGTTTTATTTTATTCTCTCCAAATCCTGAACCCCATCCCAAACCCAGTTTAAAATCAACAATTTAGAACTTAGCGAAAGACTTGACAGCCTTTCCGGTGCGGGGAAGAACACGGAGGACGTTGAAGCGGACCTGCACAAGTCATTAGTTTCGAAATGTGGTAAATATAGATATTCGTAGAGACGTACAGTCTTGGACAAAGGACGGCACTGTCCAACGGTGACGGTGTCACCCTCCTCAACACGGAAAGCAGGGGAAACGTGGGCGGAGATGTTCTTGTGGCGCTTCTCGTATCTGTTGTACTTGGGGATGTAGTGGAGGTAGTCACGACGGATGACGAGGGTACGGTGCATCTTGGTAGAGACGACCTTTCCGGTCAAGATACGTCCACGGATGGAGACGAGTCCAGTGAAGGGGCACTTCTTGTCTGTCGAGCGGAGATCGAATTAGCGAAACGTTCCGTGTCCAATGTTTCAGTTCTCCCGAGCCCTAATGTTCATTTGTCGATTTCCCAGCGTTCTTCAATCCACACTTCATCAACCAAAACCAGAGCTCCGCCGATTTCACATTTCGATAACTTGCGATTTTCGATCTTCGGAGAGCTCTCGTTTCAAGTCCCAAGCTCTTCGTTTCCTCCTCTTGCGGCTCGTCCATTTCCTCCTTCCTTGCCAGAAAAAAATAGCAGAACTTCGAGAGACAAACCGATGTAGGATCCCTCAATGGCGGTCTTGGGGGTCTTGAAACCCAATCCAACATCCTTGTACCATCTGCGTCCTCCCTTTCCGACTCTGCGCTTAGCAGAACGGGTCTTCTGGGCGGTGAAGATGTGGGGCTGCTTCTGGAAAGCACGCTCCGACTGGACGGTAAGTTCGGTGGCCATTGTTGCTTCTCGTCGGGTTGTCGTTACGGGAAGGGGGGACGAGGGTATTCGTTTGGGCGCGCGTCGGTGTTGGTCGATAGTCGTAATCGTGGAATTTGCCCAACCCAGAGCCGTTTGGGGCGTGGCGACCGTGGGATTTGTGGGATTCGCTTAGGACTGCTAAATTGTTAGGGTTTGTGGGTTGCACCGCCATACTGTGGCTTAGCGCGGCAACACACAAAACTCACTTTTACCCTTGAAACCCAATTTACCCCACTTCAGAAAAAATCGCGGGGGAAATGCTGCCTCTCCGTGCAACGCTTTTTGGGAACTCAAAATATTTCTCCCTGTAACCACAAGCGAACTTACGAGATAACTTTTTTTTGTATCTCTGGCATCATTTTACTCTTTCTTGTGCTTTGATCGGTGTCACCATGTGGTGGCAAGTGTTCCTCTCGGACTTCGCAGCGTTCGCAATGAAGATTGCGGATTAAGGTCGCACGGTTCCACTTCGACGATGAAAATCTGTTACAAAGGGATTGAGTTCCATCCCATTACGACTGATTCTCATATTCAGTATTTCTACGGGGGTCAACTTTTACTTGCGCTCCCACCTGTGAAATGTTGTGTGGCTTCGGAGGCGTTCCTGAACCCGCCTGGTTTCACAGCCCACAACAACTGCGAATTCGATTTCCCTGGGCATTCACTGATTATTGCTGCAAAATTCATTCAGCATATCGTTCAAGTTCGCACAAAGACAAGTGATACGGGAAGTATAGCTTCGTCTCCACAATGGTCGGCTGACAAGGATGGGGTGGGCCCGACAGGCGGGAAACAGGGCCGCCAAACAAAACAACGCTGAAGGCGGACGCCTTGTCAAAACACGCGAAACATGCACAGCGGCATTCTGCACTTGGAATCTTCGGCTGCAGCCCAATCACCAATGTCACTAACCCTAGCCCACGAAATACACTTCACGATATCAAAAATAAACACAGCTTTTAGCATTCTGTCGATTGATGAATAGTCCACATTTTTGTCTCTACCATGTCCTCATCGCATCATCATACTCATAAACTCAGAATAACAAATACCGCCATAATCAGGGAATAATTTGAACCATAAAGAAAACGCAAAGAAACCCAATTAACCGAATAGAAACAAAACCGAAATTAACTAACTTATGCGAGGTAAGTGGAAGCAGAGACGTTTCCTCCACGTCCGGTCCAGTTGATGTGGATGTCCTTGCCCTCAGGGAGGGAAGCAGAGGCGTGCTCGGGCTTAACACGGAAAGTGTGGGCACCGAAGTAGTCACGCTGGGCCTGGAGAAGGTTTGCGGGGAGGTCCTTGGTGCGGTATCCGTCGTAGAAGGAGAGAGCAGTGGAGAAGGCGGGGGTGGGGATACCAAACTCAACACCCTTGCAGATGGCGCGTCTCCATCCGGCCTGGGCGTTGTGGATGGCGTTCTTGAAGAAGTCGTTGAAGAGAAGGTTCTCGAGGTCGGGCTCAGCACGGAAAGCCTTGGTGATGTCTCCAAGGAAGACGGAGCGAATGATACATCCTCCACGCCACATGAGGGCAATGGCGGGCATGTTCAACTTCCAGTTGTACTCCTTAGCGGCCTATTGATAATCGAAAGGTTAGAATGCGGACCATAGTCACTAACACGGAGCGTGGGGGTGTAAAGTGGGGTATGGCGGTTAATAAGTGAGGCAGTAGCGGCTTACCTCGCGGAGAAGCATGAATCCCTGAGCGTAAGAGATGATCTTGGATGCGTAGAGAGCCTGCAGATGACATATTAGCCTAATTCATTTTTGAGGGATTTGCGGAAAATCGGAAAATTATTCCACCATATATCCCCAAAATCGTCATCAGAGTGTACTAACCTGCTCAAGGTCGGCGATGGCGGCCTCCCTGTCACCGGTGAAAGCAGGGATGGCAGGTCCCTCCAAAATTCCGGAGGCACGGGTGCGCTCAGCCTTGATGGAGGACAAGCAACGGGCGAAGACAGCCTCTCCGATCAAAGTAACGGGCATACCCAAGTCGAGGGCGTTGATAGCGGTCCACTTTCCGGTTCCCTTCTGTCCAGCAGAGTCGAGGATCTTCTCAACGAGGGGAGTGTTGTCATCGGGGTCGTTGTACTTCATGATGTCGCGGGTGATCTCGATCAAGAAAGAGTCAAGGACACCGTTGTTCCACTTGGTGAAAACATCACCAATCTCAGAGTTGGTCATTCCGTATCCGCGCTTCATGATGTCGTAGGCCTCGCAGATCAACTGCATGTCACCGTACTCAATACCGTTGTGGACCATCTTGACGAAATGTCCAGAACCCTCGTCTCCGACCCAGTCACAGCAGTCCTCACCGTCGGACTTAGCAGAGATGCTCTGGAAGATGTCCTTGATGTGGGGCCAGGCCTCCTCGTTTCCTCCGGGCATGATGGAAGGTCCGTAACGGGCTCCCTCCTCTCCTCCGGAAACACCGGCACCGACGAAGCGGATTCCCTTGGCGGCGAGCTCACGAGTGCGGCGGTTGGAGTCGGGGAAGTGGGAGTTACCACCGTCGATGATGATGTCACCCTCCTCGAGGAAGGGAAGAAGGGCGGCGATGAAGTCGTCGACGGCCTGACCGGCCTTGACGAGGAGCATGACACGGCGGGGGCGCTTCAACTTGGCGCAAAGGTCCTCGAGGGACTTAGCTCCAACGATGGACTTTCCTGGTGGCGGTCAGTAGCTATCCCCGCGATGAGTCAACACTCAGCATACCCTTGGCCTCGTTCTCCAAGAAAGCATCGACCTTAGAAACGGTACGGTTGAAAGCAACGACGGTGAATCCGTGGTCAGCAGCGTTGAGGATCAAGTTCTACATATCTATGAGTCATCTAAACTACAAACTCGCTGGAGTTATAGAACGTACCTGACCCATGACGGCCAAACCGATAAGACCGAAGTCTGTGAAACCCAACTGTCAGTAATTGTTCCGTACAGCGGAGAATTTCTCCGCGTTAACTTCACGACGACTGTGGAAGCTGCGTCGCCTTGTTGCGCATCGTCGGAGGATTTCAGAAAAACTAACCGCCACTGCGTTGAGATTGCGCAAGACCGCCAGTAATGGCAGCCAATCGCGCCCTAGAGTCAGCAAATGATTCTTTAACATAACTTCTTGAATTCCAAAAGTTGAAGCTCCCAGAGCTTTGAATGGTGCCAGGAACATGACGATGAAGAGGATAGTGAGGCCAGGCACGCGTAAAAGCGAAAACTGCGCGGTAGACGGAGGTGAGGGGAAATTTTTGGCGGGGCAATGTCATGACGAAATGGTTGCTTCCACCACCAGGGTGCACTGGAGACTAGCAAAACTTACACTGCAGTGTTCTCGGCCATTGTGATGATGTTTGAATTGGACTTCGAAGGGTGTATTTGGTGTTGAGGGAGAGATGGATAAGGAAGAGAAAAGAAGAACAAGTTCCAAGGTCGAGATTCTCTTGCCAGGAGGGGTTCTGAGCGAGTAATATAATAAGCCTGCTGAGTTACTACTGCATCGAACTAGCAGGCCGCGGAGGGAAGAGGGGTAAAGGCATGTACATAAGTCAGCAGCCTAGCAGGCCAACGTCTGAGATGCTGGTCCCCAGCATAGCCATTTTTTTTCCTTTTTTTCTCCGTTTTCCATGCATCGCACACTTTCTAGGCATGAGTATCACTGAATTTGTCTGGTTTTGACTGAATACAGAAATTGTAGTTCCTAATTTGATTTGTCCTGAATTTGCTGAGGAATCATGAGCAGATCTGAATATCAGGACGCATGTATCCAACCAAGCTGCCCCCGGCGAACACTTCAGGTTTCGAATGCCCAGTCCTGATACAAAACAGTTTTCGCATTTTCCAAAGCGCCTGTCCACCGGGCCATCCCACGCTTTTGCAACAACGGGTTTTTCGGTGGGGCCCCGACCGATCCCCTCTCGACAGGGCATTCTCTGACACAGCACGTCCTGTCTGAGCCAAGAAACGGTACATACGCAAGCCGACGGCCTGGCTGTGGAAGTTTCGGATCCGACAATCGACATCGGAGACCGAAGGTGGTGGAACACTTCTGCGAACATTGTGCTAATCCTTTCCCGTCCAAGCCTGTTCGTGGGGGGACTATCAATCGCCGTTGTGCCCGTTGTTCGCGCCGCATAACATAAGCACGCAGCCCAACACTGCCAATCCAGACCGGCGTTTGTTGCCGCAAAAGCCACTAGAATGATGGTGAGGCCTTGGGGGGTGGGTCTCGCAACATCTGCAACCGTCTCTGCAAGAAGTTGGATGGGTCGATGGGCAGAGGAGATGGCGAGCGGGCTGCGAAATTTAGGAGGAGAGGATTAGGCGAAAGAGAAATGGGGCAAGGAATTAGGCGAGAGAAAACCGGGAGGGGAAGGGGAATGGAGGCGTGTTGAGCTTCTCTTTGGTTGAGCATCAGTTATGTATCCACAGATGAGCTTTGGGATGCACAGAAACACGGCAAAGGCAAGTGGTGCGGGTACTGATGCTGATTGCTGGTGCATGTCTGGTGTTTCGAGCACATCCGACATCGCGGTTCTTGCTGCGGTTGAGCTATCAGGTCTCCCCCACGCATTCCAACTGACAGGGAAGGAGCTGTATGGAAGCAAAGGACATACCAGACATATCTCCGTCTGTCGAGTGATGACATTTTTTTATCTTGATCAGCCTTCGGCTCGGATTCCCTCATCCAAAACAGAACGTCCACTAGAAGCTCAGCTAGATGCTCATGTATGTATGAGCTAACTTCCGCCACGCCAATGCTCAGCATGTCCCATCAAGGTGAATGTTTCTAGATAACAAAAAGCCAAAAGGTTGCCGTCGTCATAGATATGCGCCGGAAGCTTGGTTGCGATACGAGTATTGATAAAAGGCGCGTATTCCGCCGAGTCCAACCAGTGGTTTCAACCTCAAACACGCCTCCTGTGTTAGAGCTGTCATTGACGCGACAATTGCGGGGTACATATTTCAGACGTCACATAGCGAGATTCACATGGAATTTATGGGCGTGAAATTTGGTGCACCAGACGCTTGCATTTTGCTAATTATCCAGCAGCCGAAATGAACATGAACGCCATTTTCTAACCCAGAAATTGCCTGACAGCCTTCCCATAAAACACAAAGATTTTGATTTATATGTGATAAACCTTTTAGTCGAAGAGACCGAATCCCATGTCCTCGTCGGACTCCTCCTCCTCCTTCTCTGCTCAATTGGTCAGTAAAGATCCCAGACGCTGTTGTTCCTGGGATGCTCGACGTACCCTCCTTCTTCTCCTCAGCGGCCTCAGCGGCTCCTCCAGCGGCGGCACCGGAAGAAGCGGCTCCAGCGGCGGCAGCGGGGGCAGCACCTCCGGATCCGACGTTCAAGAGCATCTCCTTGAGGTCCTTGCCCTCAAGAGCCTTGGCGAAAAGGGAGGCCCAGATAGGCTCGACATCGGCGACACCGGCGGCCTTGATCAAGGTGTTGAGCTTGTCGGCGGTGATCTCAATGCTCTCATCGGCGAGGATGAGAGCGGCGTAGGAAACGGCGAGCTCGGCGTTGGACATTTTGTGGGGATTAGCTGTAAATAGCACAGTCGTCAGTTCGTTGATTTTCGTAGCAGAATTTCCGGAATCGATTTAACGGTAGTCCGGAGGGAGTTCGTAGTTGCTCACCTGTCTGTGGTGCTGACGGATGGCTGATCGTTGCGGGCGTCAAGGTTGCTTGGTGGTACCTTGAAACGTGAGTCTCCGCCACACAATTGTGAGTGTGACTAGCTTTCCCGCAATCACACAAATGATCCACGCGTTAGGGTTTTCAGACCTAGATTAGATAAGATCGATGCTTCGCTTAATCTTTCTGCCCCGCGGGCGCTAGTTAAAATGAGGCTCAACATGTGGCGCCCGAAAGATCAAGATAAGAGATAAGATGAGATGCGGTCGCTAAGCTTTCGCCCTACGTGCATGCACAGCTCCAAAATGACGACCCAAGAATCGTCGGAATTCACGCCGAGTCCACCGCCACCAACCGAACACAATCAACATTCCCGAATCAACAATGACCGAACATACCGTCATCGCCCGTCGCCTCCGCACCTACTACGAAGGACTGATTACCCTAAAGGAGGATCGTACCACATACATAAAAGCACAAGACGTTCTTAGCAACTACGAAACACTCTGCGAACTCTTGAAAGCTCATGAGGATCAATTCGGAGAGTATGAAGCTTCCGATATGGATGGAAACGGGACAAAGTCTGAGGATCAGCTAGAATGTAAGCTGGCTTGTGGATCCTGGAGTGCACTCTGGGAAACATAATTCAGTGATGTTAACCTTGGGACAGCAGAGCGCTTGCTTCATGATTGTTTCCTGTTGATATCACTATTGTACTTGACAATTGGGAAGAATAACGAACCCCCGGCGACGTATGCACTTCCAAGCCCGCAGGCCTACACAGATATCCAGGCTTACCAGTATCTTTCCATGCAGCTTCTCTCGTTGTGCGGTCATTAAGGTTGCCGCTTGCCGCATTATGTTGTTTACGAGATGCAGCTGACACCCTTTTGAAGCGACTTCTAGTACATCTCAGAGAATCGGATAACTTCTCTCATAAAGACCTCGAGCCAATCCACAAAACCCTCAAGCAATGCAAAGAGACCGTTTCCCGTCATGGATCCACAACCGACCTTCGTATGATCCGTGTCCTCGACTCCAAAGTTAACCAATGCCTGGAGACCATTAAGCCATTACAGGCCAAGCTGGACGAAGTTGCGCTGTCACTAAGAGGCATCCATACCAAACTTGTCAGTTTAAGGAGATCTATTAAAGGTGTCGAGGGACGAAAGAAGGTTTGCAGTACAAATTCCAAAAAGAAGCCTGTATCTAAATCGCAACCGTAGGGACGATTCTCCGAATCAGAAGTCAAAGCATTGCTTGAACAAATCAAGGCCATCGATGCCGCCAGAGTCGATGGCAAGTTTGTTGGCGACGACGGAAACATTCCAGATCAAGGACAGGCACAACTTGCGCAACTTTTGGAGCGCTCCTATGCTACTGCAGAAGATACCTTGAAGAGGTATTTTTGTCCGGTGTCCAATTTTACTATTCTGACTAACTCTCATATCAGGCAAGGTGCAATCGCTCCGGGACTTACACACTTCTCCGACAAACTCTACAGAATCAAACACAAGCTCGAGAAACTCGAACTTACACAGGCATGGTCGCTTCGTGAGACCGATCTCTATGATTTCTTTGTGATCATAACCACCATCGACAACCGTCGGGTCAACCAAAAATTCCTTGCGGATGACGGCACCGCTCCCGATGAGGGTCAAAGCGTGAGTTGTTTTATCAGGATCCATTCCCTGTTAGGCTAATACCGTAATAGATCCTTCTTTACCTCGTTCGTCGCGCCTACGCCCACGTTTATATCCTCATTACCTCCAGCGAGGCAGTGAGCGAGGCTTTAACCCCTATCTTCAATCAGCTTCAAACCGTTCGTAGGTGCCTAAAGGAAGTTGCGAAGTTTGGTATTAGCGACGCTAGAGAGTTATACCCATACAGCATGAAGCTTTCATCAATTGATAACATGCGTGTGGATGGAAAGTTTATGGTAGGAAATGACTGTCCGGAGGGGCAAGGAAGAGTTGCAAGCTTGCTTGCCGAGTGTTTTGAGATCTGCCAGGAATTGAGGGAGAACAGACAGGCAGAATCAGATTAGAAGTTAGGTTTAAGGTATAGCGGAAATATTTGTTCGAGAAATTATAGGATATCCAGTAGATGTAGAATATATAATAGTCGTATGATGGTGTAATTAATAGCAATTTGAATTTGGCAAAGACACTACGAGTGATATTTCATGCGGTGCGACGCGTAGCGCGTAAAGTATCAATTTACTAGTGCATGCGCCTTCCCGGTCTAATGTAGGACTCAACTCACTATGACGATGGCAAAATAAATCCATCACTTGACTACTTACCGACTTCGAGTATCGTTGGTCTAAGGTGTTATGTATGACATGTGTATGCTGCTTTGAGATTATTGTAATTTATTGCAGGAATATTGATCAACACTGACAATAGGGAACGTCCAAACAATGGCTCTGGCTGTAAGATGAAGTATCATGTGATTTGAACATGCCTTTGATGTAAGCTAGTCCTATCTATCTGTCATCATTGCCTTCAAAATCCACAATCATTACCTTCGAGTGAATCCTATAAACAAAAACTTTCTCCTTGAGCTTGCAAGTTGGTTAACACCAATATATATATTCCGAATGTCATTGGCTCGATTCACCCCAACATCAAGTCCAATCTCACATATTTCTCAAGGTCCTGGCTATCCGTATAACACATGATTTCCTACGACTCCCCGATGAGACGCAACATACGGCACCGGCAAATGACGCCAACGGAACTGCATGATGTTCTCTCTCGGTGAAGAAGTGACTCACGATGATATCAATATTGGTGCGGATTCGGGAGTCTTATTCGTGAGGATCCCGAGTATCGTGTTCCAAAATTCCAGGATAGTCATGTGGTTCCGACTGTGGGGCAGTTTGAGTTACGGAAGGCTCGCAATTGGGTACCGGTGATGGCTGGTGTGTTGTGTCCTTCGCGGGGCCGCACAGTTCCACTAGCGCTAGCCGGTGCTAGCAACTGTAACTACTGACCAGTTCAGTGATGAAATCTTGGCAGTCCAGGGTAGCCGCAATCTGAATCGGGTTCACCTTAAAGCAAAAAAAATACTCCCCTCTCTCGACTCGTCTCATACTTTCACGACCCCGTACACCCACCCCAACCCCCCACAACCCAGTACCTGCGAACCCTCGCCTATTATTGGACTACTCAAGCTCTTATCTGCAGCTTTAACCTTCACCAGCTATTGAACTTCCTCAATTTTAACGGGGCTCAGCTCCCATCTCACGCGACAGTTCGCCAACTATAACATGATATCCGTTGCACAGTCACAGCTCGGCTCTCAACTATCTAGCAATATGACAATGAAGCACGGCGTTGAGAATGGTTCTTCGACACCATTGCACGCGAAGAAACGTGTTCGCTTTGCCAGTGGCGACTTTGGTGTGAAGACGACAAAGAAAGAGAGTGATCCCGAGGACAGCGACACATCATTTATCACGAGTACTACTACGAATACACCATCAAAGAAGATAAAAGTTACTAAACCAATGAAAAACGTGAAGGACTTCGTCAAAAACGCTCTCGACGAACGCGCAAATGTGGGTTCTCGTCTTTCCCTGTCAACCACAATCGACTAATCGATGGGGTACAGGGGAAAATGGCGGGTTACGAGGAGCTACGTAGGAAATTCCAAGCTTCTCCAGAGGAGTTCGACGAACAATCACCAGCGCCTTCCAGTCAGGAGCTACAGATGACAATTAAAGCCCTTACTGGCGTGGTCTCTCGTCTAGACACCAAGTGTGAAAGTCTGGTGGAGTGTATTATTGCAACCAACTGGGTTGGAAGAGACAATATGTTTGTTTCGGCGTATGTGAAGTTATTGGCGAACCTTGTCAGTGCTCATGCACATTACATGGGGAACGTAACCAAGATGTTGGTCCAGAACCTTGGATCTATCTCCAAAGTGAGGATGAACCTCCCTGGATATGAGCCGGTCAACAAGAACACTGTTTATGATCGCGTGCATTTCGCCTTGCAGTACATTCTGGATCTGGTCCCAACTGCCTCCACGTCGACCTTGTACCCTCTGTTGGTTCAGTGTTACCCTCATCAGAAAGATAATAAGGCGGAGCACATTTTGTACGTTGATAATTGTTTGAGAATCATCGATTATGTTCCTTCAATAAGGCACAAACTCCTTACAGTCATTATCAGCCACGTTATCAAGATTGATATTGAAATCCAAGGCGACCTGGAAGACCTCGACGACTCCGTTGGAGAGCAGCTCGAGGCCGAAATCATGCAGGTAGACGTTGAGGACGATTTATCGGAAGACGACGACTCAGATGACGATGACGAGGCGACTGAAACCACTGATAAGCCAGAATCCGAGGACCAGGATGCCGAGGAAGAAAGCGAAGACGACGAGGATGAATTAGATGCGGAGGATGACTTTGGAGGGGAGTCCCCAGAGAAACGACTCAAGCGCCTCCGGGAAAGTGTCGACAAGCTGGACAACCTTCTCGATCTTCTCTTCGGATACTACGCGAAACACATTCCTGAAACCGAAGCAGACAAGATTCCCAGCCGGGAAATCACCGAAAGCTATGAGAACCTCCAAAGCACCTTCTGGCAAACCATCTTCCCAACATATCAGTCCCGCTACACACAGTTCCTCATGTTCTGGGCTGCACAGCGCTTCCCCCACTTTTCAGACCACTTCAGTGCCTTGATGGTACAGCGAATGATTGATGGGCAAGCTCCTCAACACACCCGGATAACCTCCACTGCCTACATCGCATCCTTCATCGCCCGCGCAAAGACCGTCAAATCATCAGACGTCAAATCAGTTGTCAACTTGATGTGTCGATGGCTCGGAGACTACATGAATCTTCGGGAGCCAGAATGCAAATTTCCGGATGCGAACCGATATCGTTGGTTCTACCAGGTCGTTCAGGCTGTGATGTACATTTTCTGTTACCGCTGGAGAGACCTACATTTCCTTGATGAAGAAGACGAAGAAAGCATTGAGCTTCACTTGGCCAACAGCAGAAGTCTTCCCTGGATTCCGGATCTCCATGTTCTGAAGAGAGTTATTGGAAGTAGATTCAACCCTCTTAAGGTTTGAATCCCTTCTCTTCAATGTTGATCTGTAACCCGCTAATGAATATAAAAAGGTTTGCTCCCAAGCCGTTGTCGACACTTTCGCAGACACAGCCTTCCACCTCCAGTTCATGACTTGCTGGACCATCATTGAAGAGAACAAGCGTAATGGACTGGGACCAGAAGAACACATGCTCGACTGTTATTTCCCCTTTGATCCCTACACCCTCAAGAAGAGCCGTAGATGGATCGATCCTGTCTACATTGTCTGGCAACCTGCAAAGCCCGAGGACGACGACGATAGTGACGAAGACTCCTCTGACGACGAAGATGATGCAACAGAGTGGCCATATAAGGTTGATGGAGAAGCAGAAGTCGACGAAGATGATAGTAGCGAGACTCGTAGTATATAATCTTCCCAACGAAGCCAAAAGTCGAAAGTTGGAGAGGAGTCTAGGAGGGAGAAGTGAAACAGCTGATGGTTTATGACGCAATATGCGGTATGCGCTATGCAGTACGAGGGCACGATATTTTCATATTTCCTTATATTCTTTTCTTGGACTCCGAATGTTTTTTTTTCTTTTTAGAGTTCTTGGGTGTTTAGTTGGGTTCTTTCTTTTCCTTTCTTTCTTTTTTTATTTTGGGATAACAAAAAGTTGGAGTACTTGGGTTTATTTTTTATGGTGTTTCTTCTTTCTTTTTTCTGTTGCTATTTGGTGTCGTTTCTTTGCTTTGCGTACTTGGTTTCTGGTCTCTCTTTTCGTATGTGGTGTCTTGTCTCTGCTTTGCGTACTTTGCGTACTTGGTTTTTCTTTTTCTTTTTCCTTTTCCTTTTCTTTCTTTTAGTCTTTTGCTGTTCTTATCAACTGTATGTGGGAAACAGTTGATTGATGATTTTATGGCGGAGCTCCGTGGTTTTAGTTACAGGCGGGGTTTTTTTTTAGGTTTTAGTTGATTTACAGAAAGGAAGCGGCGATTCTTGTTCTAGAAAAGATGAAAGCTTTTTTTCAAAGGAAATATTAGTTGATGGTAGTAATGAAAACTTTTTTTAAAAAATGAGTTGTGGAAATTCAAGAAAGAAAAAAACAATAAAAAATTGGAAAAACATTAGAAAAACATTAGAAAAAATGAAATAGATGGAAATGGAAATGGAAATGGAATCAAAAGAACGATTCGGATGCGGATTGGGATTTAGGTTTGGATTCAGAGAGACCTTTGTATGTAGATGAATTCAATGATAATTCGGGAATAGGTTTTCGAGGAACTGGGGATTTAGTTGTGATATAATGGTGTGATTATCTTTTCCTTTGGTTTTGTGTTAGATGGAAAATGCAAGATAGAAAATGCATCGGTAAACTGTACTGTAGTTATCATAGCCACCATAACCATCAATGATCATAACCATCACAGATGCTTTTTGGACTGAAAAAGAAAAGAAAGAAAAAACAAAGGAAATAAAAAGTTCTTCATTACTCCTTATTCATTATCCATCATAAGTCAAAAGTTGAAAGTCGATTCTTTATCATATTATTTTTCCTATTCTCTATGGAATGGCGAAAACAGAAACGTAAAGAAACCGAAACACTAGTTGAGGCTGTGGACGTGTACTTGTCATGTTTCCATACACAGAGATTCTTTTGCTACTAATTGAGTAATCAATTTATGGATTTGGTTCGTGAAGCTAGTGTAACTTGTGGTACTTATTTTGGTCTTATTCACGCCTTTGTTGAAATATCATCGTAACTTGGAAATAAAGGTTACAGGTCTATGTCATTTGAGCTTACGTAGCGAGATGCTTATATCGAGAGTCGGCCAGATGAGGTTTCAACGGCAAAATACTCAATGTTTGTCCTACATTGGCCTTTTACGCCTCAGTGGGCGTATGATGAAATAAATACTCAACGACACCGTACACGTAATTTTATAATTCGCCTTGTTCCGAGGGAGCGGTGACATCATAGCTACGAGCATCATTCGACAGTTTCACATAGGTTTTCAAGCTTTAAAGATGCTCTGTAGTGAGTATTCCATTTGGAATCACATACAAGAGCTTTTTGGGATATTTACAAATGATCAACGCCTGTTTTTTCCGGTCTTGAATTGTGTTGAAAACATTGTGAAGAAAAATCCCAATTTTTAAAAGACCAAACTCCGCTACAACTAATCACATTGCAGAGAAACAAAAGACGACCCGCAAGAAAAGCGTTTATTTCGGGAAGTGGAGATTTGACGACATTTAAATCTGTCTTCCTCCCTTCTTGTAGAAAAAACTCGCCCTTTTCCCAACAAACCAAACAACACAACGTCGACTGCTTTTGCTTTACGCCTTGGCGACCTGGTTGGGGTTGATCTTCTTTCCGTCCTTGTTGTACCTGACTCTGGGGGGAGGGGCACGGTTGCGACGTCCCTCGCGGGAACGGACACTGTTGTAATGTAAGCTTCGATGAATGGCGAAACCGGGGGACTCCGTTTATAGGCAGTAGAGCTGTGGTGCATACCGAACGATCTTTCCGTGGATGGCGCAAGAAACGCAGTACTGGAGCTTCAAGTACATCTTGGGGACGGTGTACTCCTCGAAGACGGAAGCGTCACCAATGTCACCTATTTTTGGTTTGTTAGAAAGCTTATTCGATAGCTCTTTTTGATGTCGGTTAAAACGTACGGATGGCCGCGGACTCAACCATGTTGCGGATGGTGAATCTCTTGATAGCCTTGTCCTTGGGGGTGCAGCGGGAGCAGTTGCTGCAACGGATGGGCTTGACGTGACCACGACCGGTCTTGTTACGTCCGCTGTAGTTCGACAAATCCTCCATCAGCTTCCATATTCTTTCAAATCTCCAAATTCCGCGCCCAGCCATTTCGTTTTCCATCCAGAACCTCGCCATAGCTCCGTATTTGTAATTCCACCTCTTTCAAAAATTCCTCCTCTTATTCCCATTCGTCGCATCCTTCGAAATTGGCCGTATATTCGGGGTAGGAAGTTTGAACGTACTTGGAGGCTCTCTTCTTAACCATGTTGGGCGATTCTGCAGAAAAATATGTCAGAAACTACTGCGAATTTCGATTTTGTAGAAAAACGGAACAGAACGGCGGTAGGGCACTCACGTCGTTAGGGAGTCGCGGGTGTTGTTGGGCGGTAAATTTGTCGGGCGTTCGGTCGGGGCACGTTGGTTAGGCTGGATTCGCTATTTCCTCGTTCAGGCGTGTCCCGCACACAGAGCGCAGCGATTGTGACTTGTGTGGGGCGCTAGGGGCTAAAACCCTTATCTCCCCACTGTTAGATCGTTACACAAGTCACCACACAACCACTGGGTTTAGGCTGAGCTAATAAGCGCGGCTGCCACAAACCGCGTTTCTGCGAATTTGTGGGCGCTCGTCATGGAAAAAGTTCGTGATTTTGAATAGAGCGCTTCAGTACGTCGAAAATGAATGACGAAAAAGACATTTGCACGGAGTTTAACGTCAACATTATCTTATCGTTGGTTGCCCGTGTTCAGTTCCTGACTGCAAATGATTGAATAAAGAAGCCAGTTACCACTGGAATCGTAGGAGGTTTTTGTGGGCAGGTTCACGACATTTTCTGGGAGAAAGTTCAGTTGTGGCTGTCGAGACAAATCTAAGGACCATCTCGACTTGTTCGCTGTTCCTGCAGCGATCTTAAGCGAGGATCGGCGCCCTTGTTACAGATGCTGGTCTCCCCCTGGCTCTAGAACGGCCAAAGAACGTTTTTTGTGCTGGCACAGCTTCTCGATGCGGCCACTGAGCGACACTTTTTCCCAAAAGGGAGTTTCAAAAATTACACAAAGATTCCTCGATGGATGCGGAAGCCAAATGAATATTGAGGCCACCCACTTCCAGTTTTTAATGACGAAACCTACACATCTGTATGAATTTGGTGACGGTTGCAACTGAGTCGGATCAAGACTCTCATCTTACTCAAATCGACAACCGCATCACCAATAACGTCCCACCTTGTCAACAAAGGTTTATTCAAAAGAAAAGTCTAATTTTACATCTACAACAGTCCGTAACCAAGATCGAACTCTATCTATATAACGCCCTTATAATTCCTTCTTAACATCACCGTTTTGCAGCTTCTTCGCCTTTTTCGCATTCTCACTTCTCCTCTTCACCTCGGCCTCAGCACCAATACCACTGAACACCAGCCCAACACCAAGAACCTGCATGATGGAAAGACTGTGACCGAACGCAATGACAGAAAAGACCATCGACAACATCTTCCTGGTAACATTGACGGTCACCAGGACAAGGGATCCGAACTTAGCAAGCGTGTGAACTAGATCCCGTTGTTAGCCTCAACTTTATCCCCGATCTTCGCTTCGCTCCCGCTCTACCGCTGGAAAGGTGAAGGATGAAAAGGTAAACTTACAGATGAAAACCTGTCCCAAAGCACCACACAACGCAAACCCAAGAATATCCAAACCAACCTTAGGATATGCCTCCACGAACGCCATTGCATCACTAAGCTCGGTGGACCAGGGGTTAAGGAGGAGGTAAGCCCCAGTCAACACAGAGGACAAAGAGTTCAACGCCGCCATCATCTGAGGTCCTGAGACCGTTCCCTTCGGTGCCTTCTCAAAGATGTTATCCTGGATAGTATTGGTAAGTCCATCAAAGAGCAAGTTCGTCAATAGCAATCCCATTCCATAGATAACATTCTTCTCCTCGTTTGAAGGACCCTTCTTCGCCTTCTTAACGGTGGCTGGGTAGAGAGTGAAAATAGTAACTCCAGCAGAGACGGCTAGAACCACCATATATTTGTAGAGCGGGTACTTTCTGCGGAATAAAGTGACGTGCAAGAACATCACAGGGAGCAGCTTGCAGGATTTGGCGAGGATGTAGGTAATGTAGTCGATGTGTTTCAAGCTTGCATATCCGAATGGAGAGGCAAGAGTTGAAGTCAAGGCAACGAGTAGAAGGCGGAGGTTAATCTCCATGCCGGGGAAAACCCTCTGCGGAGCTGCTGCATTGCCGCGAGATGAGACACGGAAGTAGATGTAGCCTGAGATTGAGGCAAAGATGGATTGGACTGAGTTGAGAACCAGCGAGTGGCGGAAAATCTTTTTGTCAGGACCATAGGTAGTTGTTGTGATGCGTTCTTGAAGAAGAGCCCAGGCTAGACTGGCGGGGTGTTAGCTGGTGCTTTACAGGCTGCAGTAGGGATGAGATAGGGTTCTGGAAGCATACAAGGAGACGTAGATGCCGCCAATGCAGATGATGAGCTGGAAGATAGAGCTTCCATGGTCTGGAGCTTGCTCTGCTTTGTGAGTGAGCGTCTCAGCAACTTCAGTTATAGGATCGTAGTCGTCATTTTGCGGAGTGACATCGGCACCAGTAGCTACTACGCGCTGGGGATTAAGTTGTTTCCGCCGGGCCATTTTGTGTTGTGTATGTGTAATTCCTTTGCGTTCAAAGACCGTGTTATATAGGGAAATAAATAGGGGCCTGGTTCAGTGGAACTACAGGCGTGACTGTGTTGAAGCTTAATGAAATTGGCGAAGGCGATGCGCAGAGCATACATGACGGAGAATTGACAGCGGCGTGCGGAGCTTAGAGCTTCGCGGCGGGTCGCAACCGTGTCCACAAAAAACGGATAGCTCGCAGCTCATCGGAACTGCACCCCGGGATTAGGATCACAGCCTGCAGCTGGCAAGGCGAACAATTTATTTTGGGAAAGTCACCAAATTGATTTCTTAATAATCTAAATTATTCTACAGTCCATAAAATAAATTCATGAGTGGATATCTGTTATTTTGTCCACCACCACCATTACTACTCATCGTCCATTACCATCTCTTTGATAACCTCCTTTCTTCCTGCATCAGCAGCATTTGCCGCTCCTCGTCCGTTGGCAATAACGGGCGTTGGAGTAAATAGTAAATCGATTTCATCGATCAAATCGTATAGCACATCTTCAGCAATCTGCTCGTTGTACCGATCGCAGACAGGTCTGACATCGTCTTCTAATCCCTTTGGCGGGTATATCCAATCGGGGCCAAAGTTTACTTCTACAGCTCCACCCTTAAACACACTTACAGCTGGATAATATCCAAGCGAGCCATCATCGAGTTCTCTTCCTCCAACAATAGCAAGGGGCCTTGATGCTGGTGGCAGGAATGCATAAAGTTCCTCAAATGGCGTACCAACGTACTCACCGTTGAGATATACACGGATTGAGCTACCAGGAAGTGTTTTTGGTGTGTTCTGTGGCTTGTTAGGTGTGCTAGGATTCATGAGGTCTTCATATTCCTTGGTTGGTTGGTATTCGAAATGTTCAAACCACAGCTGATTTTTGAAGCGAATAGGGAGTCTATCCCTTATGATATCGCCAGATAAAACCGTTGGGTCACCACTGATTTGACGTTGTTCGCCCATCGGTGGTAGTGTAATCTCAAGTCCAATGACATCCCCGGTTACGAAGGATTTATCCTGAAGAAATTCCTTTGGTCTAGACATGTGGAGCTTATTGAAGGCTTGATCTCGGAGTCCATAGGAGTATGCATCGAATCCCACGGGTGCATCGAGAGGAGCTAAACCTTGTCAGCTACAGTTCCCTCCACAATCGTAGAAGCTTACACACCTTCCCTTCTTGCCCATCCGACCCTCACGTGTCCACCAGAAATATCGTCACCTTTTATTCCATTCAAAATCTTGCATTCATAATACCATTTTCCCTCCCTAATTCCAACGTTTGCTCTCGCCATTCGCCAACCCTTAGCCGTAGTAATAGCCATACCTCCCTCACCAATATGAACCTGTGGGTTCATATCCTCAAAGTTTATCCGTGCATTAAAAGGTTCGTATTCTGTTCCGCGGTAGGAGAGTGCTGGTAACGATTTCGACGCTTCACAAGGACTGTAACGGAATCCACGACGGTTCATAGGGCTGTATAAGGCGTCACATTAGCATCAATCAGTACCGGTATATCTGTTGGCACCTACTGATCATTAACCGCATACCACTCCCCTGGGGTATCTGGGGTTTCCGCCTCCGACAGTGGTGGTGCACGGTGTCCATAGTAGTCCTGAAACTGTGGTGCTGGGAGTCTGTATCTTGCCAGACCCGGTTGTACCGCCTGATTGTGATCATTGGGAACCTTTGGTGTATTACTCCCGGTATGTTTTCCTGTTGAATTCGGCCCGCTTCCTACAGATCCAGCTCCAGGTGGATTAAGGGCATCTTTCTTCCTCCAAGAATCCTTCTTCTCACGTGCGCTGTGCGGTTTCTGTCTCGGCGGCTGTGTTGAGTCTTCGGATTGTAGCGGTCGTTTTTGGGGGATGGCTTGCGAGTCTGCCATTCTGTTCTGTTTCGGGTGTTTGTAAGTACTGTAGCTTTTCGAGCCGCAAGATTCTCAACTCCGAGGCTGAAATTTGGAGCTGTTGGACTCTAGATACGCGACGCGAGCACAAAGCACGACTCCGATGGCCGCCTCATCTCCAAATATAGCTTAGGGCAAAGCTAGCGTTACTAGACTCGAAATCTTGGCGCACAAACCCTTGTCACTGGCGGGGTGTTCTTTGATGTGTGCAGATTGAAATTTTGTGCAGCGCCTTTCGTCTAGAATATTGAAATCTCCTTACGCACCACCATTTTAGGTCCCCCTTCAACTACCACAACAATTGGTACGGACCTCGAAATATAACAACAAAAATGCCGAAAGCGACCGCCCCCGATTCGCGCACCCAGCGCCGCCACAACCCCCTCCACGAGGAACTTATTGAGACCAGCACTGGAGGACCTCTCAGAAAGGTCGCGCGCAACAAGAGAAAGGAGAAGCAGGACAGACCCGAAGACTATGTCGACTCTGGTCTTTCTAAGAAGATTCTCCAGCTTGCCAAGGAGCAGCAGGATGAGATTGAGGAGGAGAAGGAGGCTTTGGAGAAGGTCGGAGGGGACCTTGGCTTCCTCGGTGCAAACGGCGGACAGATGAGATATGAGCAGGAGGAGGAGTCAGACGAGGGTGAATACGAGGAGTACGAGGAGTACGAAGATGTTGAGGAGGTTGAGGAGGTCGAGGTCGACGAGGGAGACGAGGAGATGTTTGCTCGCTTCATGCCCCAGCAGACCGAGCAGCGCATGACTTTGGCCGACAAGATCCTCCAGAAGATTGCAGAGCACGAGGCCCGTCTTGCTGCCAACTCCGGAGCTGCACCACAAGATGAGGTTCCTCATCTTCCCCAGAAGGTCGTTGAGGTCTACACCAAGTATGTCCCAACCCCCCCCCCCCCCCAACAGCTACATATGCATGTGTGTACTAACAACAAAACCCCAGAGTCGGAATCCTCCTCTCCCGCTACAAGTCCGGCAAGCTTCCCAAAGCTTTCAAGATTATCCCCTCCCTCCGCAACTGGGAAGAAATCCTCACCATCACCCGTCCCGACAAATGGACCGCCAACGCCTGTTACGAAGCCACCAAGCTTTTCGTTTCCCAGAAGTCCTCTCAATGCCAAAAGTTCCTCAACATGATCCTTATGGACCGTATCCGCGATGACATCCAAGAAAACAAGAAGCTCAACATCCACTTGTACAACTGTTTAAAGAAGTGTTTGTACAAGCCGGCAGCATTTTTCAAGGGATTTCTTTTCCCCCTAGTTCAAAGCGGTAGCTGTTCCCTAAAGGAAGCGCAAATCATCGGATCCGTCTTGACCCGTATTTCCATTCCCGCTCTTCACTCCTCCGCCGCACTTCTTCACCTGTGCGAGATGCACTACACCGGACCCACCTCCGTTTTCATCAAGGTTCTCATCGACAAGAAATACGCACTTCCCTACAAGGCCGTCGATGCTCTTGTCTTCCATTTCCTCCGCTTCAAGTCCGACCCTAAGGATCTTCCTCTTCTCTGGCATAAGTCCTTTTTGTGTTTCGCCGAGAGATACAAGAACGATATCACAGAAGATCAAAGAGATGCTCTGCTTGATCTTTTGCAGGTTAAGGGTCATCATTTGATGGCTGCGGAGATTAGAAGACAGTTGATTGCTGGAAGAGAGAGAGGTGCTCAGGCTCCTCAGGCTGCTGATGATGATGATATTATGATGGATTAGATTTGTTGTATAGGAGATATATCTGGTATATCTGGTATATCTGGTATATCTGGTATATGAGGTATATGAGGTATATGCGGTATATATACTGTGGAAGTTACTTCTTCAAAAGGGAAAACGGGAAAAGTTGCTTTTTTTGGTGTTCATTTTTTTGACATGGGATTGTTATTTTTTTTTTTGTTTTGTGTTGGTCTTTGTAATTACTGGCGTTGGACCTTAAAATTTAGGGAGTTCAAAAAAAAACCCCCCCTTCGTTATTTTTACTGGTGGATATGATGTGTCCGTGAAAAAAGAATATTTAACGTTCCCTGCGGAGGTATAGAATCGAGATGATAGTAAATAGAACCTACCAGGTTTAGAGCTCAAAAAAACGAGCATATCATTCTCAAGGTGCATACATATGATGGTGTACCTGGAACCCTAGAACCCCAAGAACCTCAAAATCCCAGTGGCTGTCACTGTTTTGCATAACACAATTCTCAAACACCAGTACACACCAATTGCAATATCCGCATATGTATAAAGAAAGAAAAAATCTACCCAAATCATATCATATAATTCATCCTATGAACCCTTTAAAAGAAAAAACCCCTACCCCCCCACCCGCCCCACCCTGCTTTCTTTTCTAAAGTATATATGAGGTAGTTAAGTTATGACTTTCAGTATACATGACCTTTAGTAGAGTTATGAATTCCGGAACTGAACAGCACGATGAAAACAACAATAGAAAACACAACAACAGAAATAAAATAAAAAGGACAAGACGAAAAAACAAAAACACAAAAACAAAAAAAACAAAAGAGAAAAAGGGCATCATACAACGTACAATTACAGAACCCCCATTTCCATTAAAAAAAAACAAGAACAAGAACAACAAGAACAAAAAAACGCCTGCATGCAAACCCACAACATCCTGTCAATCCGCGATTTCTTCGTGCATTACACACATACTTCCAATGCGCTATGTTTATCATTCTTTATCGAGCCTTCCCCCCACCTGCCCCTCCCCATCCTCACTACTACCACCACAACCACCAATGCTCAACTACCACCACCGCATTTGGTTCAGGTCCAAGGAATCAAGGTTATCTCTATGCCCCGCCCAGAACATCCTTCTCATCCTCTCCTCCATGCAGCATCTAAACAGCCTTAAAGTCCTCTGCCTTTCCAGCGACCAAAAGTCCAATAATAAGACCAAAGAGACCAAGAACAGATCCAAAGATCTCAATAATAAGAATCTTGACAAACAAAGCGGGATCAGTAGCATCCGCAAGAGCCGCGGAAGATCCAGTGATTCCTACTGCGATACCACAGACCATGTTACAGAATCCTACGGTTAAACCACCCCAGAATAGTGCGTATCCCGTATAGAAGTTAACCGGGCTGTAAAGATCGTCGCCTGATACGTTGGCTAGTTTGGCGGAGAATACGATACCTGTGGATGAAAGGTTAGCTAGCTGAATGGAATATTGTATATTCAGCTGGGAGCTGGGGAGCTGGAGAAGTATTGGTAGGTGGTAGGGTGAAATTCCATGTTCCCCACTAATCACCATCACCACCACCACCCCACCCCCACACGCTGCAGGGAAATACATACTCATAATAACACCATAAATCGCCACAACCTCACAAAAAATGATCGAGATCAAATTCTTCGTCCTAATTCTCGGGGCGCGTACACCACCTCCAATAATCGAAGAGCCGGTGATAAAAATTCCCCAAGCAGCTCCTGCAACCGATAATCCAATACATAACGCGATTCCTAATGTTGCCCAGGTATAAGGTGATACTTCTTCAAGAAATCGTCCGATGTTGAAGTCTTCTCCTTCGCCGTGGAAGAGCATATCTATTGCAGAACACCCAGAGGTTAGCTTTGGTCTGTTTCATAAAAATAATATATCCCCATATATCTTGTAACAATTTCCATGGTCTGGGTAGCCAGCCTCCGCCTTAAAGAACCACGGGCTCCAAGGTCTTCAAAAAGCTCTGCGGGCCTCAAATGCCTCGTAGCTCCATAGCCCACCCAGCAACCTCCACGAACCCGACTTCCTTAAGCTTCCCCAATCCTATCCACCTTGACCTCAAGCTTCCCATTCCACGCAATCCACCGCATAATCTCAATCGGCAACTTTCGTCGGGAATAAGGGGATACCCACAAGCACCCACGACAACAACAGCAAGCGATAAGCCGGATAAACCCGTGTAGTAACCCATGACTGTGGTTATTTTTTTGTTTCGTTCGTTTTTCGTTCCGTGAATGAAGGTGTTCGGTGTTGTGAATTGGAACGATTATGCTGGATGTTGGAACGCGGCGGCGCTGGCTGGCGTCACTAACACTACGACTACGTTACTGGTTGCTTGCTTCGGATGAGTTGTGCCAAGCCGTGCATGGGGTAGGGATGCACGATACGGCGGAGGCGGTGATGGGGGAGGGTAACCCTAGTTGGAGCTACTCCAGCCTCCCCAGATGCGCAGATGGCTGTGATGAGGAGAACTATTGGAGCATTTTGGATATCTGTATCATAGATATATATTCGACATTTATGTATAGTCCGGAGTTTTGAAAATATGATAAAGGTGTTTCACAAAATCACATCAGACACATCCTTACGTATATGTATCCAGCAAAAAAGATCACAAGGATATATCTTAATCACGAAAACAAATGTACAAGGGCATAGAAGTATGGAAACAGTCTACCGGCCCACTGCCACCACTCGCCAAAGCAAATGCAGAACAAGAGCGAAAACAAAAAAACAGAAACACGACATAAACTATTACTCGGTGCGCATCATGCATGTACCACAACAACCCTCCCAATCTAGTCGTGGAACTTTCGGTTCGGGTTCTCTCCAAATAATCTGAAACGGACTTTGGGTAGGTTGTCCTGCTGAAGAATTCGCAGACGTTCTTCTAGGGTGTTGTTGATTGTAATCTTTCCGCGGGATCCAGAGATAATTACTCCACCAGCACTAGGATTTATTAGCTATATTCTTCATCTAGGGAGCCCAAATAAGCTTACCAGTCGTCGGAGAGAGCGTTGCTCTCGTCAATAGTAACCTCCGCATTGTTACCACTCTGGGAGGCGTACTCGGTCTTCGCCTGCTCAATAGCGGCGGTAACAGCATCCTTATCCTTAGGCCTAGCTCTAACCTGAATGCTATCCTCACCCATCATGAAAAGACCCTCAAGAACAAGACCCTTCAAAACATTGTTATATCTCTCGGTATCATTCTGGACCTCAAAAAGCTTGGTTCTAGCATGCTCAAAGACATTTTCCAAAAGCTCCTGTTTAGCGGTAAGGAGCTTCAGTCTAGTTTTGTTGGTGATTCCAGACTTCTTGATCTGCTGGGATCTTTCAATTTCTTTGACTTTACGTTCAAAGTTGGCATCGATGGTTCCAGACTCGGCTCGGAATAATCGGGAACGTTCAATCGCTACTTCTTCGTCGGTTTTGATAGCTACTTCGCGCGCCTTCTCTTCCGCTTCTTGTCGGATGAAGGCGACCATCTTGTTGAGCTCACCGGCCACCTGGTTTTTGTTAGCCTTCAGGAACAGAACGCGACAGGACGCGCAGCTTACCTGGCCAGTGCTGAGTCCGCGAGACATCGTGGGGTTTGTTGGATAGATACTGTGGGGAAACGAGGTATTGTTGGTGATGGAGTTTAGGTTGAGGTTTGAGGCTCAGCGACAGATAGCTTGCTGTTGCGCTGCAGGAGCACCTACGTAACCAGGTAGCTTACCTGGCGAGACAGGGTAACTTTAAAACCTTTGTGATGAAAGTTATGACCATGGAAGGGTTTAAACGAAGCTTTACATGAAATCTGATTTTTTCGAATATTTTGACATGTTTTTCGAATATCACACACTGCGTGCCTGAGATGGTTGTTTATGCCCTTGCCATCCCGAGTTCCGGGGAAACAACGGACACTGACCCCTCAGCTTGCGGTGCGTTGCCGATGTCGCCGATGGAAGCAACGGCTGTGTCTTCCACTACTCGAACTCTAGACTGCCAAGAAGCATACCCGGGTCATGTGCATAGCGCGCCGTTGCCGATGTTAGGGTTGCCTTCCCGTCGCTCTGTAGCTTGCGCCTCTCCCACCTCGGTTCCCCACCGGCTCCACAACCTCCAGGCTCAAGCGGCAATCCCAATGTAGCAATATAGCACACACAACAGAGCTGCATTCTAGTCGTGTTACTACCCCACCATCCATTTCTCCGATAGGCGTGCAGCTGTGTGTAAAACTGGACATTGTTGCTGTTGTCTTTCTTCTCTTCTCTGTAGCAATTATACAGCCATTGAACCACCAAAATGCTCCGCCTTCCAAGAATTCGCCCGCTTCCTCGCATTCTATCGTCTGCCAACATCCCCAACTCGACCTTCGTTATTACAACCAGAATGTCTTCAACCGCCAGACCTCTACACGTTGCTCCCACCCCCGAGCAGGAGGAGGCAGCTCTTGAAGCTGAAATTAAAGCTATCGAGGAATGGTGGAGCTCCCCTCGTTTCAAGGGAATCAAGCGTCCCTACAGTGCGCGGGAGGTAGCTACCAAGCGTGGAAACCTACCTCAGACCTACCCCAGCTCTGAGATGGCAAAGAAGCTCTTCAGCTTGTTGTCTGAGAGGTCTGCTCAGGGACTTCCTGTTCACACCAGTATGTCTGAAATTTTTATTACCCCACCATGAAGTCCGATATAGCAAAGTGGACCAAAGTAGGAGTTGTCATATAGCCTGATACTGATACGGATAAATTTCAGTGGGAGCTATTGACCCCGTTCAAATGACCCAGCAAGCTCCCAACCAAGAAGTCCTCTACGTTTCTGGATGGGCTGCTTCGTCTGTTTTGACTACCACCAACGAGGTTTCCCCAGACCTTGGAGACTACCCCTACAACACCGTCCCCAACCAGGTCCAGCGTCTTTTCAAGGCTCAGCAGCTTCATGACCGTAGACTTCGTGATGAGCGTCTCTCCATGACTCTTGCCCAGAAGAAGGCCACTCCTTACGTTGACTACCTCCGCCCCATCATCGCCGATGCCGACACTGGGTATATCAACCTCCGAATATAATTTCACCTATGAAGCTCAATTGGCTAATAATGGTTTTATTTTATAGACACGGAGGTCTCTCTGCCGTCATGAAGCTCGCCAAACTCTTCGCCGAGAATGGAGCTGCCGCAATCCACATGGAGGACCAGATGCACGGAGGAAAGAAGTGTGGTCACTTGTCCGGCAAAGTGTTGGTTCCTACCGGAGAGCACATTAACCGTCTCATCGCCACCCGTATGCAATGGGACATCATGGGTACCGAGAACCTAATCATCGCCCGTACCGATTCTGAGACCGGAAAACTTATCTCCAGCTCCGTTGATGCCCGGGACCACCAGTTCATTCTCGGAGTCAGTGAGAATGTTGAGCCTCTTGCCGAGCAGCTCTTCAAGCTTGAGCAGCAGGGAGTCAACGGCGCCAAGATCGCCGAGGTAGAAGCCGAGTGGGTTGCAAAGCACAAGCTTGTTACCTTCGACGAGGCCGTGGTTGAGGCTGCTAAGAAGGATGGAATCTCCGAGGAGAAGATTGCAAACTACCTCAAGGATGCTGCTACCAGATCCAACAGCGACTCGAGAGCAGTGGCTAAGGAGTTGCTTGGAAGAGATATCTTCTTCAGCTGGGATGTACCCCGTACCAGGGAGGGTTACTACCACTACAAGGCTGGTATGCCCGCGGCCATTAAGCGTACCAAGGCATTTGCTCCTTTCGCAGACATGCTCTGGCTCGAGACCAAGAAGCCATCCTTGAAGCAAGCTCAGGGATTCGCACGTGAGATCCGAGCTCCTGGATCCCCCGGTGAAGGAAAATGGATGGTTTACAACCTTTCTCCCAGTTTCAACTGGTTGAACGAAGGATTTGATAAGGAGGGATTGAAGTCTTTTGTTTGGGATATGGCGAAGGAGGGATTCGTGTTGCAGCTGATTTCTCTTGCTGGATTACATTCTAATGCTGCTGCTACTTGGGAGTTGTCGAAGTCTTTCAAGGAGAATGGAATGTTGGCTTATGTCGACTTGGTTCAGAAGAAGGAGAAGGAAATTGGTTGTGATGTTTTGACTCACCAGAAATGGTCCGGTGCAAACTACTTGGATGGTATCCTTCAGAGTATCTCTAACTCTGCTGCTACATCGGCGGTTGGAAAGGATAGCACTGAGCACAGTAAGTTACTTCGACATCCAGATGATAGTGGTTGAATATGATACTGACTGGGAAATAGCTTTTTAAATAATAACCTCTGAGATGAAGACAGAGAGAAAGAACACGGTAATGGGGGAGTACTAGTTTGGAAATCGGGGAGTTTGGGTTGGCTTATACGCGGTGTAAATAGAATTTTATCCTTTAACTATAGATTTCAGTTTGGATTAATAGAACTGTGTTTAACAATTACGAAATGACTGTGAATTTTTATTCAAGATATGAACGATAACTCGGAAATTACATTTCCAGTAACCTGGAATAGTGATGACTTCATAATATATCACACGCCCCAGCACCTAGAATCAGATCACAAACTCTCAAAAGAACAGCTGCAACCAACATACAAGAAACCACAAACAAATAATTTTTCTCAACCCACGTAACTAGACATCATAATCTTCGATATCAAAACATAACCAACGATGATGCATGATCCTACACAACGAAAATCTTTACCCCCCTCCCCTCCTTTAACAAAACCCCTCTTTCACCTTTAGTAATCCAGCAAAAAAAAACATTGTACATACAATAACCCAAGGCATCGTTATACATTGTACTCGGATACATCATATTATATCACCCACAAATAATCTTCTATGAAAATGAAAAATACTTTTGGGTGATTAATCCTCTTCCACCTGCTCTTCACACCTTACTCATTTATAAAGTATCCGAGAACATAGACACCCGTAAGCTCTTGTGTTATACCCATAAATTATCCTCGCCTTCAATCTCCCAAACCCACCCACCCCCACCCCCCACCCCCTCTTCCATTAAATTGCAACATCGGCATATCGATTCAGGTGTACAAAATAACTTGAAACCATGTTTTTTGCCTTAGGTCTCAAGTCACCGCAATTCTTAAACGACCTGGAGACTGGGGGCTGGAGACTGGGGGCTGGAGACTGGGGGCTGGAGACTGGAGATTCAAATAACCTCAAGTCTCAACTCACCGATTGGCTGGCGTAACATACCTCCTACCTTCCACCTCCCACCTTCCACCTCCTACCTTCCACCTCATACCCACTTCCTAGTATCTAAATTTCCACCTCGTACCTTCCAGTATCCACCTTCCAGTGTCCACCTTCCAGTATCCACCTTCCACCTCCTAGTATCTACCTTTCCACCTACCTTTAACCTATCCCTCCATCAAACTATACGCATCAAGCCATACCTTCCACCCATACCCAACCCATCTCTAAACTCCAGCGGCGGCAGTATTTCAGTGTTTCAGTGTTTCAGTGTTTCAGTGTTTCAGTGTTTCAGTGTTTCAGTGTTTCAGTGTTTCAGTGTTTCAGTGTTTCAGTGTTTCAGTGTTTCAGTGATTTAGAAATTCATGGATTTAAGAATTTCATGGATTTACGAGTTCAGGAATCTATTCCCGCGATACTAACTTCGAAAAAAACAGAGTACAAGTTATAACCTACAACAACAACACCCCACCAACGAAATTCCACAACTAGTATTCTACAAATCGCAACTCACAACTCCCAGATTCCGGCTTGTTAAAATTGTTAAGATTGTTAAAATTGGTAAAATTGGTAAAATCGATCCAGAAGTCCACAAGTCCAGAAGTCCAGAAGTCCAGAAGTCCAGAAGTCCAGAAGTCCAGAAGTCCAGAAGTCCAGAAGTCCAGAAGTCCAGGAGTCCAGAAGTCTAGCAGCAAGGCGATAAAATAAACATCATACCGTAACTGCAAGTTTCATCAACTGTTCAATTATATTTCTAAAAAATCACATACCATATCGGGGCTTGATGCCGGGATCGGGGGGGTTGAAAAAGGGGAAAAGTTGAAAAGTTTCCAAAAAGATCCGGAAGGTAACTTATGTAACTTATGTAGTATTTGTTTTATCTATATCATCATAACGTTTATAATACCCACCGTATTTTACAATTCCGAATCACATCAAAGCCGGGTGAATTCCCATGATCATGAACAACTCCAGTGTACGGCAATGAGTTTCATGAAGCATCACTCGGCGGAAAGGGGTGGAATCCGGATTCTTTACTTTGACCTGTGTAGCTACTAGCTACACTGGATCTGCAGTTCTCAGAGTTTAGTAACGTTTTTGATAGACTTGGACAACTGTAAAGTTGGATATGTATGAATTATTTGTCTAATTATGAAGACATCCTATCGTTATACCGGAATTATTGCTGGGCTTGCTTGTGGTGTTTTAGTTACAACAGATTAACGCCTATCGTTGTTCATTAGTTTTTTTTTTCACACGGCGTGTAAATTGCATAGTGAATTCAAGTAGTCACCATGCAAGGGATAATAATAATAATTCAATAGGTATCTAGACTCATACAATGGGGATAAACACAAAGCAAACAAACAAACAAACATTTACTGCTGTACAGTAATGGCAGCTCAATAATTAGGAACACCGAACCAAACAATTGCCGCACTCAAGAAACCGATACAACCAAAGCCAATGAACGAGATAACAGGCGGAATGATCGGCACGAGAAAGGCAACCAAAAATGTTCCCAACCAACTGAACACCAAAGCCGAGCTCTGCGCGGCATCCACAGCCTCATAGTCCACAACCTTGCTGGAAACCATCCATGGCAGAGGTCCTAATCCGAAGGAGAAACTGCAGACAAAGAGGAAGAGCGCAACGGCGGATAGGATTGCGATATTGTTTGCAATTCCTGCGGAAAGAAGGAAAGCGCAGGTAGCCATTCCAGACATAGAATAGATCAGGAGATGCTTGTGCGAGACTCTATCAAAGAGCGTAGCACTAGCAACGAGGGTAACCACTAAGTTGGCGCCGGAAATGATGACATTGATGTAACCAGCGGCAGATGGCATGAGACCACGAAGGATAGAGACACCGTGTAGGATACAAGCGTTGATTCCGGTGAGCTGTTGAGCAAGCATGAGACCGCAAACAATCATAGCCTCCTTGCGGAAGTGGCGCTGAGTAAGGAAGGCCCAGGTTGAAACCTGCGGGACTGATGCTGGTCTGGATCTGGCATGGTGACCACCAGTCAATGGCTCCTCCTCAGGACTAGTGTGTACAACACCGGTAGATTGCATCATGGCTTCCAGTTCTGCCTTAACTGCAGCATCAGACGCAGTGGCCCGTAGACGGGCAAGAGCCTCCTTGGCGGCCTGTTTGTCGGTTCCAAGAAGGTACTTGGGTGACTCGGGAATTCCACGGAGTAGGAGAGCCTGGGCGGCACCAACAAAGGCGCCGACAATGAGGATAAGACGCCAGTAGGAAGGTTTACCTGAAGAAATTAGTGACTGTAACAATTTAAATAAGGATATATGATTATTTATTACTCAAGAAAAGTCCCAATATCTGGGTAATAAGGATACCGAAATTCACGGTAATTTGCGTCACTCCGCCACTGATAACTGTTAATAGCCTTTCTATTTGATGACAACAAGAACTTACTATGTTCCTCTCATATGTTTGGGGGAAATCTCGTTGATGTATAGAGGAACAACGACTGCCGCTGATCCACTGCTGAGTCCACTCAAAAGCCGTCCCAAAGTCAACACGGCCACATTAGTTGCCAGTGCCTTAGTTATTGCGGCTACAATAAAGCAGAACGAGTTCAGCATCAACGTTCTTCGACGTCCGTATCGTTTTCCTAAGGGTTGGGCGGCGAGGGCTCCAAATAGTCCACCAATGGCGAAAATAGAGGTTGCCAACCCTAGAAGGTTAGCTAGGATCTACAGCTTCCGTGTGTAGCTCGTGAACCGTACCATACTGCCAATCTGCCATCTCAAGACACTCCGGAAGAAGTCCTGAAGCTCTAGAGCCATTAGATTCCGGGCAAGTCATCGCTTCACGGGGCTCGTTCAGTTCGGCCTATTTTGAATCAGCATCACCACCCACCCCATGAAGGGGGGAGCTTATAGAACGAACCATATTGTATCCGAACTGGAACGTAGCCATAGAGATGACCCCCACGGTGTAGAGCAAGTATTTGTGTTCAGCCATAGTGCCAGTACTGTGGCAGTAAAAAATAAAAGTTGGTTGTTTGTTCTGTTGTAGTTTGTGTGTTCTCTCGCAGATGGAGAGAGGTGCAAGAGCAGCTCTGATGTTGGATCGTGAACTTGGTGTTGATGTCCCGTGGGTTACACAAGGTTAGACCGCACCCGATTTCGGACATAGGCCCGACCACCCGGTGCTTGCGGACCACCGATACCGACGCTACCAGCTATCGCCGCATGTACCCCGCCCCGCTAATGTCCATCGCGAATCGAGCGGATGTCAAGGCGACGGAAAGTGGGCCCGCCTTATCGCGAATCAGCGGCGGAGCGGACAGCACAGCACATCTTTTTGCGGATTATATTGGTTTATGTGAACATACAGAATAGATAGAATTGAGGCTTCGGGAGTCCTTGACCGTGCCCCTTATCAAGCACTCTCCTATATTCAAAGTGCTATCTAGAGATTACGGTTATATATATACACCAACATTGCACATAAATATAATCATCATCCGCTTTGCCGTGTAAAGATAAACGTAGAATATGGAAATTCTATAAAGTGCACGCGTTCATCAGCTAAATATATCAGACGGGTCAAAGATCAAGACGGCTCTGAACACATCAGTTTTGCCGAATGCGGTCCGAAGAAGCATAAGATGTACATACCCAATCTGGAATATCTGACGTAAAACACCACCGGAGAATTAGAAACAAAACAGGCAGTGTTCTAGAAATAGCACCACCACCACCAGGATTTGACCGGTTCAATTATGAGTTAGCTAAGAGGGGATGCTAGATATATCTCCTCATATAGGTGGCACATTCTGCAACATATTTTCCGCAGAAAGCTTTCGCTTATCTCATCTGAGATTCCAGAATTTTGACGTCATCAAGGAACGATCTTGCCAGTTATGTACCGACAACGGGTGCTCCCGATCACCTATTCCCTGGCTGCACCATTGCTAGAATATTAAAAATTGTAGGATATCAAATTATGAAAAGGATATAAATAACAATTTGATAGGATCCAACAGGATTCCCCCATGCAAAAGAGCATACATCAAGACAATAACCACCGTTCTCTAAACCCAAATGCCAAATGACAAATACCAAATCTACCCAAAGATCCTTTCTAACCGTCTATATGCCCTTGTATGCCTAGCCCACCTAGACCCCAATTGCTTCCTCGCTATCGGTATCACTATAAACCTGATCATCGTCGTCATCCTTCTTCCTTACACTCCTCTGCTCCTCTTCCTTCATCTCTCGCCAGGTGCTCCATGCCAGCAAGAAGAATGCACCAGAAATGACAAGGCCACCCACAATAGCAGCAGGACTGAGTGGCTTTCCAGTCCACATCCAATCTGTCAATGCAACTAAGAAAATGGTAAGAAGAGCAGCAACACTTGACAGCACCGGGCTGGTCAGGGAGATAAGTGACAGGAAGCTGCCCGAGAAGACAGCATTAGCAAATACCGAAATGGCCATCAACCATGCTGCATCACCACGGGGAAGTTCAAATGTTTCCCATCCCATCATGTGCAAAATAGGAATTGGGATCCATAGAAGTAACTGCATAATGTTAGCTAAATTCCGATGGTATTAAGAATGGCGTAGCTACCAAAGTTACGGTTCCCAAGCTGCTTGCAATTGTATTGGAAAATATGACCGTGCGCATCGGTGACACTCCCTCTGGCGGACAAGCAGCCTTCTTGTAGAGCACTTCGTAAAACCCGTACATAACACTTCCTATTCCAATAACAAGGTTTCCAAGGGTTCTGTTGGCAGCCTCTACCTCCTTGCCTTTCTCAACATCGCCAGAGTCTCCATATGCAACAATCAACACACCAATGCATGCGACTATCACAGAGAAGACCTTGTCTGTTCGTACCCGTTCCTTCAACAAGAAGATGCTGAATACGTATGCAAAGAAGGCCGAGCAATTATAAATTGCCGTGAGATCACTTGGTGTTGTCATGTTCACGGCCACATACCAGGTCGAGCCAGCGATGGTGAGTGCGCACGTGATAAAAATAATTCGTCGGAACATCATCGGAATTGGGTTAAGTTTGTGTTGACTTGCAGTAAGATGCACTGTTCCAACCATAATCATCCTGCAGGTAGTTTTTATGTTGTGGATATGTGCATTGTAGAAAGTCCTGATTGGTTGTTGAGGTTTCCGTAGTTTCAATACGAGGAATTGTACCGGCCAAATCACAACCCATGAGCCATGCGTCAAGTATCTACTGTCATCAGCAACTTTATTCGGTGTCAAGATACGGTTACGTACAGCATAAGGTATGGTTTCTTCCATCCCAATGTAGACTGAATGTAAACTGCAGTTTCAGTTTGTACCTACAAAAGAAATTTCAGTCAGAATTTGTAGTTTTGGCAAAACTCAGGCAATGCATACCACAAATGACACTAGTGATAGCACAAGAAAAACACCGGCGAGAAGATATTTTTTCTTCGTCGCCAGTCTAAACTGTCAGCTTCGAGCGACCCGGAATGATAGAACACCTACTCCGCCGCAGCATCTGATGGACTCCGACTCCGCATTTGATGTCGTCGCTTCGCCCGCGCATCAACCTCTCGCGTACCTTCATAGTTTGTCTCGGTTCGACCACGCTCAGGTGTATCATCAAGTAAAGGTTCTAAAGCTGGAAGATCCGACACTCGTGTAGTTATTCCGGGTCTTGGAGACATCTTGTCGTCGTCGTCTTCTTCGTCTGGGTCGTAGTGGTGTAGGTGCTGAGGATCGAACTTCTGGAAAGGAGAGGAGGGTGTTTGTTCTGCGGGGGGCATCCATGCGGTAATGTACAGCAGAATGTGTACGGAGAATGTTTTGTCAAGCTTCTCCAAGAAGATGTACACCTACAGAGAGGTATGAGCTGAAGGCTCCAGGGTGCGGCCGAGCTGCCTGCCGTAAGCTCACAAGTGGTTAGCGCGCCTAGGCAATCACTCGTAAGCCCCTTGATATGATCGGCGTCCGATCTTCTTCAGCGTTTCGGAATAGACACTGCCAAGTTGTAAGTTAGGGGCCCCAATTCGGATGTTTGCAGAGCGTCCAAAACTCAGAACAATCGACGATTTGCGAGGCCCATGACACAGAATTGTCTTGCGATGAGGAAGAGTATTCACAGCACGTCATCTGCCGTCGCACAGGACTGGTATGCAGGGGCTAGCGTGTTAACCCCCCACGCACAAAAGGACCAGGAGACCCCATAAACACTTTAAAAACTGACTGAAAATACGATATTATTTTCAGCTGAATTTCTTATACTGTAAACAATTGGGTCAAGATTTTCCGATTATTAATCGAAGTACATGAAGGTCTGCAAGCTACTACTCCACAGTGTCATATATCACTTGGTCAACCGTCCATAGCGGTCATGCGGAGAAACATCGGATGTTGTGCTGGAAGGACGCACAGAATAAGGTCTTTCTGCGTTTGTGTGTTCGGTGCGTCAACGTCTTCGGAAGATCATCCTACCCGAGCTTGCACAAATAACTATCGGCGATATGACCACCCAGATAGATTAAGTAGCACAAAATTATGTTGCACAAATTGGAATTTACTAATATTTATGTGTTGGCCTTTTAATAGTACACTTTTCATGACGCAAAACTCTTTTTTACTTTTACTGATATGCAATGACAATATCTCATCGATCAATCTTCTTGTTTTCGACAAAGAATTAACCATGGAAATTTAACAACGAAGAAAACTAAGGTTTATTCCGTGAGATGTAGTCCGGAAGTTTTGTGCTTTGGTAGGTGAAAATGCGGGGAAACGCAGGATGATGTCTACTGTGAGAATTTTCACAAAAGCTTTACTGATCTCTTCACAAGACAAGAGATTCACTAACTGGTTAATCTAGAATATCATATCCTTGATTCATTTTCTTATATTTCGATTTTGACATATTGCACTCGGTACTCTATTAGTGAGTGATATATTGTGACGCATAGCTCCCCTCCTTTGAGAGCATCTTCACCTCGTTGCATCCTTCTCAGTTCAACTCTATCTCATTTTTTTTACCACCGCATCACTGTTTCAAGAACCAAAATTGTTGGTCTACATTGACATGAGCTGCAACCGAATGGTTTCCCCGAATCTCTACAGTGATACACGAGTGATGGGCTATGGTTTTCATAATATGAGGGTTGAAAATATGTAGATCACTTAATCTACCGTCTATTTGTTCCGTTTGAATAATCCATCGTCGAGAATAATCCATAGATGCAGTGTTTGAATATGCATGCGATTGCACGTCTATGCTATCGTAAAAACCCCTGCTGCTTCTCTAATGGATGTCTATGGTAAGAGTATAGGAGGATGGTCTCTGAACCAGGAGTCTCGAGTTGTATAAATTAGACGCAATAGGTGAAATTAGAGCGAAGCTTCAAATTCTCGTACACCGGACAACTAAGATCGACACATTCCCCACATGAGTAAATGGTAATGCACCACAACGAAAGGACCAGGAAAGTCAATTCAAATCTGGACTTGCATATAGCTTATATATAATTAGAGGTGATCTAAAGATAACACAAAGCTGAGACTCATCGCTGAAAGCCAACACAGTTGGATTTATTATTATTATTATTATTATTTAAATCCTATACTTCTTCCTCTTTGCCCGACCTAATCTTGACCCCTCAATCCGACCCTTCGACCACATCTCATGAATTTCGACCCCTTGAATTTCGCCGCTTTTCTATCATTTTCTTCTTGGCGCAACAATGCCACACTTGGCAACTGATCGGCGAAACTTTGAGCATCCGCTACCCGGCTCCATCCAACCTATAAATACCCCCCTTCCTCCCCTCAGCTTCAGAACTTCGTCGACTGGGGGAGTGCCAACTGAGGGAGTGCCAAGTGAGGGAGTGCCATCTGAGGGAGTGCCATCTGAGGGAGTGCTATCTGGGGGATACATAAGGTCGTCCGGTTTGTCGTGTCTGGGCAACCAGCATGTTTTTCCAAGGCTGTCCTGGGTCTCCAGCCCGAAATGCCTGATGTTGTTTCTTTGCCTGAGGGGAAAGAACGAGATCAATGCTGTTTGCGTGCCTGGTGTTGGGGATTCAGGTGTTTAGACGTGTCGAAAGCTGATGCTGATGGCTAGGTGGTATCCAGGTTGTAAGAGGGTTGAATGGACCACAAAAGGGTTGATTGTAAAATACACTACGAGTGATACATTGTGATAAGCCTAAGAAATGAGCACTGCCCCAACGCAAAACCGCTTTTTATCTTCCAGTTACCGCTATAATCAATCAAAATTAAGCCGTGATTACAAACTCCCATGTACGGTTTATTTGTCTCATTAACGGATGTCGTCTACATGACCTGCTCAAGTTGGCAAATAACGTAACATAGTACAAATAGACACAAATATAATGTGTCCAGAGTCAATAAATACCCATCATTTTTCCAAATCTCTATGGTTCATCATCATACCCTTCTATACATTAGTATCCTCTATTAGTATTTTGGATCGATCACGCGGTCAAACCCGGAGAACTGCCCAGTCCCCTTGTGTTAGGGTATGGGGCAGTTTTGCGTTAGGCCTTCGCTACTATGCTTACATTCAAATATTCAACTCTTGCGTTTTCATAAGCTATCAATTGGGATGGTTTTGAGAAGTTCTGGGGCCAATAATGCAGAAACCACATTCTATATTCCCTAACAATTCAAGCGGGACGTTGTTGTGTGGGCTGCTACGAAAACAACAAAACTAAAATCTAGTCCATGAAGCTTCTCGCATGGTATTTTGCTAACTTCCTGTAACATTGAATTACCACCCTCTCTTTCGTACAAATAAATGAGATATTCCAGGAATAGGCGAAGACAAAAGGGTTACTGTTGTATCACCAGCGAATCCTTTATCATCATATTTTGAAGGCAGCTTGAAGCCAATCTCTTCTCTAAAACAGTCTTTTCCATCCTTCTTTCTCTTTCCGGCTCAACCAAATCTCGACCCCTCAACTTTACTCTTCAACCCCATCTCATGGATCCCAACCCCTTCAGCTGCGCCTACATCTGCCATTTACTTCTTGGCACAACAATACCATCGGCGAAACTTTGAGCTCTAGCTACCCGGCTCCACCCAACCTATAAATACCTCCCTTTCCTCCCCTCTCTCTTCTCTCCTCACCGACGACGACAACAAGACCGACCGTGGCAACATTCCAGCACCCGGCGGTTCGACACCCTCTATTCGATCTCCACCTGGGAGTCATAGGGCGCGGCGGACCCGGAGTAACTAACTTTGAAGAGGTGGACAGCAGTGGTAGTGCCGTCTGGGGGATAGTGCCAACTGGGGGAGTGCCAACTGGGGGAGTGCCAACTGGGGGAGTGCCAACTGGGGGAGTGCCAACTGAGGGAGTGCCAACTGGGGGAGTGCCAACTGGGGGAGTGCCAACTGGGGGAGTGCCAACTGGGGGAGTGCCAACTGGGGGAGTGCCAACTGAGGGAGTGCCAACTGAGGGAGTGCCAACTGGGGGATGGGCCGGTTTACATGTTTGGGTGGTTCCAGCATGGTTTCCCATGGCAGCCTCGGGTTTCAGTCCCGGAATGCCCGATGTTGCTTCTTTGCCTGAGGGGAAAGAACGAGATCGATGCTATCTGTGTGTCTGGTGCTGGGGACCAAGAGATCTAGATATGACGAGAGTCTACATTTGTAGGCTATGGCGTGGAATCGGGGTGGTTGTATTGAATTCTATAGGGAAAGGGTTGAGTGAAGTCATGTGAAAAAACGAGCATGAAAGGGCATATAGAATGTTGGGCGTCAGGTAAGCACTGCTGTAAGGACTTCTATTCTCTACTCAAATTACCAGGAATTTTACTTAACGCCTTAAATAATACATTATTGTATCGCTGCCAAACATACTGCAATGTATATACAACTTACTTCCAGTCAACCTTAGGACTTGCATATAACCGGAGGCTATCTTAAGACAAGATATAGCTGAGACTCGAATTCACAATTCAACACTTGGGTTTTTTGGTCTGTGTAATGAAGCTGATAGCCATACCCAACAACCCATTATCCTCCTCGTCTTAATAGCTCCTCGCATATGTTTTCATTACTCCCCGTCAAACTCAACCACCTTCCCCTCTTGCATACCAACAAATAAAACCTTCCTGAAGCTGATAGTGAATGAAAAACAATTATCATTACATAACCAAAGAATCCCCTATCCTCATATTTCCAAAGCATCTGGAAGTCAATTTCTATCCCGCAAAACGAATTTTCTATCTTTCCCTCTGCCCAACCTAATCCCGAGCCCCCAACCCCCTCTTCAACCCCTAAATTTCGCCGCGCATCTACATACCATCTTGGCTGACAATACCATCAGCGAAACTTCAAGCATCCGCTACGCGGCTCCAGCTCCACTCAACCTATATATAAACACCCTCCTTTCCTCCCCATTTCGGAGTCTGCAACGACTGGGGGGAGGGGGGGGGGGGGGGGTAGGGTTTGAATCCCGGAACGCATGATGTTGTTGCTTTGCCTAAGGGGAAAGAAGGAGATCGGAGCTTTCAAAGCTTTTTGCGTGGCTTGTGTTGAGGGTTAGGGGGTTTAGTTTTGTGGACTATTCTGTGGAGACGGGGTGGTTGTGTTGATGTAGGAAGATTGGGTGGATGAAGTTATTATTAAATGGAACACTGCAGGGTTGGTTCATGGATGTTGGGTCGTGAGTGATGTAGTATGATTGGAAGTTGAGTACTCTTAATGACTTCTATCTTCCACTCAAATAACCGAGAATATTACGTAATGCCTTGTAAATACATGATTGTATCACGGTCAAATATACTGCAGGATATTGGTAACGCTTTCTAAAGCACCTTCAGAGCTCTCTATGTCCTGCCCATATGTGCTGTTGATGTTAAGTTTGAGACCTAAAGCATATACATACCGCACTAATTTGTAAGTAGTTTCCGGAGATGAGATACTACACCCCGTTCAATCTTTTAAAGGTGGCTGAGAGTCGACCTTTAGCTTTCATTTAAGACATCCCAAGTAACATTTCCTGATTTGTTTACTTTACCGGCTATAAGAAACTGTTGTCATATCTATTGGAATTGTTAATATCAATCATATGTTAAATTCATCTCAAGCAAATATAGATTGATATCTCATTAAATATCGAAATCTCAGGTGATCAATGCTTTACTTTGGTCCAACGCCTAGCCTTAGGACAAACTAAGCTTCAACCAATGCATAGCATTTCCCCCCAAGACTGCCCCACTCTTCTCCTGATCCTCCTTGAATAAATCCGCAACGGCCTTACTGTTCAACGTAACACTCAACCATTTCTCCTCCTCTGCCTCCTCGCCTACGGGTGGGAAGAAAGGATGATCCGTTCCTGGTATGCACTTGTTAACCCATATTCCTCACTCCACTCCAATGAAATTACTTGTCTCCCCCTTCATGAATCTTTGATTGGAGAAACACTTACCGAAAAGTAACCTGTCAACACCCCCCGCTTCAATAGCAGCTCTAAGTCCAACACTGGAATAAATCACAGCATCAAGCAGGATATTAGTTTTCAAGATGTCCCAAATAGTTCTTCTTCCCTCATGGATCTTCCCAGCTTCTTTCAGCTGTTTATCATGCAGAATACAGCTCTCCAGTCTTCCCGCCAGGAACGGAAGCGTTCCACCTGAATGCGCCAAAAGGAGCTGCAGTTTTGGAAACCTATCAAAAACCCCCGACAAAAACATTCTAGCAACAGCTATAGTAGTTTCCATTGGAAAGCTTATAGAGAAAACTAGTTAGCAATGCTCCCATTGGTTTATAAAGAACTTACCCAAGTGCCAACGGTAACACATGACCATACTCTCCCGCTCTCTCACCATAAACATTACCAGGCAGTCCATAATGCGGATGCAAAAACACCGTCCACCCCTCTTCTTCAATCGCACCCCATACCCTTTCCATAGCCTCATCATCTAATCCCCTTCCCATCGCCGTAGTCCCCATAACAATCCCCCTGACATTCTGCAGCTGCTTCAGTCTCCTTACCTCCCTTACACAAGCCTCTGGACCTGCAGAGACAGGTAAAGTCGCAAGACAATACAGCCTCCCAGGATAAAGCTTACACATAGCATCGATATCGTCATTGATTTCTCTCGCGGCAATCTCAGCTTCTAAAGCAGGAAGGAAGTCAAGCCAGGGATTTGCTAAAGAGAGCACAGAAATGGTGATGTTATGTTGATTCATAAAGTCGATTTTTCGAACAATAGAAGAGAAGTCATCGCCGATTGGACGGCCGACGGTTTCTTGGGGGAGGATGATTAGATGCGGAACGGTCTGCCCAGGAAGCTGCCGGATATAAGGGACTGTGGAGCGGGACTTCAGGACTATGGGGATGGGTTAGATGTGGTGATATAGAAGCGAGGAGGGCAAATATACGCTCGACATATTTGGGTGGGTAGATGTGGGTGTGGATGTCGACGATAGTCGGGGATTCAGAGGCCATTGATGCGGTTGGATTTATTGCGAAGTTATTGTCGTCAAAGAAGCAGATAGAGGATGGAGTGAATTGAAGGTCGATGGAGGTTAGAGATCGCACATGATGTATATGATTTAGCGGGGTGCATATATTAGTGTAGGGTAGATTCTGTCAGACGGCACCGGCCGATATTTTTGTGCCTGTGGGTACATACTTAAATTTTGATAAGAACTATGCATACCAGAAATGGTTATTAAGATGTGGATTATATAGGTGAATGGTAGTACAAGTAGGCTAAGAGACCGTTGATTGGATTAGAAATAGCTGTCGTGAGACACCATGATTGTTAGGTAGCCAGCCTGAACGGGGTAGTCACCATTTAATTCGAGTGAGAGCTCATGGTTTCAATGTGCGTTCAAGTACAAAGGTTCTATACGGGCTTCTTGGCTACAACTCTCTATAGAACCATTCCGGTAGAGATTCCAGGCTGCTGTAGGCATCTATGGCTCGAAGTATAGGAAAAGACGGCTTATGCTCTAAAGATTTTCACAAGCGTAGTTTCATAAATTTGTGGGTATCAAAGTAATTTATTTTGAATACACAAAATCTAACGAGAAGCGCCATTTCTGGCTGTTATGGTCTTGGACATGTATAACAATTCTCCCATCATTACATCGTCTCTACCAGCGTCCCTCAAATCATCGCAAATATGTAGTAGGTAGAAATTTTTGTCGTCCGTCTGGCAAACTTTCTCCGTTCTCGACTCCGTTCCTCGAATTCAGAACCTGTATCTCGTCGTAATCGTTTCCGCCATGCTCCATCGTTCGTTTACAAAAACTGGCGCAGTCTGGTAATCTATTCCCATTCGTCAGCACTTGGATCTCCAGTACCAATACCAAGCAGCAATCATACCTCCTCCAAAAGCTCCTGCAAGTCCTCATCCGTCCTCTTATGCGCAATACTGGGAATCAAAGTCTTAGCCTCCTCAGCGCTGTCACAGCAAAGCGAACCTATGACAGAAATCACCCGTCAGCGTAGTTCATTCCCAATAAACTTTCCACAGTAGTCCTACCAAGCTGAGCACGCTCAAAACTCGTCAAATCAGTCTGTTGAACCAAAATTCTCTCGATAGCTTGAGCGGTTTCTTGCTGTTTGAATCTAGAGAAAACCTCGAGGTATGCCTGAGTCTTAGTAACGACCCTATTACTATTAGCCTCCTGTTCATAGTATTAAAGTTATAAGAACCATCCGACGTCTTCGAAGATATTCGCCAGGCTTCGAAGAGTTTTGTGGACTTGGTCGAACTTCATTGAACTTCGTTGAACTTCAAAGTGCTTGTAGATGCAGAGATGACATACTGATTATCAGGAACCTTATATTTTCCGACATCCTTCCTGTGCTCAAAGATAACATTCATCAAAGCACGCGCTTCCGACAACGTCAAACCGGTCGCGTGTTCGAATTCACCAAGCTTTAGTTCAGTGCCGGCTTCTTCGTCTCCGAGGGTGTGTTCTTTTTCGCGGGCGGTACGAGGGAGGGATGACATGACGGGTAGGTAGTTGGATATCTGTAGCGAGTGGTGTGTGGCGGAAGGAAAGAAAGTCCAATGTGTGAATGTGTGAAGACGTGAAGGTGTGAAGGTTGAAGGTTGAAGTGGGTTGACGTATTGGAGCTAAAACTGAGGTGCAATGGTGTAGTTAGGCGCGGAACGCGTTGCGAGTTATATGTAGAACAAAGCGGGTACAAATTCCACCCGTTTAGCAAAGAACCTTCCATAACTTAAAACAAAAAAAATAAGCTGTAAAGCCCCGGGAAAAAAATCTAGAAATCTGATATTGTTTTTTTAAAGCAAAATTAATTGCAGAAATCTACAGTTTCTCTGGTATCTACTGTAGTGATATATCAATTCCCCAAAACACCGCAGCATGGCCTACATACAAGGGTTACACAGTACCAGAATAGCACGTCTAGAGCAACCTCACCTCCCTCACGATTCAACCGCGACATCCCACACCTCTCAGCGTCCACCCCGCCTCATTCCCAGCCAGCGCACCTCCACCCAACTGCGACAATGGTGATTCTCTCAATCCTAATCCTCAACAAAGCCGGAGGTCTCATCTACCAACGCGACTTCAACGAAGGGCTCAAGAAGCTTTCTTCCAACGACTACCTAGTTCTTGCTGGTACCTTCCATGGAGTTCATGCTATTACGTCACGGATATCTCCTGTGCCTGGGTCTGGCGGTTTAGAGGTGCTGGAAAGTGATCAGTTTCGTATGCAGTGCTTTCAGACTTTGACGGGTATGTGGATCCAAGCGGGGGGGGGGGGGGGGGGGGGGGGGGGGGTTCTTGAGCTCCCGGAAGCTCGTGCGCAAATGAGGATAGAATCTAAATGATAGGAAGGCTAATGGGGGGATTCTATAGGAACGAAATTCTTGGTTTTTGCAGAACCACATCAACCGAATATTGATGTGGTTTGTAGAAGGATTTATGAGCTCTATGCAGATTATGTCATGAAGAACCCATTCTACCAGATTGAGATGCCGATCAGATGTGAGAGCTTTGACAGGCATCTTATGGCGTATATCAAGCCTAAGCAGTAAACGGGGAGAGTTGCGAGGCAGTAATGGCAAGATCGGAAGACTAATTATGGAATGATGGCATGAAATGGAAATGAATTGCGCTTGTATATACCGCGTTGCTAAGTACATAGATTATTGGTACTGGAGTTATGGGAGTCATTGAATTTGTATTCTACAGAGCTAGCGCATCAGGCTCCGCCATGAAGTATTATAAAGCCAGGATAACATTTGCAGGAGAGATCTTTCTGCACCCGCCTTGCAAATAGATACAAGACTTAATTCTTCAGTATCTAAGACTATCAAAACCATGCGCTATGCTCATTACATCGCTGGAATTGAGGTAATCTACATCAGTGTAAAAAGATATCTCGACCCTATGTACCTTCCGTATGCCAACGGTAAGGCTCTCAGCCACCACCAGAAGTTCATTAAACCAGTTTATGCAATATCCATCTTGTCGTCATCCTTGTCGTCCTGTTTGTCGTCCTTTAATAGTGGCGTGTTCTCGTCCTCTTCCTTGACGCTATCTAGGTTGCTGGAACCCTCTCCAGCAGCCTTCTTTTCAGCCTCCTCCCTCTCCTTCTCGGCCTTTGCCACTCGTGCCTTCTCGTCCTCCATAGACATCCGTAGTGCCAAAGCCAACTCAGGATCGAGACTGGGGTCGAAGCCGAACTCAAATCCACTAGATCCCTCACCAGAGGTACCTCCATCAGCACCAGCCGCACCACCCTCCGACATCCCTGTCTCTCCCAAGATCGGTGTAGCAAGAAGGCGGTCGGACAAAAGCTGCGGTCCGGGGGGTATGGTGACCATATGTGAGTTATCGTTTGAGTTGATGGCCTCAATGAAAGCCTGAAGCTTCTGTGTGTTGTCCGACTCAACTTCTCCAAAGTTGACAAAGTCTACTGCGACGTTGTTCTTCTTCATCTTCTTTGCTAGCTTGACGAGGGTCTTTTCGTCCTCTGCGATTGGGGAACCGACGAATACGATGATGCGCTGGCGCTGTAGCTTGTTCTGTCTGTGCTTGAGGGCAAGCTATATCCATTATCAGCCTTGTTGTTCTCAGCAACGTAGTACCGGTATGAGCGCTTTACGTACTCCCGCAACCTGGATTCCAGTCGCTAAATGAGCCTCTCCCTTAATCTTGGTGTCGTGCAATCCCGTCAAAATCTTTCCGTAGTCGGTAGTCAACGTAACCAGAACTTCAGGACCCTTTCCACCCATTGTCATAAGACCGACGGAGGACTCGGGGTTAGCTTGTGTCTTTGCTGAGTAGAGAAGAGAAACGGCGTCGGCTTGAGCTTCGAAACGGGTAGGACTAAAAGGTGATTGTTAGAAGCTATAAATGATATTTAGAACATTTCCAAAGCGTACAGGTAGTCCCCATTGCGACTGCTCTCGCTGTTATCGACCCTGGGAGCTGTTAGCTGTGAAATCTTGAGCAGTAAATTGTGAAGACGAACACAATCATGGTAGCTTCTAAGACCATTTTGGCTGCCGGATTTTGTGGATATGTTGAGAGGTACGGTGCGGCTTGAGGGTATAACGAAACAGAATGTATCGGCGATGGTCGTTAGTTGATGCTTTGATGATGACGGTTTCGACGAAGCTGTTGAAGCTGTAACCAAGCGCGAGAGGCAGCGGTGGTTTCCATCTGCTACCCGGCTTGGGTAGGACACTCACGTGATGGCGCGCAACAGAGGGTTAGGTATAATCATGCATTCAAAGCTTCCCCGAAGCTTAGAATAGGTCCACTATCTATTTTGATAGCTCGGAATCGCTAAAACTTCGTGCACATATACACATTTTACATTTAAATTTCTTCTTGTTATCCTTCGTGTCCTTTTCTTGTCACAGACAATCTTTTTGCCATCGTAACAACTTCGTCTATTCCATAGCTTTATGGATTTTTTATTCTCACTCATGTATGTCTATCGGCTCCTTTTCTCAAATGGGCCCATAAAAATCAAATTAACAATTTTGGAGAAAATGCTAGAGCTATTTTGGTACTAAATATAGAAAACCTTCCCATTAGGAAAAACCAAACTTTTATATTCTATCCAAACCCCAAACGCCATATATTTTTATACAATGAAGACCCATTACCAGCCATTATTTTACTTTCTCTTTCCACCCTTCTTGGAACCTCCCGTTTTCCTGCCCACAATATCACCAATATCCTTCTTGGACAAAACCAAAGCACCACCCTTCCACTTACCCACACTAGCATCACCAACACCACCAGTTCTAGTCCTAACCTTCTTAACCTTCCTCTCCTTCTCCAACACAACACCAGCCTCCTTCGCTTCCCTTCTCCTCTTCTTCTCTTTATCCGTCTTCTTCGCCTCAATCCCCTGCTTCATCCTCATCCCCATTTTCTGCTCAATCTTCTTTCCCCCCAGCGCCTCAATACGGAGCTGCTGAGCCTTCAACCTCTGAGCTCCAGTAGCTTCCAGGGATCCAGAATCCTTATCCAACAAATGAGATTCCGCCAATAACCTCTGCAACGCAAGATCATTATGTAGATTCTCCTGTTCATTATCTTCTTCCGCATCTTCCTGTTTTCCTCCCTTCTTTGATTTCTTAGTCGTGGAAGTTTCCGTAGTCTCAGGTTTAATCGCGCTCTTCTATTACACCCCCAATGTTATCAGCACTCATTCCCCTTCCCAAAAAAGAAGAAGTCTTGGGGAATTAAAGATCAATATCCCATACCATAAACGCCCTCAACCCCTTCTTAGCTTCCTTAATACTCGGGACCAAATCCCTAGAATCATTATGCACAACCTCCAAAACCTGTTCCTCCTCATCACTATCCTCATCCTCCTCCTCCTCATCATCATCATGATAAGAATCCTCAACATCCGACCCTTCGTCAATAGCGGTAGATTTCCGCTTTTTGGAAGTAGAGGAAGAGGAAGATGTGGTGACGGGAACTACTGGTGCAACTTCAATCGCTTCGAATCGACTCTCGAAATGGCGACGGAAGATTTCCATCGGGTCTATAGATGGGGTGGTGGCATCGTTTGAGGCATCGTTGGAGGAAGTGGTTGCAGCTGGCGCTGGGGCTGCGGTGGTTGCGGATGAGGATGAGGGGGAGGAGGACAAGGAGGAGGAAGGGCGCTTTGTGGTAGATTTGGCGGGGGTGGGTTTGGCGGGAGTGGATTTTGCGGGTTTGGCGGGGGTGGACTTCGAAGGTTTCGAAGGTTTCGAGGATTTGTCGGACTTCGAGGACTGGTTGGACTTCGTCAAGCTTTTACTAGGGGTTACTGAGATCTTAGATGGCATTTTTGAAAAGATGTTGTTGAAGGTTAGTATATTTCGTGAATCCTGAAACTTTTGTTGGCGAATCTCAGTTCTGCGTATGTATGTACCGTACGAAGACCGCGAAATTTTGGGCGTGGAATTCACTGGTCTCGTTCGTCTGGGTCGCGTTTTTCTGCGCGGCGCTAAGCTGCCTGCCTGCTCAGTGCTGTGCTCTAAAAGTTTTGCGGGGAGGGACTTTGCCGGATAAGTTCGCCGGACGGGATGCAAGAACCATTCACATGGGTTTGGCTTAACTTCGGCATGACGAAAGTTTTTCGAGAAAAACAAGACAAACAAGACACGACAAGCGAGGAACAAGCGAGATAAATTTGGGATAAATTGATAAATCGATAAATGGGATAAATCCCGAGGATCTGGAAATATTTACGAGATATTTACGGATTTTTATATATATCTCTGCGAATACCTCTGAGAGTACAACCCATTTCATCCACCATACGTCTACCGCCATCACTACCACTGCCACCACTACAAATACCGCTACTACAACTGCTACCGTTGTAATTCATCTTACACTCATCTCATCTAGAAAGACTCAAGGAAAATGAGAAGGAAGGAAAAGAGAAAGCCAAAAAAAAAAAGACAAAAAAAAAACACCATGATATCCACGCGGCAAGCCTCAGCAAGGAAAAATACACATAAACCGACAAAAGCCTCCACCACCCATAAACCAGGTGGACATCAAAAAAAAAAAGTTAAAAAAACCACAACCCAGCCCAACCCATGATACAAATCCAGGACACCAACACCAACACTTTATGCAATGCCGAGGTATAATTTACTCCTCTCGTAAACAAAGAAGCTTGTTCTGTATGACTCGTGTTAATTTCGCAATCGTTAATTTGAGGAATCAAGAAAAACTTACGCAACCATGGGAATCACTTTCGCATAGCCGATCGACAAGCCGACAAAGAAACCTCTTACACCATTCTCCCGGAAAATTCTGGCTGCAGTTTCTGCTATTCCTGGGAACCTAGCTTCACCAATAGCTCCTCCTACTTGCATTCTTCTTCTGATAACTTCCAGCGGGTAACTAGCTGTCTGTCCTGCCATTCCCGCAAGACCACCACTTGCAAGCTCGGCTGTAACCCATAGAACAGGCTTTCCGCTCTTTGTAGTTCCTTCTTTCGTGTAACCATGTTTTCGTAGCCAGTCTCCCGAGATATCGTGCATCAAGAAGGAGATTCCAGCGTATGGGAACATGCCGAGTAAGGTAGGGGTGAATCCTCGGTAAAAGTTGGTTAATCCACCAATCACAGGGTATGATGTAAGACGCTCGTGATAAATATTTCGGCATAATTCTCGAAGGCCGTGACGATGGTCTTTTCGAGTTTCGAACGCAAGCCGTACTCGGATCATTTCAAGGGGATATGTGAAAAAGACCGAGGTCACACCTAGAACTTGTTATCTTCCTGTTTGCTGAAGTTATGCTCTCCCGCGCAACCATACCTGCTAATGAACCCGCTGCGAACCGTCGCCATGATTCCTCTTGCTGTGCGTTCTTAATAAGAATTCCTCGGATCTGCTCGTATGCGACGAACTTTATGGCTGCGTAGGGGAAGATTCGAAATAATGTTACTGAGTGCCCGCGAAAGAGACCTGCTACTCCTTCACTTCGTCGGATATCCCCAACAGCAGCAAACACTCCGTACCAACTTCCGGCGTACTTGATAAACTGGGGATTCGAGGCTTGGAATAGAATCTTTACTCGGTCTAAGGGCGCAATAAGGGTTTTTGCCTAATTCAGTAAGTGAGCACGCAGTCAAAGATTTCATCATGAGAGCAAGCACGAGCGGCGAAGACGGCGGTAACTTACAGCGCACCCTGCTAAACCCCCGGCCAGTCCACTACGGAGAACATAGTCCAGCGACTGCTTGTCATGAGTCTTTATACTGAGAGGCGTCTGGTGGCACCGCGCTGATGCTATCGAGGAAACATTGTTGTCTGGAGCTTGGGACGGTGGAACGGCGACGTTTGACGGGTCGTGGCCGCGGAGTGTTGTGGCTTCAGGCATACCCATCCGACAGAACTTGAGCTCTACTGGGGGAGATCTGTTTGCAGCAGATGGGCAAGGGGCGGATATAGGACGTTAGAGCGTGTGGGCGCGATGAGCTGTATATAAAGGGAATCTAGATACACAAAGGACTTTTGGTGTCGAGACTGTGGGGGAGTTTTAGCTCACGGATCAATCCGCTCCTGACTTGCAAGTTGCTGAGTGATATCGCGGGGAAAACGTCATGCTAGTACCCACGGCTATGTTTCGTATTCGTTTATAGCGTGCCATGGATAGCCGTCGGTGGAGACAGACGAGAGGGCGTGGCGACGGGTGGAAATGGGCATGCTGTAATGGTTAGTAAGAGAGTTGGAAACTGTTTGAATTATTCAGATATTATTTATAAAAAATGCAAAATGCAGAAATTAAAATACATAAAAATACACAAAAGATAAAAAAAAACAAACATCACATTCCTCCCTATATGTATGCACAACTCCTAACACACACACACACATGCCCAATGCGATGCATGAGATGCCCGAGTGACAGCCGAAGATGCTGCCGTTGTTGCTGACCTCATTCACCCACTCACTCCCCTCCCAGTGACCCCCCCCCCCCAAGGCCCCCAGGTCCATCCCCACGCTCCAGCTGCTCGCCCCCCCCCCCCCCCCCCCCCTGTAAAACCCGTGACCTAGCCCGTGGGAGCCTCCCGAGTCGCGCAGCGCAGCCACCCCTAACATCCCCCCCCCCCCCTCCCCGCCTAATCGGACTGCACTAGCCACCCAGCCGTTCTATCGAAAGAGAGCTCACCACACCACGTCCGTTATCATCAATACACCTCTACACAGCTCTCCATCTATCCCGCGACACCCCAAAACTACCACCGCCATGGCCCATCAAAATCCGGCCGTTGTCATGGACAAGTAAGCTAGTTCCACTGCTATTCCGCTGTATCTCGACTGCAACACCTTACTGACAGCTCCACGACAGCGGTACCGGCTACTCAAAATTGGGTTTGTAAATCCATCATAACACAACTCCAATGGACCCACCTAACGTTTTCAAGGATTCGCCGGTAACGACTCGCCCTCATTCGTTATTCCCACCACCATCGCAACCAAGAGCAAAAACGACGCTCCCAACACCCAGGGCCCACCTGTCCCCAACAAGCCTCGTGGTCTGAGCGCAAAGGATGGACAGACAGATCTGGATTACTTGATTGGAGACGAGGCCGAAGCTGTAAGAGGACTGGGTACGCGTGTCTGAATTCCAGAGCTAGAAATTGTGGAGGGCTCGACCTCGTTGGAGCTATGGTTGGATTTGGGTTACTGATGAATTGAATCAGGGTACGATCTCTACAACCCTGTGAGGCACGGTCAGGTCGAAAACTGGGTATGGGCTATAGTTACCGCGTCGGAGAATTCATAGCTGATCGGCTTGGTAGGATCACATGGAGCGTTTCTGGCAAAGTTCCATGTTCCAGTACTTGCGCGTTGAGCCGGAAGATCATTATTTCCTGCTCACTGAACCTGTATGTATTTATGCGCGCGTATCTAGGAAGCTCGCTAATCGTCATAGCCGTTGAACCCGCCTGAGGCCCGCGAGAACACCGCCGAAATCATGTTTGAAACTTTCAACTGCGCGGGTCTATACATTGGTGTACAGGCTGTATTGGCTCTTGCCGCAAGTTTTACATTGAACAACCTCGCCGATCAGCCTTTGACAGGAACTGTCATTGACTCCGGTGATGGTGTTACCCACGTCATTCCCGTTGTAAGCTTCCCAAAGCACATTTCCAGCCAGCTACAATGAAGCTAAGCTTTCAATTTCTCTAGGCCGAAGGTTACGTCATTGGTTCTTCCATCAAGTCAATTCCCATCGCCGGTAGAGAAATCACTTCGTTCGTACACAACATGCTCCGTGAGCGTGGAGAGCAAATTACCACCAAGAACGCTGCCAAGATTAAAGAGGAGCTCTGTTACGTCTGTCCTGATATCAGAAAGGAATTTATGCGCTTCGACCGTGAGCCAGAGAGATTCCAGAAGTACACTGTGGACCGTGGACGTGGATTGACAGCGGAGATTGATGTTGGATACGAACGTTTCTTGGCTCCCGAGATTTTCTTCAACCCCGAGATCTGCTCTAGCGACTTCTTGACGCCTCTACCTAACATCGTTGACGGTGTCATTCAGTCTGCACCCATCGATGTCCGAAGAGGTCTCTACAAGGTTCGTAGCTTCGCTTCAACCATATGCTACATAATACTAATAGAATTTTTAGAACATTGTCCTTTCCGGTGGTTCGACATTGTACCAGAACTTTGGTCGTCGTCTGCAGCGTAGTGTTAAGGATCTTGTCAACCAGCGTTTAGTTGCTAAGGGTGGTACGGCGGATTCTTTGGAGGTCCGCGTTATTTCCTACAACAGACAGCGATACGCACCATGGTACGGAGGAAGTTTCTTGGCATCGACGCCAGGATTTACTCGTAGCTGTCACACCAAAGCGGAGTATGATGAGATTGGACCTTCCATCGTCAGACGATTTGATCTTTTGACTGGTCCGGGAATGTAAAGCAAAGTAGTAGATGATATAATGATACCTCCTCGATAGTTAAGTATAGGTTTTAGAGGGAAAAATAACAATGTTTATTATTTGGCGTGGATACCGTTAATGGGGGATTTTGTATTGTGGCGAATTAGTGCTTCCAGCGGAGCTTGTTTTTTAGAATCCACACTATGAACGATACAATTTTTTCGTAAAAGCTTAAAATAATTCCTCGTCTGTGCTCTGGTGTGGACGTATGTAAGGCGTCCTTCGAGTGAGGTACATTTCTATTTAATCACAGTTTATCACCACTCTAATCAATTCCATCCAAAAGAAAAAAGAAAAAATCAAAATTGCTTGTTCTTCCAGTTCTTCATATTCTCCATAGCTACAATAAAATTACAGTAAAATAACACCCAAAAAAATGCACCACGCTTTTTTTTCCCCTCAGCCATCTATATCTCCTATATCTTCCGCACCTCCTACATCATCAACCGCTTACCGCTTACCCTTCTTCGGCTTCTTATTCTTCGACAGCTTACTCATTTCCTCTTCATAGATCTCGGCAGCAGTTTCTCCGGCTTTCCGTTTCGTTGTAGATTTTGATTTAACGGATACTACTGTTGATTTGCCTTCTTTATTTTTACCCAGTACTACATCGCGGATCTGTTTTTCGGCTGATGACCAGTCTGCGCCTTCTTTGGGGAGTTCATATCTGTTAGGGGTTATTAGTATCATATTCCAACTAGTGCCAAAAAAAAAACTTACCTGCTCAAATCCAACTCCCCAATCAACTCCTTCTTAAGTTCCCTCAACTTCAGATCCTCAATAGCCTCCTTTCCAGCCTTTTCCAATTCCTCCTGGAGATCGCCTTCCACGGCCTTAAACTCCGTCTCCTCATCTTCCTGGTCGAATACCTCCTCCTTCCTGACACCTCTTGCTTCCTGTGGTAAAGTTTCCTCTACCGCAGCCGCAAGAAGTCCCCGGAATGCTGTTGCAACTTTCCGCATAATCTTCTGGAACATAGAAAGGACCTGGGGTACTGAGACACCTAGTTCCTTCTCTAGACCCTCTAGAGTTTTACGTTGGAGACCAATGGCCATTAATACTGCTTCCTGGACGGGGGAGATGGAGATAAGGGATTTGACGCGGCCGGTGAAGTAAAGATTGGCGATTAAAGGGACCATGTCAAGGATGACATGGTAGTCTAGCATGTTATCTGCGTAAGATTCTAGTCGTTTGAGATCGAAGGGGGATAATAGTTCGTCCAAGGTTTCTTTGGTGAGTTGTTTAGGCTCCTCGTTTGCTAGTTTTGCACCAGCTTTGGCACTTTCTAGAACTAGGAGGGGGGTCATGTAACCGAATTTTCGGAATTCATAGGAAAGAAGCTCTAGGAAACGTCGACGGAAGTCAATGGAATAGGCTCCTAGCCAGCTTGAGTCCTTGCCGGAAAGTGTTCTTAGCATAACGCAGGAATGTTCGCCGGTTAATTCGGTGGCGGTTTGTCGGAGGTATACTGGGACGAAATTGGACTTTTTCCAGAATTTATGAAGAGAGTCGGTGAGACCGTAAGAGACACCGACGTAGTCGAGAAGATCGGGACGCTTCTCGTTCAAGCGGAGGAAGAGAGGTGGTAAAGTCTTCAGATCACGGACTTTAATGTTCTCGGTTGCTAATTGGCTGTTCTCAATCTCCTCATCGGTAACCCGGGTAATGGTGTCGTTGATGTAGTTGTTCTCCTCCTCAAGGGATGTAAACTTGCCCTCGTAGAAATCAATCAACAAGTCAAGAGCACGCTTTCCGTATCCCATTCCAACGTAGTCGGGGTTGGTGGCAATGCGGACTACACGAGCTCCGGAGAGACCGGCGAATTCGTGGTCCTGGAATTGCTGGGAGACGAGCCAGGGAATCATGTCACCGTCCTCACGCTTTCCTCTGCTAAGAGAAGCCTGAACGGACTGCTTGGAGATCTGTCCTTCCAACGCAACCTGGATGACAACGAGAGGGTCAGGAAGCTCCTTGCGGGTGGGGTCCTGAGGAGGGAGGAGGACGAAGAGCTGATGAGCAGGGGCATCAGACATAAGCTGAAGGTCGTTAGGAGAGTTCTTGTAGTGAGAGGCGACGTAGAGAGCCATCATTTTCTGGAGGAAGCGCTCAGAAGCAGGGTGGTAGCAAAAGAGGGTATCACGGCAGACATAGACAAGCTCGCATTTGTCGGGGGAGGGAGTTCCAGTGATAGCCTTGCGCTTGGGGGGGAGGGTTGCATCGAGACAGAGAAGGTTGTTGAGCCACTTCTCAACAGGATCGCCAGGAGCGTAACGAATAGGCTCTTCCAAAACGGACTCACGAAGAGTACGTCCTCCGATCGAGCTGGTCTCAGTGGCCTTAGAGTCCTTGCCGGTACGATCAATAGCGGTTCCTTCGGTAGCAATCTTGGCAACTCCGCGGGATTGATCACGAAGCTGCTGAATGAGCTTCAAGGAAAGAGATCTTCCAGTTCCTTCGTATCCGTTGATAGTGGAGGCCATGAAGACGAGGTATGGTCCCATGAGCTTCTTGACCAATGGCAAGGGAATGGCGGCAGCTTCATCGATAATCACCAACTCGGCCTGGCCAAGGACATGAGCATCCTGAGGTTGGATGTACTGGATGGTCTGTCTGTGGGCACGGTGGATGTTGACTCTGACGATGGCCTTGTTGAAGGCAGGGTTGGTGGACTGAATAATGTCATAGTCTTGGTGGTCGACGTATCCGAGAGCATCAAATCCTTTGAAGACGAATTCGAAGAGAGTCTTCAAGTTCTCTGGCGAAGGAGAGGTGATGAAAATGTTCGAGTATCCGTGGGCAACGGCGGCGGCAATTGCAATTCCAAGAGCGGCAGATTTACCACGTCCACGACCGGCAGTGAGAGTGACTGTGCTACGGAGGGTTTTCTCCTCAATAGCATCGATGAAGGTCATGACGGCCTTAGCCTGGTCAACAGTCTTGGTGATCTCAACCAATGAGCCTGCAGGCTGAACCTCCGCCAAACTCTCCTTCAACTCAATTAATTCCTTTTGCTCGGGGCGGAGAGCCTCGTCAGCGCTCGAGATGGGAGGAAGGGCCTGAACGTTTCTTCCACCAGAGACGGAAGAGAGAACATTCAACTCATCATCAACAACCAGACAGTTTGCGCAGTCCTTCAAGGACAAAATAAAGCGCTCATTGAATCTGGCAACAACATCTCCATGTGCCTCGGTTCTGTAGCGAGAGTGAACGTCCATGGACATGGTGTAGAGCTGCTTCAAACTGGTCATGTTCTTGAGAAGAAGAATGACAATTCCACCTCCCTCGACGGTCTCGATAGTTCTAGCGAGCAAATTGGGAGTAAGAGCCTCGAAGTCCTGCAGAATACACATTCCGTAGGTGTTACCCAAAATCTTCTCGGTCTCCTTGTAGTAGACATAGCGAATGTTGGTGAGCGAAAGGAAAAGCTCAAAGGGGTCCTCGGTGTTGGCTTCACGGATTCCGCGCTTGATTTCCTTCTTGATTTTGGTTTCGCGCTTCTTGCGGTGGGAGGTGAATCCAAGAAGCTCCTTCTTGTATGCCCAGAGGACCGACTTGTTCTGCTTGGGGTCGGCGGATCCGAGGATATAGTGCAAGTTTACGATGACCTCCTTGCCCTTGTCACCGACGACAACGAAGAAAGACCGCTTCTTCTCCTATGGAGCTGTTAGCAGCTATCAGAGAGGTAGAATCGAGACAGGTTTTCGTACCTGAACACCATTGCGAATGAGGTCGGGAATGCGTTTATCACTGGGAGAAGTTAGCCGATGACCCAATGGACCTGGGCGACAAAATTAAAATTACTTACACCGCTTTCTTGACCATTTTGAAGATATCGCCGTTCAGTTGGATATTCCGGTGGTGAAGGATTCGCGAACTTTTTTTTTGAGCCGCGACTATCGATATCGTCTTGGCAATTGGGCGCGCTGCACCTCACGCGCGCCTTGTTACTTTCGGCAGCTCCACCACATTACACTAACTTCATCAAGACTCATTCTCATCTAATCACGTGTATGCGGCTAAAACGTATGCCAAGATAGATATAGCGCGAAGCGATAAAGTTTTCTGTCAAAATTCGATGCGTCCCGCCGTCTCACTCTCTTCCTCCATCACCACCAACCAACAGCTTCTCGCTTTTGTGCTCGTCAATTGTTTTTCAGCGTCGCATATCTACACACCTGCATATATAAATCTTAGTACCCTGCAATAATGCCCTCGACTCATAACGTCGACAAGCCGTGGGATACGGATGACATCGACAAGTGGAAGGTACTTCACAACTCTGCGACGCTGCACATGCATTTGTCTAAATTTTACAGTAGCTCACCGATCTCATAGATTGAAGAGTTCAAACCTGAAGATGCCAAATGTGGACCATTCCTCAACGAATCCGACTTCCAGGTCAAATTCCCCAAGTACCGCGAACAGTACCTCCGCGAGGCCTGGCCTTTGGTTACTCGGGCTCTCGAAAAGTTCGAAATTGCCTGTCAATTGGATTTGATTGATGGTTCCATGACTGTCAAGACCACCAGAAAAACTTACGACCCCTCTGCTATTCTCAAGGCCCGAGACTTGATTCGTCTTTTGGCGCGTTCAGTTCCTGTTCCCCAAGCAATTAAGATCCTTGAGGATGGCATGGCCATGGATATCATCAAGATTAACGGAATGGTCCGTAATAAGTCCAAGTTCGCCAAGCGTCGACAGAGAATTTTGGGACCCAACGGTAGCACTTTGAAGGCGCTCGAGTTGTTGACTGGATGTTACATTCTCGTCCAGGGAAACACTGTTGCATGTATGGGAGGATACAAGGGACTCAAGGAGCTTCGTCGTGTCATCGAGGACTGCATGAAGAACATTCACCCTATTTACCACATCAAGGTTCGTACCTCCCGATCACGAGTTTTCCATCCGCTTTACATAAACACACGAACTGGTTACTATGATGAGTTATTATACAAAATTATGATAGGAAGAGTCTTAGTCGATATTTATTGACATTGAAGACGCTTTTACAATCTGATACCCATTTCTCTATTTATTTTTATCATGCTGGATATTTTGCAACAAGTTGCTAACATATCCACATAGGAACTCATGATTAAGCGTGAGCTTGCAAAGGACCCTGCCCTGGCCAACGAGGACTGGAGCCGCTTCCTTCCTCAGTTCAAGAAGCGCAATGTCCAGCGCAAGAAGCCTGCCAAGGTTGTCGACAAGTCCAAGAAAGTCTATACGCCTTTCCCTCCCGCACCAGAGAAGTCCAAGGTCGATCTACAAATCGAGTCTGGAGAGTACTTCCTCTCCAAGCAAGCCAAGGAGCGTGCTGCCCGGGAAGAGAAGGAAGCCAAGAGGAAGGAGAAACAGATCGAGAAGCAGAAGGAGCGCGAGAAGGACTTTGTCCCTCCTATGGAGGAGGGAGACGAGAAAAATTCCAAGAAGCGCAAGAGGCAAGAGACCAAGGAGGAGCGCAAGGCTCGCAAGGAGATGGAGAAGCTTGCCATCGCCAAGGAGTCGGAATAAGTTCATGTTATCAAAGTCTATTTGTGTTTTGGGTTTTTGGGTGGGATCTGGTTTCAATCTTCCGGCGTTTTGAGCGTATATTAGTTTTAGTTTTTCATGGCGTAAATTGGATACTTGTCTTGATTGAATCTGGCTGTGCTTGCCTTGCTGCAATTCCTTTGTGATGTACATGGTTGCGTCCTTCAATCAATGTGTGTATCTATTATAAGTCTAACAAAATTTAACCCTTGCGGAAGCGCTTTTAAATGGAGTGATAATCCCAATCTGTTCCTACTTCACATATCGTACACTCTCCAGATTCTTTTGCTCCCCTCCATCCAGCGTTGACATTTACATCCCGCTGCATATATGTTCACCTATTTCCTTGAACCTCATTATCTCTTCCAAATCCCTCTCCCTTAACCTTCCATTTCCTCGGCGACTTTACCATCTACCACATAAAACTCCCCAAACTTCTTCTTGGGCAACTCCATTGGTTTCCACCCGGTCTTATCCTTACGATTCTTCTCATTCAACTCTGCAAACTCGTACTTCTTAAATTCCCACTCGTCCTCTACTCTTCTCATAGGCGGAACATCCTTTGTATCGACCGCTTGGATAGCTTTGACAAAATGCAAGTGGTTGTGTAGAGACTTCAATAGTGCTTCTTCTTCGGCCTCGGATTCGGGGGGTGGTAGAGCGGAGAGCCGAAGAAGATGGTGGAGCTTTTTCTTGGTGATGGAGTCCGAGGCGGCGTTGGAGGGGGAAGAGGTTGGGTCGGGAAGAAGGCTCGAGACGGACCAGGTAGCGTCGGGGACATGCATCATGACCGCCGTAGGATCGCTAGGAGGTGTCCATGAGGAGTTGTGGCGGCGCGCAATCCGCGCAACACTCGGGACGAGACGGCGGGCGATTGACATCGTGGGCGCTGTTTGTGGAGGACGCGGAGTGACGTGAGGCGCGCGAACGGGGGAATTCCAATTATCGATAGCGGGGTTGCAGTCGGACGCGATGCGCTAAAGTAGAGTACCGGGTGCTAGCTTGCGGGAGTCGCGTGTCTCACCCTCATGGTGGGGTATTTACAACAGGATATCTTTGCTAAGGAACCGGGAATTAAATCACGTTATCAATTGGGATTTCTTCATAAAGTGGGATTTTCTCCCGCATGATTCCTTGGGTTCTGTTGAAGCTCCATCCACTCCACTTATTGATACCCCAAAACTTTAATCCAACCTCACCTTTGACCTCATCTCAGCTGATCCAGCAGCTCCTCTGAAGCTCTAATGCAAGCCCAAGCCGACTCTCTCGTCCACTCGACTCTCTGTTAGTAATCCTCTCTCTCAACCCCCCATCGAGGGACCATCCTTTCATCCCTAGCTAATACCTTACAGCTCGTTTTTCCTCCGTCCCTCCTCATGAGCGTTTATTGATCTCCATTGCCGGTATCCCCGGCTGCGGCAAAACCACTCTTGCCGCCCGGGTTGTACACGGTCTTAACGCCGCTCTTGGCACCGAAATTGCTGCAATGATCCCCATGGATGGCTACCATCTTACTCGGGCGGAATTATCAGCTATGCCAGATCCTGAAAGGGCTCATTATTGCCGTGGTGCTCATTGGACATTTAACCCAGTTGCGCTGCTGGAGTTAATAAAAGAGTGTAAGAAACCATTGGTGGGTGAAAGGGAGCAGATGACGATACATGCGGCGAGTTTTGATCACAAGATTAAAGATCCTAAAGAGGCGGATATTCCTATTAAACCTAATCATAGAATTCTTGTTTTTGAAGGGAATTATTTGAGTTTAAAGAATCCGAAAGAGTGGAGGGATGTTGCGGAGATGTTCGATAAGCGGTGGTTTGTGGATGTTGAAGAAAAGGTTGCAAAGGAGCGGTTGGCGAAGAGGCATCTAGAAGCCGGTATCGTTGCGACAATGGAGGAGGGCTATCAAAGAGCGGAGGGGAACGATTTGCCAAATGGGAGGTATTTGGCGGATCCACGGAATATGGTTGAGATTGACAGGAGATTGAAGAGTGTGGATGAGCCGGATTTTGTTTTGGGTCATTGAGCTTGACTAATGGGTGCTGCTTGTAACGTAGGTGGGTATTAATGGAAACGATGTTGTATTGCTCGGGTCTAGAGACCCTTAACACGCTCATTGGCTTGCGATAATTACATCTTTTAGCCCTGAATAAGACCCCAACATAATGCCCTAGCCCTATGCAACACGCAGAAACGCTCTAATAAAAACCATACATAAAAAACATAAGCAAATAAATATTATCTCGTAACAATCTGCTCATTACCCTATGCCCCCCTCTCCGAAACCGTAGCAAATGTCTTTGACTCACCCCCCTTCAACAGCGTCTCCTTCTGATGACTAATATTATCAAACCTAATCTTCAACCCTCCAGCCTGTCTCTGCCAATTTTCTGTCTTCTCCGTAGGATCACAAGCATTCGGATGTAACAAATTCGTCATAACTCTTCCAGTCGAAGTCTGGTTGAGCATCTGCTTCATAACCTCTATGTTGAACTTTGAAAACAGCCACATAAATGCGGCACCTGCACAAATAGCCATCCACAATAAGAGACACAAGAGAGCAGGAACTGCATATCTCCAATCATACTGAATAACCTTCTTGTATCTTGATACCTGGATTCTGGGGTTTACTCCCATCGGCTTTGCATCAACTCCCATCCAGCTACCTTTCTGCGCCCTAGGAATCGCCGACTTGGTCCCAACAACAGCAGAAGCTACCAGGTCCGTCCAAATGAGATTAATCATGATTCCAGTTGACTCTGCTTTTTTTGTAAGCTGCTGCCATTTAACGTACATTGAATAATCCAGTAATCCAGTATAGTCCGGTAAACTATCACGAGAGGACTCTGAATACAAATTATTCAACGCAGCAGAGAAAACCGTCTTTGCAGCCAGCGAATCTTGTCCATAGGTAATACTAACTCCCGGGGATGTAGCTGGTAGTATGAGGGATTCAGATTGCCGGAAATCCAAACCTGGGGTGCCGTTGTATTTCGGATCAACCATTCCCCATAAGGGGGTGTAATCTTGCAAAACTGCATCAACTCCCCAACCAGCTAAAGATTTGTTCATGTTCTCGACAGCCCACATGGGTTTGGTCGAAGGGTCGTGGTACTCCTTGGGCTTGATAGAAGTGACTTTAAGGTTGTCAAGAGTTGTGGTGCCGTTAATGAGGAAAGAAACTTCTTTGATGGAGGCTCGAGTGGCTGAGGCACAGACATAGAGATTACGAGTGTAGGAAGAGTTCGGGGCAAAGAGGAGGGTATCACGGCCATCCTCTAGGCGGGCAGCACCGTAAACATAACCACAGTGAATGCCAATGGTATCAATATTGCCGTAGTCTGCGTTTCCATAGCCGGCGCAGATAGTTTCTAGCATCACCAAATTATCAGTTTTTGCTTTCTTGACGAGTGATATTTATGATAATAATTGACTTACGAGCATTAGTGAAGTTCCTAGAAGTTATTGACATTCTTGCCTGTGCTCCGGGGGAAAGCTTCAATCCCGTTGTATTACTTGGGTTACCAAAAGTGTCTGCCATATCGAGATACCCGCCGTTAATAGCACTCATTGTGATCTTATTAAAAACCGGTATACCACCTCCAAATGTATCCCCCTTCCTAAGTAAATACCTCTCCCCTTTCTTTGGATTCATATCCTTCAATCCTTTTGTAGTTGTGAGATTTAAATAAACCGCTGTCACCGCATTAGATAACCAAGCTGCTTTATATGCGCGAGCTTGAAGGTCGACATTCTGAGTATCATTCCAAAAGCCGGGATAAGGGTATGATCGGGCTAAATCGGCGAATCCACCGTTGTCGATAAGGTAGGTGGCGACTGATGTGCTAGATGCACTTGAAGCACTGGTGAATTGGAATGTGAGATTAGTGTCGACGCACTCAGTAAAAGGCTGGACCCAGGTTAGGTCTTCCTTCCAGGCTGCACCAAGATTGGATTCAGTGGGGATGGTGTGGTTTCTGAAGCCAATTCCTCCTATTCTATCGGTTCCAGTGCGAGTGTCAACAATGAGTCCTTCTATCACCTGGGTATCATTTTTTAAAATGAGGCGCTCAACAGGCCGGAAAGAGCCTTGAATATAAGTTTTTCCTTCGTTAATTCGGTTGCTTCTCAGTCCCTCGTACAAGCGGTACTGGATATCGAGCAACCCACTGAGGGTACTCCCTTCTCTCCCAGTAACACTGGTAAAGATCTCCGTTAAGTTTTCCGGCAATGTGACGTCAATAGTAGCAGAGTCGAATTCCCCAACATTATAAATTCCTGTAGCGTTTCTAAAGGTCCGGTAACCCCCAAAGGTTCCAGGACAGTTCATTAATAGCATGTCTCCGCATTTACGGGAGAAGTTGAAACTGGGGCGAGGAGGCGTCGACTGGCCCCATGATGAAAGATCTTTAGCGTATACGAAGTTTGCAATCGTAGCATCGCTGGGTTGGAGGGCATCGCTCAATCCGAGGGGAGTGACGATACCGGCGATTGTAAGAAGGAGCAACGTTAAGGTGCCGATTCGGGTTAGAAGTTTGGCGGCGAAGCGGACGTTGGTTGTTTGTACGGTGTCCGCACGAAGTATGTTGGGCCAGAGGGATATTTGTGTAACACGATTTACAACAGACCTGAGAGGGTATCAGGATAATTATTCATGAAGGATTTTGGAAGATGATTACCAAGTGGCGGCTGAGTTTTCGTTGCCGATATGGCCGACTAATATTACTACTATGGCCACTGGAATGGTAAAATGAACTGCCATTGATTATGAGTTAGAAAGTCTTGCTTGGGAGCATTATATATGAGGTTACTTACGGAGTTGTACAGCAGCGGCAATCAAGCCGGATACCTGACCAACAGTGATCATGGCGAAAGCTACCGAAAAGAATGTATGTGACGTCTCTCCGGGCAGTTGAAGAAGCTTTTAACTAATTAGAGTTCAAGGAATAATAGGGGAGATTATAATGTGCGTAGTTTAAACCAGTGGACAATCCCCTGAAGAGGTATTTCAAATGTTCTGCATAAATGCATAGCCGCTAAAGCTCTACTTAAAAGCATCATGTTACACGATATCTCAAGATTGATTCTCAGTATGTACGGTCTCGGGCCAGGGTTCAGAATCTCGACTAAAACATGCAGCTAAATGAGCAGCCATTGGGAATACGAGATCGTTACACAAATCCATGTTGTTGTATCTGGTCCCTATTCGCCGACAGGTGGCGTCTCTCAGGGAGTCGGTCTTTTGTCCAGAAATGCCTTCAGGCAGATTAAGGGGACCCATGTTCCACTGATGGTGGAAAACAAATGGGAGGCCTGGTTGAATAGCTTATTCTGGTGCAATCCTGCTCAATAACCGTTGTACAGACGATAATTCATATTCTCAGGGGTTTCTGTATAAAATTTGAGTTACTCTGTAACAGTACTTGGGCCAAGGCATCAAAAACCCATTATATTCACCCAAGACATTCCGATAATACATCAAGGACCATCAAAAATGATCTATCGAAACCTCCCCGCACTACACACAATCAGCATCGCTCTCCATGCTTTCGGAGCACTGGCACAAATGATAACTCCCGCCCCAATCGGTCCTGGAAAGTATGCAAAAATCACCAAACGTCTCCGAACTGATGCATCTTTCCTTATGTCCGCCATGCACGTCTGCTGGTCCACTGGAGGGGCTTGTGGTTCTTCCCAAATCAACCTTCATGATGCATGTACTATTGAATATCAAGGGTCGTTTGATTATCTCTGGTGTCTCTGCACCACTGGATATTACGACTCTTTAGACAAGTAGGAAGCCCTCTTCACTGACATTTTCGTGAACCGGTTTTAACTTTGATGGAATTTTAGATGCAGTAGCTGTGAAGCTTCAGTCGGCCTGAAGTCAACAGATTTTCTGGTTGAGGCCATCAGTAGTCATAAATCCGGTTGTGATGAAAGGACTTCGACTATGAAAACGAAATCTCCTCAGTTATTTGGAGCTGATGGGAAACTCAAGACTGGGTCTGATGCTATCGCTGTTGCCACAGCTTCTGAGAATAGATTGACGCCAACGGCAACAAGTAAGGCCAGGGCTACATCGGATGATACAGGAATGGCTAAGCCTACGGTTGCTATCATTGATGAACTTATACCGGCAGCTTCTACGAGTACCAGAAAACCGCTTGTACAGACTGAAAACTCGGCCGGGGAAGGATTCCGGCAATATATGGTAGGATTTGCTGGATTGTTGTGGGCTTTCTTTATTTTTATGGTTATGTTGATGTAATCTTAATAGATGACTCTTCGCCTGATTTATTACGGGTATGAATGCAACGGGTATCAATTGGAATAGTTAACGAGACCTTTTACCTCGGAAACATGATGAACTAAGAGTCCATGGGTATTCAATGCGCTCAAAAACCTTCATAATGCATGTGAATGATGTTCATTATTCATAAAAATTGGAAATTGTGCCATGAAAATCGTACGTGATACGAAATAAAGTTGACATGCCGTAAACCAACTTTCTGACGATGAACTATATGCACTGTGTCACCAGATTCATAACGCGAACCGAATGTCATCTCATTGGTAACACTGCTGCCTTGGAGTAGCATTTGATATTCAACCTCAATTTCAGTACGATATGGGATCAACTAGTCTTCATTATTCTCGTTGTATTAAGTACCGAAAATATTTTCGTCATAAGTGACACCTCCCGAATGTCGTTATTTCTAGCGCTAGAGATCTGTAGGAGTACGAGCCCTACCAATCCTAACTTCTGAATCCAGCGGAGTGCCTGGGGAGAGTAACCATGGATGCACGTGCTGATAGTATGTACGATCATAGCTAAAACCAACAACCAGAGTGCAACGCTCGGGCTATAGGTTTCAACTTATCCTGACAAGGAATGTCTCCGAAGTAACCCTGTAGTGAATGCTTGTAATGTTTCTTTACACCTGAATACTTACAGCCTCCATAGGGGACCGTGATCACGGCTCGATATCGATTTTGCCTAGCGGTAACTAGAGGTTACAAGTCAGTTTTCCTGATAGATTGGATGTAATAGGAAAGTACAGTAAAACTCGGAGAAAGTGGTCGTCTAGGGCCAGGTCTGGTACCATGCCTACAATCCCAGTAAAACTTTTAATTTTCCAATAGCACACCAAGGGAACGCCGAAAAATGATCGACAAGTAATTGTCATGCTTAATTCAACCACAACTTATCTCTCCCCATATACCCCTCCTATTATTCGCTTAATGACAACCAGAACGAATAACCGACCGACTAGCCAGTTAGCAGCAATAAGGCTTGAACAACCACCTTCTACTTTGGTTGTGCGATTTGGAATCATTGTGAACTTGGACTCAATATCAACCTAGAAGCGATAATTAATGCGTAAAAAATGCATCATGGTATCTGGACCTCGTATTGGGGCGCACGAATGTACAATCGTTAGCTGAGACTGTTAATTGCTAAAAAGCCTTTCCTGATGTGCATCGCAATTCGTATTTATGAGGCCCTGCCTATGTATTAGCCTGTTTTAACCTTAATTCAACATCATATGGGCGAAACCCCTGAATCTTATGACTAACAAGAAGATACTTGCGTGATACTCGAGACGTTTTCCAATAATTCACTAATGTGGTTGGACTTTTTGAAAATCATGTTGATAATCTGATAACATGAGAGATGAAAGATAAAATGAGAGAAGTAAAAGCTCAGCTTCTAGATTATCATCAAGTAAATGAACACAGCGTCGAGCGCTTTCTATTTTGTGATTCAAATTTAGTGATATTTTATTCATTACACGATTATAGCTGAAAAGCCAAGATTTTTCTCCTCTTGCTTTACCTTTCGCTCCTTCGGACCTCCAGTAATAATGAGTACACGGAAATGTTAGGGGCGAGTGATTATGTAAGATTAAGGCGCGTACAGTACAGAAAGAGAATATGGTCGATACAAAGACCAAGTTATGGTGTTGAAATACCCATTCCGAAATATCGTGAGACCTAATCAGACTGGAGACAGAAGTTGTAGGAAACGATAATCTTTATATCTATACTTGATAACACGTACGACATTTTAGTTGATCAACCGCAAAAAGTGTCTGCTGCTAGAGAGAAGTCCTAAGGGCTTTCTACAGAATTGTTTCAAACCCCAATCAGCAGCCAGTGTAAGACTTTCACGATAACTAAGGTGTTGTGACAAGAGGTTGAACGTCGATCCTAAGCTACCTTTCAACCATATCACATCACTCGTAACGTGATACTTGACTCTTCAGTTTTATACCTCAACCTCCATCCTTCATCACAACCCCTCGACCAAGAATTCAGATACCTCATCAAATTTTGACTCCCAAACCCTCAATCATTCGATCTTGCTCTTTCCCCTCAGGCAAAGAAGCAACATCGGGCATTCCGGGACTGAAACCCGAGGCTGCCATGGGAAACCATGCTGGAACCACCCAAACATGTAAACCGGCCCATCCCCCAGTTGGCACTCCCCCAGTTGGCACTCCCCCAGTTGGCACTCCCCCAGTTGGCACTCCCCCAGTTGGCACTCCCCCAGATGGCACTATCCCCCAGATGGCACTATCCCCCAGATGGCACTATCCCCCAGACAGCACTACCACTGCTGTCCACCTCTTCAAAGTTAGTTACTCCGGGTCCGCCGCGCCCTATGACTCCCAGGTGGAGATCGAATAGAGGGTGTCGAACCGCCGGGTGCTGGAATGTTGCCACGGTCGGTCTTGTTGTCGTCGTCGGTGAGGAGAGAAGAAGGAGGGGAGGAAAGGGAGGTATTTATAGGTTGGGTGGGGCCGGGTAGCTAGAGCTTAAAGTTTCGCCGATGGTATTGTTGTGCCAAGAAGTAAATGGCAGATGTAGGCGCAGCTGAAGGGGTTGAGATTCATGAGATGGGGTTGAAGAGTAGAGTTGAGGGGTCGAGATAGAAAGAAGTAGAGAGGACGAAGTACAGATAAGTCTGTTTTTTGGGAATAGAAATTGGCTTCAAACTGCCTTAGAAATATGATGATAAAGGATTCGCTGGTAATACAACAGTAACCCTTTTGTCTTCGCCTATTCCTGGAATATCTCATTTATTTGTACGAAAGAGAGGGAGATAATTCAATGTTACAGGAAGTTAGCAAAACTTCATGCGAGAAGCTTCATGAACTAGATTTTAGTTTTGTTGTTTTCGTAGCAGCCCACACAAAAACATCCCGCTTGAATTATTAGGGGAGATAGAATGTGATTTCTGCATTATTGGCCCCAGAACTTCTCAAAACCATCCCAATTGATAGCGTATGAAAACGTAGGAGTCGAATCTTTGAATGTAAGCATAGTAGCGAAGTCCTAACGCAAAACTGCCCCATTCGACCCTAACACAAGGGGATTGGGCAGTTCTCCGGGTTTGACCGCGGGATCGATCCAAAATACTAATAGAGGATACTAATGTATAGAAGGGTATGATGAAGAACCATAGAGATTGGGAAAAATGGTGGGTATTTATTGACTCTGGACACATTATATTTGTGTCTATTTGTACTATTTTACATTATTTGCCAACTTGAGCAGGTCCTGTAGACGGCAGCCATTAATGAGACAAATAAACCTTACATAGGAGTTTGTGACCACGGCTTGATATGAATTGATTATAGCGGTAACTGGAGGATAAAAAGCGGTTTTGCGTTGCGGCAGTGCTCGTTTCTTAGGCTTATCACAATGTATCACTCGTAGTGTATTTTACAATCAACCATTTTGTGGTCCATTCAACCCTCTTTCAACCTGAACACCACCTACCCATCAGCATCGGCTTTCGACACGTCTAAACACCTGAATCCACAACACCAGGTACGCAAACAGCATTGATCTCGTTCTTTCCCCTCAGGCAAAGTAACAACATCAGGCATTTCGGGCTCGAGACCCAGGACAGCCTTGGAAAAACATGCTGGTTACCCAGACACGACAAACCGGACGACCTTATGTATCCCCCAGATGGCACTCCCTCAGATGGCACTCCCTCAGTTGGCACTCCCTCAGATGGCACTCCCTCAGTTGGCACTCCCTCAGTTGGCACTCCCTCAATTGGCACTCCCTCAGCGGCACTCCCCCAGTCGTCGAAGTCTTCTGGGTGGAGGGAGGAAGGGGGGTATTTATAGGTGAGGTGGATCCGGGTAGCGGATGCTCAAAGTTTCGCCGATCAGTTGTCAAGTGTGGCATTGTAGTGCCAAGAAGAAGATGGTAGACGGGCGACGAAATTGATGGGGTCGAGATACATGAGATGTGGTCGAAGAGTCGACTTCAGGGGTTGAGATTGGGTTGGGCGAAGATGAAGAAATATAGAAAAGACTGGGTTTGGGAATCGAAATTGGCTTTGGTTGCCGTGGAAAAATGTGAGGACAAGGGATCGTAATTAAAGCAACAATATTTTTCTTCGCCATTTTCTAGAATACCTTATTGGTTGTAAGATAGACCGCAAGATAATTGAGTTTGACGGGGAGTAAGGAAAACAACCGCGAGGAATTGTTTAGGCTATGATGGCAAGGGTTGTTGGCAATGGCTATCAGCTATATTTTGGGGTTATTTGGACTATGTTATGATGTTCGCTGACGGCAAGCGGGTTGTGTATACACTAACCGTTAATTGGATCAATATTGAACCGGAGTATACTGACAGCATGCATCGGAGCCCGTGATTACGGCTCAATATTGGTTCCGTATAGCGGTATCTGGGGGATAAAAACCAGAGCTCTTATAGACCTTCCAGATCTCAGTTAACGTATGATACAATGAAATAAAACAATAAAGAAACGACATCTCCAGAACATCGGATGGCGTGCTACGTACTGTTAGTTCATTATGAGATTTCCAAGTTTTTCCCCAGCTTCGCGATGTAGCTTGAGAGAGTTCTTTTTTTATTCGCCGTATGCCATTATTCTTTGATATGGATACCGTAACATGAGTTGATATTACCGCATCACGCCATGCACCTGTTTATAAATTTATCCAATCAACATGTAGCGTCAGCATAACCCACTTACTGCCAGTAAATAACGTAATACATATATAGTCTGAATAGTTATGAGGCGTTCAATGAATAAATACCCACCATCTTCCTCATTCTCCATGATGTTTCATCATGCCCTTCTATTAGTATCTTATATTAGTATCTTGCATTGACTCCCCGTTCAATCCCCTTGTGCTAGGGGATGGGGCAGTTTTGCGTTAGGTCCGCCATACCATGTTGGCATTCAAATCTTCGACTTTTCTGCCTGTCTCCCATATTAATTGAGTTTATTTTGAGAAATTCTGTTTATGGATGATGGCACTGGCTTCTACGAGTAAGACCGCAAGAGGAACGGAATCAAGATTACTAATCGCGACTCCAAACAACCTTTTCCATTATTCCAAGACGTGAGTGTCGAGTCAAAGCATGAGCCATCTAATCCAAAATAATATATCTCCAATTCCAACCCGAAGAAAACCACCAGAATATACCATTATTGTGAATGACTTATTATGGTAACAATGAAGCCAAAATCAACTCTATAAGGCTTCTTGCATAGACAAAGTAACAAGACTCTACGAAGGCGGCCGAGAGTACGGTACGAGTAGTGGTATGGCCATGCCAATATCTCTTTGGTGAAGTACATCAGTCGTGATAGGCAATATAATGGAAAGGCTTGTAGTGCTCGTACGCTAGATAGGTAAATAATACCTTGGTATTTTGTATATCAGGAGAAAATGCTAAGTCTCTATTGAAGAACCAGAAGCGTCAAACCGGCCGTATAATTGCATATACATAGTAGAAGTTATCTTAAGATAGGATATAGCGGAGACATATTATTGCAATTTAAGACAATTGGGATTGTTTATTTAATCCATGATTAAGCTGATAGCCGTATTCAAGAACCCTGTTCCATCATCGTCCGAACAGTTCCTCGCGTTTGTGTTCCTCGCTTCCTGTCATACTCAATTATCTTCCTGTCTTTCGTATAACTAACGAAGTATTCCAGAAATTGGTGAAGGGAAATGCCTGACTATGATGTGACCAATGAATCCCTTGTCATGATATTTTTAAGGTATGTAGAAGCCAATTTCTATTCTCAAGAAACAGACTTTTCTATTCTTGTTTCTCGCTCTCCAGCCAAATCTTGACCCCTCAAGCCAACCCTTTGACCACACCTCATGAATTTCAACCCCTTCGTCTTCGCCTACCATCTATCACTTTCTTCTTGGCACAACAATACCATCGGCGAAACTTTGAGCTCTAGCTACCCGACTCTACCCAAACCTATAAATACCTCCCTTCCTCCCCTCTTCCTTCTCTCCTCACCGACGACGACAACAAGACCGACCGTGGCAACATACCAGCACCCGGCGGTTCGACACCCTCTATTCGATCTCCATCTGGGAGTCATAGGGCGCGGCAGACCCGGAGTAACTAACTTTGATGAAAAGGAGGACAGCAGTGGTAGTGCCGTCTGGGGGATAGTGCCAACTGGGGGAGTGCCAACCGGGGGAGTGCCAACCGGGGGAGTGCCAACTGGGGGAGTGCCAACTGGGGGAGTGCCAACTGGGGGAGTGCCAACTGGGGGAGTGCCAACTGGGGGACGGGCCGGTTTACATGTTTGGGTGGTTCCAGCATGGTTTCCCATGGCAGCCTCGGGTTTCAATCCCGCAATGCCCGATATTGTTTCTTTGCCCGAGGGGAAAGAACGATATCGATGCGATTGTGTGCCTGGTGTTGGAAATTCAGAGGTTTAGAGGTGACGACAGCTGATCCTAGTGGGTAGGTTTTATTCAACTTAAAAGGGGGTTGAATGAAGTAATAAGTAAATGGTGCGTCAAAGGGTTGATTAAATGTTACACCGTGAGTGATACATTATGATACGAACTGCCGCAACGCCTTACTTCTACCCTCCATGTGACTAGCTGGAGGTCCCACTCAGTACTTGAGGCAATATATAACTGTATCACCACTCAACATATTGTAATATTCTGGGGCAAAGCCTCCCAAATTTGCGGTGACCAATCCGCAGAACTGATCAGCGTTCACGGTGAGCTTATTAGCGTTAAAGCACTTAACTGCCTCGACTTGAGCCATTGATTGCGATGCATAACCCCCGTGAATCCATTTTCCAGCTCGCAGATATGCCGTCACGACCACTTGTCTCTTGAGATGCAGCCCGATCTATTCAGTTAACTCTCATCTGTCCGTTTAATTATGATATTATCACTGGCCCCTCTGTTGAGAGCTGTAATGTACGAAAACTTGATAGCACGAGAAATAGCCCTTTTGCTGAACTAGACACAAGTGTCAATGTATATGCCTACGTTTCTGATTTGATCAATTATTAACACACTGCGTCACTCGAAGTCCAGACCACTATCAACAAAACACTATTTTAAGCAGCATGCATAATGACGCGATTAGTTATGCACGTGATGCGGCTCCATGATATGTTCCACCTGAGATGCCTGTTAGAGCGGCCGGCGTAAAGTGTCAAGTCATGAGTAATCACTCGGGCACCTTTGAAGATTCATAGCTTCAAAGTATGCTGCAAATGTAAAACCTTGGAGCTCTGCATCTCTTACAATTGATACTGGGAAAGCATCACATTTGCGATACTTTTCGTAGATGGAGTGGAATTACGAGCGCTTAGCTCCGGCATCCGCGCGCTACACATTAAAGCTTCTAACTATCACGATCCTGGGCTTGGAAATATCCATCCTTTTGCCACCAAAGTTGCGTTCGTTTGCACAGACCGTTATTCAGCTATTTCACAGTTGTGGGCTGTGTCGACAGCGGATTCTTGCTGTTTAAATTTTGCGCGAGTGAGGCGGAGGCGGCTATCATTACGCAACCCCTCATCCAGAAAGAAAGCTCTGGTCGTCATCGTCATCTTCCCTACACTACCCAGACACCTCCCAAGCAACCGACCGTGCCATCGGAATAGCAACCACACAACCTCAACAACCACCAAACACGCAGAACGACCCCTCTTACATCGCCGCTACCCAGATCGATCAGTATTAATGTTTCGGGCACAAACAAATCCCATGGATGATGTCGTCGGTTCGTAACCTCTATCGCAGCCCCCGAGGTTAACTGTCGACCATAGCTCACATGTAACCTATAGCCAAGGCGACCGACGAGAACCTCACCTCCGAGAACTGGGAGTTCATGATGGATGCATGGGAGAAGGTAAACACCGCAGGAGAGAATGGGTGAGTTCTTCGCCGGGCGCGCTGTGCGATATAGTTGCTGAGGATAGTAGACCTAAGGATGCGGTAGCGGCCCTGATCAAACGACTTGCGCATCGGAACGCGAACGTACAGATCTACACTTTGGAAGTATGAGATTCTCCGAGTAAACGGAGAACCATATTGACGGGATATAGCTTGCGAATGCCTTCAGTCAGAACTGCGGTGCCAAGATGCACGCGGAGCTTGCGTCGAGAGCTTTCACGGATCAGCTACTACGGTTGGTGGGCGATAGAGTATGTTTGGATGACTGCGCATAGGTGACAGCTACTAATGTGGTACAGAACACTCATGCGACAGTGAAATCGAAATGCTTGGAGAAGATGGCGGAGTGGACAGAGATGTTCAAGAACGATCCTGGTCTGGGAATTATGGAGCAAGCATACAGCCGAGTTAAATCTGCGAGTGTGTACTATCTTTCCAAAGCTCTGATGCTTGATTGCTGATGATTCTACAGATCCCAACATCCACCCCCCTTCAAAGCCTACCAAACGAGAAATCACCGATGCGGACCGACAAAAGGAGGAGGAAGAGCTACAGATGGCCCTGGCCATATCCCTTAAGGAGAAGTCGACTCCCTCACAAGCCTACAAACCCGCACAGGCCTCTACAAGCTCGAGCTCAAGCGCTCAACCAGTGCAGCAAGCCATTACCCCGCCAGCTCCCGCCCCGCACACCACCGCCGCCACAGTATCTCGCGTACGAGCTCTGTACGATTTCGTACCCTCAGAATCTGGCGAGCTAGCTTTTAGAAAAGGCGATATTATTGCCGTATTGGAATCGGTATACAAAGATTGGTGGAAGGGATCTCTCCGTGGCCAAACTGGAATCTTCCCTCTAAACTATGTCGAGAAGCTTGCAGACCCAACAGCGGAGGAGCTACAGAGAGATGCACAAATGGAAGCTGAAGTATTTGGTCAAATCAAGAACGTCGAGAAGCTATTAGCCCTCCTCAGTACTTCTGACGGAAATCCAAGCACTCAGGATAATGAGGAGATCACAACTCTCTACCATTCCACACTCCAGATTCGTCCAAAGCTAATAGAGCTGATTGGGAGATACTCCCAAAAGAAAGGTACATCTAACCCACCTCTGCGGTCTCCTGGCTTTAACATAATAATAAATTAACCCGCTATAGACGACTTTGTTGCCCTCAATGAAAAGTTCATTAAAGCCCGCCGCGACTACGAAGCCCTCCTTGAATCCTCCATGTCTCAAACCGCAGCAGCCCACTACGGCCGTCCTCCCGCCGCCGCATTGCCCTACACCTATCCTCCCGCCGATACCTACGCCGACCCGAGCCGCTACTACAACGCCGGTCCCGTAGGTGGACCCGGTGGCCGCCCCGGTGCTTCTGCCCCGCACGGAGGTCCTCATGGCCGCCACTCTACCTCCCCACAACCCCAATCTGCCTACCCCGCCCCTTCACGTACCCCCGCAAACCAATACTACAACCAGGGCCCACCCGGACACGATGATCCAGTATTTCCAACCGCCGGCGCAGCTCCATTCTATGTCATAGGCCAGATGCCACCACACGGAGGAAGGACTTCAGCCGGTCCTCAGCATAACTTGCAGCCATCTGCCCCGCCGCTGGGCCATGGACCTGGTCAAGGTCAAGGTCCGGCACAAGGCCAAGCACAAGTCCCAGGTCAAGAAGCTCAGCCACAGGAGTTGGCAACCAGTGTATATGATACTCCCACGGAGTCTAGACATGATGCCAGTTTTGCGGGTCCAGGCGGGCAGACTATGCCAGGAGGATACCCTTCCCAGCCCCAGGGTTATTATTCACAACACCCAACTCATCCAGGAACTTCAGGAACCCCGGGAATTCCGGGTCACCCGGGTCATCCGGGTCAGCTACAGCATCCTGGACACCCGGCCCACTCGGCGGATCCTAGTCCGGTTACGCCGCAGGCTCCTTATGCGGCGGGACAGTATGCGGCGTATCCGGGACAGAAAAGTTATTTGCCGAATGGAAGTAGGGCGCAGAGCTAGGTGGAGTAGAGGAGCTGGAGGGAGCTTGGTGAAGTGAGGGAAAGGGAAGAGAGAGAAGTGGGGGTGGGGGGGATATTGGGGAAATTTAATGAAGCCGGGGAATCACAGAGCTGGGAATTCGAAAGCGAAATTGAGAGGCTGGGGGGAGAGGGGGGGGGAGCTTTTTTCTACCAGAAGAAGCATGGTTATTGTAGCCTAATTTTCTTTGATTAGGGATTAAGAATTAAGAATTAAGCACCGGGGATTTCCAATTGTTTTTGTGAACGGCTGGGGAGGCAAGAGGACGTGGTCTGAGTTGTAACTTGCACAATATCAAGAATTGATTGTGTTTTTTTTTTTTTTCTCGGAACTCTTGTTTTTTATTTTTATTTTTCTTTTCTTTCGGGTTGGGTTGGGTGGGTATAACTGGATCGAAGGTGGTTTTTTTTTAACAAATGTATTATTTGATCGATATATCGATATATATATAAAAAAACAACTGATGTGTGTTTTTTTTTTGTTTTTGATGATGATAAAATTTGTTCCAGGTTTATGAGTGATATGTGGTGTATATGTACGGTACCGTGACAAAAGTGACCGTCACTTTTCTGTGCTAAGCGCCGCGCAGGGTGACGGTCACTTTTGTCCAGCATCTCGTATACTTTCCTGAACTTGACATGAGAAACGATAAATGAGAAATGAGGTAGTATTGAACCATGGAAATAATTTTCGTTTTTTTGTTTCGTTTTTTTGTTTCGTTTTTTCGTTTCGTTTTTCGTTTTTTTTTTTATTTTTCATTCTATAGAATAGAAAAGTAGATAGGACTTGAAGTATGGTTGAAGTATTTGTTGTACATATTGTATCTTCTATCTTGTATCTTATAGATTTATTTATCTATATAAGCCCCTGGGCCCTATACAATAAACCCTTTCTTTCTTTCGCTTTCTTCCTTTCTTCCTTCCTTTCCCCCCCTCTCCAGAAAAACGCCATGGTATTACTATTACATACTACCTATATATATAAAGTTACAAAAAAACAGGATCTCCAAAAAAAAAGGGTGGGGGGGGGGGGGGGTATATTCTAGGCTTTATATCATGACCGAAATTTCTGGTGTTTTTTTTTTGGGGGGGGGGGGGGTTGTTTTATTTTATTTCTGACTTTTTCTAACTTTTTCTTTTCCTCCGGTGATCTGGTGATCTGGTGATCTGGTGATCTGGTGATCTGGTTACTCTTTACTTTCTGGCTTTGGTTGTTTTTGACTTTCTTTGGTTGCTTGGGTTTTTTATTTCTGGTGGCTTGGTTGCCTGATTACCTGATTGCCTGGTTTGCTGGTTTGCTTAAAGTCTATATTACAATCCCAATCCCGATTCCAATGACAATCCTAATCCTAATCCTAATACCAATTCCAAGACCCATTCTAATCCCAACCTCATTCTTCTTCTATTCCTACATCCAGTCCCAATGCCATTCTTCTTCTATTCCCACTTCCACTGCCAATTCCAATCCCAATGCCAATCCTAATACCCCCTCTCTAGTTCCTTCCTTCCTGCATCCCTTCTTTCCCAGCTCTAAATCTCATTCCCCTTCCTCCCCATCATTCTCGGCACACCAAACCACCGTTCCTGTAGTCCAGGTGGAATAAACTTCATAACATCCTGCAACCTCTTTTCATCAAACTCAACTCCCTCCTGTTTTGTTGCCTTCAAAATATACCCCGCCGCCGTCATTTCCTTAATCTCCCAAAAACTACAAATCTCCGGTACCTCAAGACCTCCAACATGCCATAATGCATAAGCCCGGACGATACTATTCGTCAACTTATGTGGGTTGGGGTAGGTAGATAACCAGTTCTCGGTGATATTCTTTGCGGTGGCATGAGGGTCCATAGCAGACGGGGGGAGAGTCCAGGAGGTTGGCCAGGGCGTGGGTTTTCTGGGTGCTTGTGTTTCGGACTCTGGACTTGATTCTGATCCTGGGTTTGGGATGCCGTCGATGGATTCGGGGTCGCGATTGGTGGTTTCGGTTTCGGAGACGGAGTAGGAAACGGTCACGGTGCCGGAGGTTGTCGGGGTGGTTTTGGAAACTGTGAGACGATCGTTGACCACGTAACGTCGGCCGGAGGTGGTGGTGTAGGTTGAGGTGGTGTTGGCGTATTCGTGGATGTTCCGGGGGGAGGGGAAGGCAGGGCGTGGGGAAAGGGTTTGCCATTGCCGGTAGAGGATGTCGAAGATTCGGAGGCCGGCGTAGGCGTCGTTGGCTGCGTCTGGAGGGTGTTAGAGGGGGGTTTATGGGGTTGAGATGCTGATCATGGGGGGCTTCTAAACTCATGGAGGAAAACTTACAGTGGACTTGATCTGCTGTGCAATGACGACTCCAGTTGGAGATTCTTACATCACCTTTATCTAATGGCAATCCTAGATACTCATTGGATAATTTTGATAATGCACGTAATGCCCTCTTTGGAGGTTTTCCTTGGCCTTCTAATGTCGCTTTAACTAGATTATACATATCGCTAAGTTCGAATACTCCTTTTGGTTCGACTTTGAAAAATCTATGAAGTCGTCGATGATCACCAACTGAGTTGACGTTGGTTTTGAGGATGTCTGGACTTTCGATAATTTTTCGAAGAGTGGGTGGGAGGAGCTTTTCTACTGTGTCTTCGGATTGAGGTGGGAGTGGGTCGTTTGGCGAAAGTCCCATTCTTGCAATGTGCATCATCAAGACTGTTGATTCATTGGCAATTTGTATTAGAGCAACATTTTGTCTGGTTTATATTAGAGAGATTTTGAATATATCTGGAGAGTGAGAGGTACCTCATCGATGTTGCGTCTTTTTCGGGATATACCCATTCCATGTCAAAGCCGATTACTGGGTCGTTCAAAAACTGTTGAAGATGCTTCTCACTGTCTTCGATTGTAGTGGCGTATATGCATTCAACATTCTTTCCTTCGGCGTCGTTGTACAAGGTGTGGGACCAAAAACGCTGTGGGCTATTTGCTGATACAGCTTGTCTAGCAGCTATCTTTGCAGCCGTTGTGTTGAAGCGTTCCAAAGGCTTGTAGTTTGGTTCGTGATTAGAAGTAGGCATTATTGGTACTTCTGGTTCCAAATCTGACTCTTCTGGTTCTTCAACTTCAGACTCGAATTCCTTTTCTTCAATTATTGAACTGATGCTGTGCTCAAACTCCACTGCCACCCGGGAATTGGGACTTCCCTCTCCAGCGGAATCTTCGTCGGTGGTCCATGGATCGGGTGACGGAGGAGCCGTTTGACGGCCTATTGATACTGTTTCTGCAATGTCCTCTGAAACTAATTTTGATAGCTTCTCACATAGTTTATTGGAGGTTTTTCCAGCAAGCTTATGCACAGATTCTAATTGGTCTAATATGTCCAGAAGCAAATCGCTTGCAGCCGTTATCTCGGCTCTGGTGCGTGTCTTGCGATCTTTGAAAAGTTTTTCAAGGTCATTATTTAATTCCTGAAGTGCGGGAATGCTCTGTTCAAATGTTTGTCGTAGTCGAATGACTTTGTCTTCTTTTAATTTTGTGGTACGGCCAGGAGACTGGTCAGGTGTAGAAGTAGAATTTTCAGAAGCTGTGTCTTCTACCTCCTCACTGGCCCGCTCCTTCGTCATTTGCTCTGCAAATGCAAGTCCTGCATCTCTCCTACGTGCTCCTCCCCAGTAATCACGATGCTGTTGCTGACTGGCGAAAACAATAGGTTGGTTTCTTTGCCAAAGATTTCGTTGGACATGAGTTGTTGCAGTTAACGATCGCGGTTGACGGAGCGGTGGTCGGAAGCTGCGAGGTAACGGAGCAAGTCGAGACGAGTTCATGAGGCTGTCTGGTCGACGGTTGTTGGAAGAGTTTGAACGGAATTGCTGCTCTTCGAGCGGTGAAGGCTGCTGTTCTCTTGTCCAGGGTAACTGGAGGCTGGCGAACTGTTCAGTCAGTTGGGGATATAGGTCTAAAGGGTTCTGCCCGCTGTAGCGTGTGAAGAGTTAGGGCCCTGGACTCGGAACGCGGAGTGTAAAACAACGGGATAAATACAGCAGCTCATCTGAGGATCCTCCCTGTTGTTGGGCCATAATTCGAGCTATCGTATTATTTACAGTGATGGGCAGTGGAGATTGCGGGGAAGCTGTTCGGAATGTTGCTGCTGCTGCTGCGGCCTTTGATTTACGATGACGATGCTCGCTCGTACTGCGTTCACTGCGTTTGCTGCGGGATTTTGACGACGATACTGGCACTTTTTGCGCTTTCTGCTGCTGCTGCTGCCTGAGATCGCTGAGTTCTCAAGTTTTCACTGGAAAAGCCGCGTCTTCAAAGCCATCTTGTCTTCCTTCCTATATAGATTTGTAAACCGGAGAGGCTTAAGTGTCAGCCTGAAGGCCCATGCACGTCCTGTGTACGCAAATGGCGGATTGACGCCAAACCTGAGGGATCTAAAAAAAATAGCACCCGCCAGTCTGACGAGGCGACAGCACTAGCGAAGCAGCAGCAGCAGCACACGCGCTTACAGCCCAACCAACCCCACCAAAGAAAGACCCTGCCACGACCAGTCCACGACGAATCCACGACGAAACGACTTCCAAAATATACACAAATGGCCTCGCAATTACTTCCTCTCGGTGCGTACCTCACCGCTACAGCTTCCCAATGTCGCTAGGGATCCGGAACGACTAACAATCGCCCTCCAGAGTTGGTTGACAAGTGTGTGGGCTCGCGGATCTGGGTCGTCATGAAGAGCGAGAAGGGTGAGTCGCAGCTATAACAGCGTCCTGCGAACACACGTGCATCGGTGCTGATTTCGATGCAGAATTCAGTGGTACTCTTGTTGGATTTGACGACTACGTTAGTGAGTCACCTTGGAGCTCCGATATGCTATGCGTAAGCCATTCAGCTGACCTTTTGATCCAGACATGGTGCTCGAGGACGTAACGGAATAGTACGATGCTCCGCTTTCCCGCGAACGAACAAATCCATAAGACTAATCACTGTCTGCAACAGCGAGCCCACCGGCGAGAAGATTAAGCTCCAGAAGATTCTACTTAATGGAAACAACATTTGCATGGTACGCTGAAGTCTGGATATACGGCTGTAAAAGCTTTGTATGCTGACAATGGAATAGTTGATTCCTGGAGGAGACGGACCCAGTGGAGATGCATAGCGGCGATATTTCTTTCCAGATTACCGGTGTCGAGGCGGTCATAGCTCATGCTTGGGATCGCAAGTACAATGGATCACTTGAGCAGTTCATCCCCGCATGCGCGGATAAACCGATGAATTAATACCATACTTTGTTTTGATCGATACTATTTCCCGTTGACTTGGACCCATTGGATTTCTACCCCAACTTTGGCCTTTTCGGGGTATATTTCTTTAGATGGATATCCCCTTGCCGTCCGCCGCGAATTCCGTCGGTATTCTACAATGGGTCAATGCGGACCAAGTGGGCTTCCGAAAAATGCGCACTGCGTACTCACCACCGACATCAATTTTATCGACAACATATCCATGCTAATTGTTTGATATGCCCTATCCACCGGTTAGCCAAGAACGGAAATGCGCTTGAATTCAGCTGGCCACGTTATGTAGATCCGGTTGGTGATGAATGTAAACGATTGTAACCGGTTGGATCATCACACGAATGAAACATCCAAGACACCAGCTTTGTGGTGTCATAGAGTTAGAATTTGCCAGTACAGAGCATAGTTTCGTGTGTGAAACATGTCTTGTGAGCTTCCAATGGTTTATAACAGTAAACTGTAGGCATATCATCGATGTCTACCTGCCAATAAACGTCGTCTAAAGCTCAGTAGAGCTATTGCTGTATAAATGGTTACATGCACATAGCTCTATGTTTTTTTTAAATATCTTATTAGAATCCATCAAAATCGTCAATACATTACCTTTCAGAATCTTTAATGACATTTGTGGTTGACAGCGTAACGTGGGAGCACATGCTTGTAGACGCGGGTGCGGCCGCCGTTGCGGGGAAAGCTATGGAACTTGCGCAAGGGGAAAACGTAACGTAGACACGCAATGCAATGAGCTCATCGCAACGTAAACAACTCTCCGAAATGTGTTTCGAATGCCTGTGTCTCATAGATAAAACATCAGAACGCGTAAAATTAGATATCTCATCGTGATAATAATTTTTGCACCTATTTCACTTCAAAGAGCAGCTGCCTAAGCTTCATGAGCTGTCGTTCGCGCCTCTATCGCAGTTGCCACATCCGCAGTAGGCCAGGAGCGCATTCTTGGCGAACCGTGCACAACACCCCGTCGTCACCTCCCTCCTTTCGAGATTCCCGGTTCATCACCAACTAACACCACCTTTGTTCCTGCCATCGCGAACCGGAAGCTCAGCCTCAACGACCGTTCGCGACAATGTTTCCCGGGGGCGGATACCTCAACCCCAATGGTGGCCACACCGGTGCACCTCAGTACGGCCAGCCCCAGCAGCAACAACCTCAACAGACTGGTTTCCCCGGCCAGATGAACCCACAGCCAACTGGATTTATGGGGTACCAGCAGACGGGTTTTCAGCAGCAGCAGCAGCAACCGGCACCTATGCAGTCGCAGTTTACTGGTTTCCCAGGACAGCAGCAGCAACCCCAGCTTCAGCAGCAGTTTACCGGCTTTCCAGGCCAACAACCACAGCTTCAGCAACAGCAACAACCTCTCCAACAGCAGTATACCGGATTTCCAGGTGCCGCACCAGCTGGATTCGGAAATGCACCGCCGCCCGTACCTCAGATCCCTCAGCAGTTCCAGCAACAGCAACCACAGCGTCCGCAGGCGCCTCAATCTACTGCTACACCGTCACGCCCTCTCAATAACAATATCAAGATTCCTAATGTTAGATTATCGTTTGTTACCCAGGATGACCAGACAAAGTTTGAGCAGTTGTTCAAGGCAGCGGTAGAGACTGGCCAAGCTCTTTCTGGTGGGTGATTGGAACTCCAAGCTCTGTATCGTGAGTGCTGACAGTGAATTAAGGTGATCGCGCACGAACAATTCTCATGAAGTCTGGACTTCCTGCGACCGACCTCCACCAGATTTGGACGCTTGCCGATACCACCAAATCCGGAGCTTTGCTCTTCCCCGAATTTGTACTTTCCATGTATCTTTGCAGCATGAGAAAGCAAGGAAAGATGCTTCCCACTACGCTTCCTGATGTTATCCGGAATGAGGTGTCAAGCATGGTTGATATCATTTCTTTTGGAATTGCTGATACCGCACCCCCGGCACCTCCCAAGAGCAATGTCCCCAGCTTCGACATTACCCCATCAAGATCGGACAACAACACACCTACACAGAGTAACACTTCTCTGCTCGGAAGCTTGAGCATGCAGCCCACTGGCTTCCAGCAACCACAGCCTACTGGTTTCCAATCTGGCATGATGCCTCAGCCTACCGGTTTTCAGATCCAGCAGCCAACCGGCTTCCAAAGTGTTGTTTCCCAGCCAACTGGATTTCAGCAGCCCCAACCTACCGGCTTTCAGTCTAACTTGATGTCTCAGCCGACCGGTTTTGGACAAAGACCTGGAATGGGTGGCGTTCCGCCAATGCCACCAATGCCGACTGGACTATCGTCGTTATCTGCTGGCTCTAATTTCTTGCAATCACAGCCTACTGGACGTCCTGGTCAATGGGGATATGTCAACGCCAACCAGGCTGATCTCCCCGGTCTTGAGGCTTTGCAGAAGCAGATGATGCCCCAGCCTGGTCGTGAAGGAGGTTGGAATATGCAGGGCTTGGTTGGAAATGCACCCATTCCCTGGGCTGTCACCAAGATTGAAAAGCAGATGTACGATAAGATTTTTGATGGTTGGGACGGACTTCGAAAGGGATTTATTGGTGGAGATGTCGCAATTGAGGTTTTCGGACAGTCTGGTCTTCCTAAGGATGATCTCATGCGTATTTGGACTCTGGCCGACCCTACCAACAAGGGAAAGCTTGACAAGGACGAATTCGCCATTGCTATGCATTTGATTTACAGAAAACTCAACGGCCATGAAGTTCCGACTCGTCTTCCTCCGGAGTTGATTCCCCCTTCTACTAAGAAGCTTACTGAATCTGTCAATACTGTCAAGAGCTTCTTGCAGAAGGGCCGTGAAAGCCCCGCCGCCGGTGGAGTCAGCTACTTGAAGTCCCGCTCTTTCCACAATAATGGTGGCCAGGATGGTCTTGCAAAGGACGGAACCAGGTACAAATTCAACGATGATGCAGCTTCTACTGTTTACAAGTCTAGCGCCCGTCATCGCAACCGCGGCGCATCCCCGGCTCCTCGGGAGACTGCCTCTCCTGCATCTGAGGAATTGTCTTTAGACCAGCTCCGCAAGAAGGTTAAGGAAAAGAGAATTTTATTGGATGCCATTGACATCAAGGATGAGGCCAGAAACGAGGATGAGGATGCTTTGGACCGTCGTGACCGCCGTGACGCGGACGACCTTTACCGCAGAATCCGAAGAATTCAAGAGGATATCGACGCTCACCCCAACTCCGGCTTGAGAAGCAATGATTCCGATGCTGAGCGCCGCCAGTTGAAAAGACAGTTGCAAAACCTTTCGGATAGACTACCGGATATTGCTTCCAAGGTCCGAAGCACTGAGAGGAAGATTGCCGATGCTAGATTGGAACTCTTCCGTCTCAGAGATGCCAGAGAGCATCCCGAGTCCGCTTCTTCAATTGTTGGAACTGGACCCGGCGGTGCCATCACTGAATCTGATCGCCTAAAGGCCAAGTCCAGAGCTATGATGCAGCAGCGTTTGGCTGCTCTTACTGGTAGACCTGTCGAGTCTTCCGGAGATGATGGAGAGGCTGCTTCTAGACGTCTTGCAGATGAGTCTCAAAAGATCAACTCCGAGAAGGATAACAATGACCGGATGACTCGCGATGTTGAAGACAGTGTCAGTCAATTTAAGCGTGCCTTGGAGGACAGCTTGAATGAAGTTGGAGGATCCAGTAAGGAGGGAGCAACTGAGCACGAGAAGAGACGCTGGGAGGATGGTTTAGGAGTTGAAGATGAGGTCAAGGACTTCATCTTTGAGCTTCAACGCCAGAGCCGTTCTGCTGCCTCCAGAAAGGCTGACGACCGTGGTTCTTCCCGCCGGGACGATTACTCTGATCGCCGCCCTGCAACTACCAAGCCTTTCGAAGATCGCACTGCAGCTGCCACTCCCCCTCCTCGTGCTGCCACCACTACTCCCTCTGCTCCTGTCGCCGCTGGTTCAGGATACAACGCCTTCAGCTCCGCAGAGGAACGTGCAGCATACATCAAGCAGCAAGCCGAGCAGAAGATGGCCGAGCGTCTCGCCGCCCTCGGTATCAACCACCGCATGACTGTCAACGTCGGAGAGACTCCCCAGCAACGTGCAGAGCGTGAAGCAAAGGAGAGGGAGGAGCGTATCCGTAAGGCGGATGAAGAAGAAGCCCAGCGTGAGAAGTTGCGCCAGGCAAGACTTCAGGAACACATGCCTGCGCCCCCTCCCGTCACTTCTCCCAAGCGTAACTCAAAGCCCCCGCCACCACCTCCCACTCGTAAGAACGATGCTCAGGTTAAGGCTGATGCCGAGAGAAAACGTCAAGAGGAGGAAGCTCTCCAAAGGGAACAGGAGGCAAAGGCTGCCGAGATTGAGGAGCTTGAGTATATCACCTTCACCTAGTATATGGAAATAAGAAGCTAATAAAACATAGACAACAAGCCAGCAATGAGGAAGATGAACTCCTTCGCGAGGAGGAAGCTGCTCAAGCCCGTCTCCGTGCCTTGGAGGAGGAGATGCGTCTTGGCAAACTCAAGAAGAAGGAAGAAGCAGCCAAGAAGAAGGCCGCTCTCGCCGCTCAGAAGGAGAAGGAAGCCCAGCTCGCTGAACGCCGGGCCAAGATCGAAGCTGCCCGCCGCGAAGAGGAGCGTTTGATGGAGCTAAAGCGTCAGCTTGAAGAGGAGGACTCTTCCTCTGACGATGAGGAGCCCGAGACCGTTGATCGTAGCCAGCCTACCATCCCCGCTCCTCCCCCTCCCCCTCCTCAAGCTCCCGCCGCACCCTCCCCAGCTCCTCCCATGCCCGGGGCTCTTCCTCCCTCTCCTCCAGCTGTTGCAACCCCTCCTCCTCCTCCTCCCCCGCCCCCTCCTGCTCCTCCTGCACCCCCTGCACCCCCCGTCCCTGCCCCTCAACCCCCGACTTCCTCCTCCAGCAACAACCCCTTCTTCGGCATGACCTCCGCCCCTCCTGCCGGTTCTAACAACCCATTCTTCGCCCTAACCAACTCCTCCGCCCCCGCTCCTCCTCCTGCCAATAAGAAAGTCTATGTCCCTAACCATAACGACGACGACTGGAGCGATGACGAACCGGAAGACAGTGACGACGAAGTTCCCACCCGCTTCAACGCCTCTAAAATGGCCGCAAACCTCTTCTCCAACATGGCCCCTGGTATTGCCTCTCCAGTCGAGGAACGTCCCAGCAGTGTTCCCCCTCCTGCACCTGTCATGACTCCTCCCCCTGCTCCTCCCAGCGCTCCTCCAAGCATGGGATTCGACGCACCTGCACCTCCTCCTCCCCCTCCTCCTCCTGCCCCAGAAATGGACTTCGGATCAGCACCCCCTCCTCCACCTCCTGCACCTATGGACTTCGGATTCGGATCCCCTGCCGCCCCACCACCACCTCCTCCCCCTCCTCCTGCACCAACGGACATGGGCTTCGGTGCCGCTCCCCCTGCTCCCCCTCCACCTCCTCCCGTACCCAGCATGCCAGGTATGATGGCGATGCCAGGAATGGCTGCGCCTGGAGCTGCTCCCCCGGCCCCTCCGGCACCGGCAATGGCTCCTATGGGTCCTCCCGCTGGATTACCGGATAGGGGTAATTTGTTGAGTGAGATTGGAATGGGGATTAAGTTGAAGAAGGCGGTTACTAAGGATAGGAGTTCGGCTGCTACTGCTGGTAGAGTACTTTAAGGTTGTTGGTTTGGAGTGTGGTTGGATGCTTGTTTGAGAGGTGGAGTGGATGTGGTTTACTGGGTGAAGGTTGAAATGAAATGAAAGCTGGGCTTTGGATTGTGTTGTGTTGCGGTTGTATGGAATAATGCAGTGGGTGGATGGGGGATGATGTGGATAAGTGGATAATGGTGATGAACGATGATTAGTGTGTGTGTGTGTGTGTGTGTGTGTGTGTGTGTTTATTGATTGATTGATTGATTGAATTTTATGTTTCTATGTTTCTATGTTTACATGTTTCTTTCTGTTCTTTTTTTGGTTTTTCGTTCGCTTGTTTGTATTGTGTTTTAAAAAATTAACTATGCTATAAATTTTTTGTTTTTTTTAGTTTTTTAGATGTTGGTTGTGTAAAGTCTAATGGGAAAAAATTAAAAATGCTAAATGCTAAATGCAATTGAAAGATAGTATCGTTTGAGATGATGATGAGGAGGAGAATATGACACGATGATGAGGAGAATATGACACGATGATAAGGAGAATGTGAAGAATCTGATCTCGTTTACTTTATTGTGTTGTGTTGTGTTGATTTTATTCATTGATTCATTAATCGATATACTATGTTTTTGAGAAACCAAAAAAAAATATTGAATAGTGAAATTCTGAGTGGTATTGTTGAAATGAAATTAAGTTTGTGGAAATAGATGAATGAATAAAGTAATCAATATAAAAATCCTAATAAATTGATAGAGTAATAAGCTACATAACATAGATAGCCTGCTATGTACATAAGCTAATCATGCCAGTCAAGACTAACCAAGTCAAGTCTAATTAGGTCTACTCTAACTTGATACAAGCTAGCCCACTTGAAGAGTTAAAATCACGCTATGTAAATCAAAATAATAAACTTGTTAGTATGTACCTAGTCACGTTGGTTATATGGGGTATGTGGGTTATATGGGCTATATGGGTTATGATATACGGCATACAGCATACAGCACATACAGCAGATAACATACAACTTACAGCTTACAGCATGCAACATGTGGTATTCTAATTTCTGTCCTGCATCGAATACTCTATAATACATACTCCATACTCCATACTCCATACTCCATACTCCATACTCCATACTCCATACTCCATACTCCATACTCCATACTCCATACTCCATACTCCATACTCCATACTCCATACTCCATACTCCATACTCCATACTCCATACTCCATACTCCATACTCCATACTCCATACTCCATACTCCATACTCCATACTCCATACTCCATACTCCATACTCCATACTCCATACTCCATAACATCCTCTACAACCCATAATAAAGTTACAATACTATATTAGTAGAATATATTTTCTTTCGTTACAGGTACATGCATGCATATACTACATACATCATAGTTCGTTAGTTGGTTGGTTTGTTAGTTGACTGGCTGGTTAGTTGATTGGTTGACTGGTTAGTTTTATAGATGATTAGTTGATTACATAAGTTTTATAGATCAGTAGTTACATATTTTATTGGTTTTTTGTTTATTCCCCAGTTCGTGATGTGGGTTCATACATATATACTTAAACTTAAACTTGGACGCAAAACTTTGGGCTTCTGGATTCATGCTCCAGGCTTTGTGTCTCAAACTCCAACGCAAAACTCCAACCCCAAAGCTCCAACCCCAAAGCTCCAGCCCCAAAACTCCAACCCAAAACTCCAACCCAAAACTGCAACCCCAAAACTCCAACCCTTAAACTCCAATCCTTAAACCCTTAAACTCCAACCCCAAAACCCCACGCTTCACACATCACATACCATCCACACATCACATACCATCCACACATCACATACCAATCACACCACAAAAACCCCCCATCAAGTTTCCATACTTCCCATTTCCAAACCAATACCTAATCCCGGGCATGTTGGATCACGCAAAGAGCTCACATACCTACCATTTCCAAGCAATATCAATCTATCCACGGGTGGTGTAAAATAGGGGAACGGTAGAACGGAATATCCATCTATACACCCCCCCCCCCCCCCCCGGTTACAGTAAACGATAAACCCGTTGATACGATATGATATACGAAGATAATCCATGACACCATAATCTGGTCCATGGGAAATCTTTTTTTTTTTTTTTTTTATCGGAAAGTGGTTGAAGGTATATGTAGGTATGTATTCCAAGCTTCAACGGAGTATAATCTTCAAGATCGGATCAGATGCATAAAGTGGCTTAGGATTATCTTTGACGTAAGAATTAAAGATATTGGTGAAATTAAGCTAACTGAGAAGTTACACCGAGTACATATATTTCTGGTCACGGATTTTCAAATCAAGACGTGTTCTTTCACGCGGTAAAAGCGAAAAAACGGTAGCCGAGATTTTGCAGCATTTTCCGGTGAATCTTGGGCATGTAGAATCACGTGAAGAGCTCACGCGTACAAGTTTTGCTGTATTTACAAGACATTCAATGTGCGCTGGCAATATTGTGGCTTAAACCCTTGCTATTCGCGCTTCGCACAAGAAAACGAACTCCTGTATATCACAAAACTTTTGGGGGTACAATCGTGAAATCATTAGAGAAGAAACATTAACAAATTCACGCCGATTTTTACCAACATGTCACCGTCGGGCCCTTTCTCAATAGAAGAAATTGAACATGTGATATGTGCCCAAACAAAAAACAGTGCAACCGACGACCAGTTTTTTTATTGAAACCAGTCGAATGTACGCCAACCAAAGTAAAAGAACCCCGTTTTATTCTACCCGTAGAAAATTTAAACCTCCTCAAGGACGGTCTCCTTGAACTCCCTCTCCATCTTCTGGCCGGCATCGTCCTGGGAGGACTCTCCGTGAAGGGAGAGAAGAGCACCAAGGTCGAACTTGGGCTGCTTCAAGAGCTTAACCTTGCGGATGTGGACCTGGTGATTTGTTAGTTCCTGTGGTTTCGCGTAGCTGAATCGGAAAAACTCACGTTCTGGAGGGGGTAGATGTGAGAAGTGGCCTTCTCGATCTCACGTCCGATAACCTCGGGGATGAGCTTGGCGGTGAGCTGGGACAAGCTGCAGCTGGAGGCCTCACGCTGGATGATGTCGGTCATGCGGCGGCGGATGGAGCGGATCTGGGAAGACTGAGCGTAGGTGGTCTTGCGGATCTGGTTCGGTCTGCGCTTGGTGAAAGCGATGGCGAAGAGGCGGACAAGGTAGTCATCGGTGGTCTTGACGGTGACGTTGGCCTCGATGAGAGTCTGCCACTTGCGGACAAGGGATCTGAGCTTGTCGGAGGTGAAGTCGAGACCGTGGAAGTTGGTCAAGCAGTTCTTGCCCTGAACCTCATCGATTCTGAGCTTAACCTTGCGGAAGGAGTGGTCCTCATCCTTCTGGAGGTCGGCGAGGGAAACCTCGAGGATACGTCCCTTAAGAGCGTCGTTGGCGTTCTTAAGACCGGTGGTGCGGTTGACGAGGGTCTTTCCGACGCTGAACCAATTCCGTCAGTCCCAATTCGTTTCCTTCTCTCCCAATTTCCTCCAAATGTAGAAAAATCGATAAATCGCGGATCGTAGGGGGTGCTTACTCGCGCTTGGCGAAGGTGGAAGGAGCCTGTAGATCGTCCGTATCAGCGCCGAATCCCCCGAAAAGCTGAAAATCGAAACTTTGCCGATTTCTGGAGCTCTATCTCACCTTGATGGAGTACCAGTCCTTGCGGGTGAAGGGGTCAACGGTCTTCTTCTTGAGACCCTTCTTTCCCTTAGAAAGGCGCTTGTTCTTTCCGACGGCCATGTTTCTTTTTTTTCTGTAGACGACCGAAACTGTCAGCACCGATTTTTGTAATTCGCAAGTTGACAAGGTATCGTACAATTCGTCACGGAGGGATTCGGCGGGACGGGGTTGGCGACGGCGAGGGCTGGTGTTGTCGATATTCAGCAGCACTCGGTTAGTTGATTGTCGAGCGCACACTCCAAACGTTAGGCGCACAGTCAATTGGACTGTCCTTAGGGTTGTAGACCTAGTGTCAACGCACAGAATATGCGGCAAGGCGCCAAGATTATCTAGCGCCCACACAAAAAATTCGCACTGCTGCGCGCGGTCAACCCGAATTTGGTATTCCGTTACAAAGGTCCTGCCGTCGCTTGTGTGCGACCGAGAGCTTGGATATTTTTACATGCTGCCGGATTGGCCACGTTCCAGCAGGATTTCTTCAACGATTCGTCAACCTACACGACTCTCAGAGCTCTCAAAGGAAGATCATAAATTTCCTATGCATCAACGCATGTCGCTGCGATATGATGCTGCCGTTACCGATTCCCAAAGGCAACGGGTTGTACGCGAACAGCCTTTGTAACACGCACCAGTTATTGACCAAAATTTCCAAAATCAATATCATAACCCTTTGGAAGCCTCTTAACAGCGCCTCAAATTATCGTTGTTCATGAGCTGTACCCATCTCTCCCTGGTTTTCTTCGCCTCAGGACTCTGTCTACATCGAGTGATACCCATGAACCCCAAGAACCGGAGAAATCTTCGCAGTTTTCCCAGCACAGGGGATCCGAAGCCCGAAGGTCGAAATCCGGCATTGCGCTTGGTTTTAAGCTTTTAGTTCGTCGCAGCTTGCACGCGACATCATTTCTTTCTTTTTTTTTTTGCGGGGAAGCCATGTACCAGTTGTACAGGCACTAGATCCCGGGTGCCTTGCCAGGCTGCCAAAGGATGCTAAAAGCTGCCGGGCGTCCGCTTGAAATCGGCGCGGTTCTGTGCTCTAAAAACTACTCTACTGGATGTTAAAAGACCGTTGAAATCGGCGCTTCTACCGGAGTCTTCTGCATGTGAATATGGCATACATATCCTCCAGGAGTCCAGCTCCATAACCTCGCCTTAACGCCCCGCCTCGCTGCGAAGGAAATTCAGAAGGTTCGGTTGGATATTGAACTGTACTCTGGGTAGACCGAGAAGACGAATAATCAGGCTACCTACCACCCCACCTACTTAGGCACGCTCAAATCTCAGCTATATCTGTCTTCTTTCGCCGCCCGAAAAAAAAAACTACTGTATTTTCAATATCCCAGTCTTTACAACCGGCCGGCCCGATTATCAGCAGTTGGAATCAATATCCATCCATCAATAGCTATCCATCCATCAATATGAATATCCACCCAACAATATCAATGTCAAAAACCGTCGCCCTGTAATATCAGTAATATATAAATTTGCCACTACACCCATACCTCACCACTAGATGGTACCGGTTTACAATATTGTAGGTCTAATATATCTCCCAGCTTTCCGGCTTCAAAAATTCCATCCTGAACCGGTTCCAGGAATTATGTATGTAGTAAGAGTGTAATATATAAAACCTTACCAGTTCGCCACTACACCACTATCCAAAGACGGTTAAATGTTTTAACTTTTCTAGCTTTAAGGATTTAGGGATTTGATCTTGAACTGGCTTGAGGAAGTGTAATATTGGATCATCCCACCATCTTCTATGTATCTTTCATCTTACAACTACGGCCACCGATGATCTTTCTCGAGGCATAGAAAAAGAAACGGAGAAAGAAATTACTGGATGATAGATGATGGATGATGGATAAAGGATCCGAATTCTTACATAGCTTAGACAATCAGGGCATTAGATGAACAGAGGCACTATTCCATAACTCCAACGTTTTTAGACTTGGTCTACCATCTACCATCCACCATCCACCATCCCCCATCCACCATTCACCATTCGTCCATACATCCCCCATCCATCCATCCTATATCCAGCCCTATATGCATCCCTGCTTCTCTTCCAAACACGCAAACACCCTTCCACAGAAACTCCCAGACGATATGTCAATTCATATTTCCGCAAAATCCCACATCCTAGGACCTTAGCCAATGCCAGCATCTTTGAAACCTTGATTTAACCAATCATTATCCATATATCCAAACAAAACAACAACCGACGATCCGGAGAGAAAACAAATATACCGTTTCATGATTTTCTTGTTTGGGTATTCCGAAATTTAAGATTATGTACAATACAATATGTAACCACCTTTTGGGAGATCGATCCTGAAGATGGTGATATATGATGGAAGGCTATAGTTATAGTTATAGTTATCTTTATCGTTACTGTTACCGTTACCGTTACCCGGAATATGTTGTCTCAAGGCCAGATCGTTATGGAAATTCTTGATAACTAGGCTTCATAGAGGAGGGGGAGGAGGAGGAGGAGGTTGGGTAACTTGGCCCGATGATGGGAAGTTAAAAGTTAAAAGCTGAAGGCTACAGTTCATGATCCCCTCTTTCCCCCTCTCTTTCTTCCCTTCCTCAAATCTATCTAATCTTTCCATCTTCCCATCTTCCCATTTTCTTTTTACCTAGGGAAGTTCGTAATTCTGAAATAATAGACAATTTACAGATATATATATCAAATATTCACAACCCACTATTCGCAACCCACTACCCACAACCCACTGTAATCTATTATAACAAATAACAACCATTAACCAGAAATACTAATACCAAAAGAAACCCCACTCAAAAAATAAAACCTTCAAGACAATTCTTTTTTTAGCCAATGATACTGTCTGTATACTATGTACCTTCTTCCTCTCCTTATTCTTTCTGGTTTCTTCTTTCTGGTTTCTTCTTTCTGGTTTCTTCTTTCTGGTTTCTTCTTTCTGGTTTCTTCTTTCTGGTTTCTTCCTCTTTCCGTTTTTCAATATGACATAACATAACAAAGCATCTATACCATCTACACCATCTATACCATCTATACCATCTATACCATCTATACCATCTATACCATCTATACCATCTATACCATCTATACCATCTATACCATCTATACCATCTATACCATCTATACCATCTATACCATCTATACCATCTATCCTATAACCCAGCATCCATCTCCATCATCCCATCATCCCATCATCCCATCATCCCATCGTACCCGCAATTTCCCTACCACCACCACTACTGCTACTGCTACTGCTACTTATTCTTTATTCTTTATTCATTAATCTTCTCAAGACATGCTATATCCAATCCAATCCAATCCAATCCAATCCAATCCAATCTACTACAAAAAACCATAAAGAAAAGGTATGTTATGTAAATTCTTAACCCGAGGGGTGTGGGGGGCGGTGGTAGTGTAGTGGTAATTACATCCCCATCCCCATCCGCAAACTAAGCTCATCCCATCCTACAGATCTTAAATACCGAAATATATATATATGCATCTTTATCCCGACCCCGACCCCGACTCCGATTCTGATGCATAATTCACAATGCACAATCCACAAACCAAATCTCTGCAGCTATAACATCTCCAGCAATAACATCTCCTGGCTACTGGTTACGTATCTTATGTATACATATCCAACCTTCCTGAGCTATCCTCTGAATCTTCTGAGTAATGATATTTAATATTCGATATTTGGTTTTCTATACAAATTCCACGTATATACAGTTACATCATGCATCATGCATTTCTTTCCTTCTTCCTTCTTCCTTCCATCTTTCTATCTTTTTATTCTCCAAGCCAGAATCCAAAGCCATAATCTCCAAGCCAGAATCTCCAAGCCAGAATCTAAAGCCAAAGCCAGAATCTAAAGCCAAAGCCAGAATCTAAAGCCAAAGCCATAATCTCCAAGCCAAAGCCAGAATCCAAAGCCAGAATCTCCAAGCCAAAGCCAGAATCTAACCTACCTAACCTACCTCTGCTATCTGCTATCTTCTTGGTTCTTCTTAGTTTCGGTTTCCTTCTCGGTTCTGCCCATTTTTTTCTCTTCTCTTCTTATTTTTTCTCGGTTTTTTTTTCTTTTCACTGGACTTGACTTCTCTTCTCATTTTTTTCTCCTCACTTCACTTCACTTCGATTGACTTGACTGAACTTGTGATTCTTAGTTCCTGTCATCTCTTCTCAGTTCTCAGTTCTCAGTTCTCAGTTCTCAGTTCTCAGTTCTCAGTTCTCAGTTCTCCATTCTCAGTTCTCCATTCTCAGTTCCCAGTTCTCAGTTCTCCATTCTCAGTTGAGCTTCGAGTTTAAGACCCGGAGTTCTCTAAAGAAAAGTAGGTCTATACATACAGCCATCACTGCCATCACAGCCATCACTGCCATCACAGCCATCACAGCCATTACTGCCATCACAGCCATCACAGCCATCACAGCCATCACAGCCATCACACCTAGGCTTCCAGGATTCCCAGGATTTCAGAATTTCAGGATTTCAGTATTCCAGGATTTCAGTATTTCAGGATTTCAGAATGTTCAGCATGTTCGCCATCTTTTTTCCACCTGTATTTCAGCAATAATATCGTAGTATTGTAATGTTACAACGCTCAACCTCCAGGTTATCCAGGTTATCCAATTGGCCAATTGGCCAAGAAGTATCCAAGAAGAATCCAAAAAGAATCCAAGAATCCAAGAATCCAAGAAGAATCCAAGAAGAATCCAAGAAGAATCCAATCGTCCAAGAGAATCCAAGAATTACACAAACCAAACAAAACAAAGCACCTTGACCAAAGCACCTTAACCAAAGCACCTTAACCTTAATCCAAACGCCATGATAAAGAAGTCAAAACAACAAGTCATGAGGTCAAAAGGAGTCAAGAATTCAGCACCAAAGCACCATACACACCACATCACCATAAAAATAAGTTAATTACCAACAAAAAAACCTCTTTTACCATAACCAAGTATAACCAAGAATACAGGAACCAAACACAAACCAAGCAAGCAGGCCACAGAAACCAACCAAGCCACAGAAACCAAGCAGGCCACAGAAATCAATATTCAATATTCAATAATCAATCCAAAAAAAAAAAACAGAAAACAAAAGGTAATACGCCTATGAAGCGCCATGCGCCATGCGCCGGGGGCCAATAATAACAAAACCACAAAACCACAAAACCACAAAACCACAAAACCGCAAAACCACAAAACCACAAAAGAACCACAAAACCGCAAAAGAAAAGCCAATTCCAAAAAGAAAAACAGGAAAAACAGGAAAAAGAAACATACATACAGACAATCAGACATACAGAGGCATACATACATACAGACAGATTATACACAGCAATGTATAACATCAAGTAAATAAAGTAAACAACGTAAATCAAGTAAATCAAGTAAATCAAGTAAATAAAAAAAATACTCCTCTTTTTTTTGATTCCATCCATCCCATAACCGTAGCAAACCATAAGCAAACCAAACCAATCCGAAAAAAAAAAAAGAAAAAAAGGAGAAGAGAAAAAGAAAAAAAGAACAAAAAAAAAACAGGTTAAAGCTATCCATAATCCAAGTTATCCAAGTTATCCAAAAGAAAAGTCAAAAGTCAAAAGTTCAATCCAAAAACAAGAAAAAACCGAATAATCAAAAAACACCAATTATCCCCATCCCAATCCCATTCCCATTCCAATCCCAATCCAAAAACCATGATCCAAACACAAAAAAAAAGAAAAGAAAAGCAAAGAAAAGCAAAGAAAAGCAAAGAAAAGCAAAGCAAAGAATCATACACAACAACAAAGGAAAAGAAAATGCAGTCATTCAGTGGATAAATATAATCTCATTCTTCATAATCATCAGGGTTTGTTATCATATCCTGGATTCATTTCGTTTATAATTTCCAGTTTCAAAAAAAAAAAAAAAAAAAAAAAGAGAGAGAGAGAGAGAGAGAGAAGCCAAGGAACGTTTTCTACAAGTCGGGGTTAAAAAAAAAGGTCAACTTTAGTTTTACCGAGATAGGTTATGCGTAAAAGATCGTAAGAACTTTTCGGGGTTTAAAAAATTCCCGAAAAAGTTCGAGATTAAAAAAAGGGTATAAAGGTATAAAAGGTACCGATGAAAAATAATAATTGTAAACGTGTAAACTGCGCAATCCATGGTTTCGGTTTGGGTTTTCGCGGGATACAAGTTTTGGTCGAAATTGAAACATCCGCTTCGGATATCTTTCGCTTCCTTTGCTTGTTTCGCTTCCTTTCTCGGCCGCGTATTTTTTTGACTGTCGATAATAATAAAAATAACAATGATTCGTTTCTAGTCCGTGGGTTACCGATGAGTGGGCGATACTGAGCCATCATCTTGATCTTGCGCATAATCTCCGAAAGCCTCAAACATGGGGAAACTGACGTAACCACCTTTAATTAACATAGTTAGCCAGGTTAAAAAAATATTTAGTTTATGGCGGGGTGCATTGGATCGCTCATAGGTTTATTTTAAACTAACCTTCTGGGCTTGCGGGAAGCTGTTTCGTGGACGCAAACGGGAATTGTCCACAGTCATCCGGAGGAGTAGCAGTTGGAGTAGAATTTGCCGATTCGGGAGAACTTGCGCCACATAATCTTGGTGATGAAGGTACTGTGCTCGGTGTAGAATTCACAATTGCCACTTTCGCCAGTAATGCACTTGCCCGTGAACAGGGCGACTTGCATCTATCTCTAGATCCCGGTAACGTTGTAGATTCAGATACCGATACAGAAGGAGGAGCGACTGAAGGTGGTGTTAAAGGCGGGCGTCTTTTTACCGGGGCGCCTGTCATGGTAGGTATCCTTGGTGCTGGTAACGAAATGAACATTGAACTTGAATTTGACGGAGGTTGCTCTGTAGAAACGGCAGCGAACTTTGATGAGCTTGAGCTTCCGTCGGACGAACGCCTTCTTTTATTTGAAGCCATGACGTGTGTGGTAGATCGGCCGTATAAAATAACAGGCTTTCTATGTTTCCTAGCCGAGAAAGCGGGAGGGTTGGACGAAGCGACAGCTGGGCACAAATCCAAATGGCCTAAATTGCGGGAAACTCGGTGGTGGGTTTGTGACAACCTGTTTTTTTATAGGCTCTTCAACTGTAACAATGGATACCGACGGAGTGTCTTTCCAGATTATTCGCTATGCGCACCGATGAGGTATTTATGAGTATGTGTACTGACGACGACGGCGACGGGGGTGGATTTTCGAAGGTGAGACGACAGCGCACTTGAGGTCGCAACGGCAGTATTTTAGAGGGAATAATAATTTGACAAGCTCTTTTAATGCGAATGATGTGCAGTTTGATCAAGATGACAAAGTCGGCAAACAGGCAGCGAATGTTTGGCGTAGTGATATTTTTGGCTCAAGTGGTGAGAGTTGCAGGATGTGGAGCTGAGAGAAGTAAGGTGAGCGAGGTTCCTGATGTGAGGCAAGGCGGATTGTGGATTGTGGATTGTGGACTGGTTGCGGTTGAGGTTGCAAGATGTTGGAAAGGCGTTGTTGAGAGACAGCAGCAGCAGTAACAGAAGCAGAAGCAGAAGCAGAAGCAGCAGGAGCAGGGAGTTATGTTTAAGTACGGAAGTCTGGATTCGCTGAGCTGTTGGCTGCGGATGATACTGGGGTGTGTCGTGTGTGTGGTAGTAGTAGTGGTAGCGGTGGTAGCGGTGGTAGCGGTGGTAGCGGTGGAATGGTTGCTCTGGTTGACAGAGTTTAGTTTGGCGGTTTGGAGAATCGAATCGACTGGGGTGTGGGGGAGTGGGATTGGGGGGGGAGGGGGGGAGGGGGGGGATAGTGTCGGTGATCCTTGGCAGGCGTTACGAATAATGGGGATTTCGAAATAGACGAAGCAGACCAGGAGCAAGCATTTATTTCCTGTTCCTTTCTGTCCTTTCCCACTCGTGCGGCGTCAGAAGAGGGTGTGTGGGAGAGTGATGGGATGAGGAGCTTTGAAGTTGATGATTTGTCGATTTGTCGATTTGTCGATGTCTTTCAGAAGCGGGAGTGAGATGATAATAAAATGCCGATTTGCTTTCAACTTTTCGAAACGTGGATAGCCTTGCGGAGAGATTCACAGCACCCAAAAGATCCGATTTATTCTGTTCGTTCGTTCGTTCGTTCATTCATTCGTTCGTCGCAAATCCCCAACCAGCGACAAAAACTCTTCCTATTTTAAGTGGTTGCCCGTATTGCCGCCTCTTTTTCTTTTCTCATCATCATGACTTTTTTTCTTTCTTATGTATGATGCGATAGCGATGGATGGGACCAGTTTCTTTTGTTGGTGCATTAGGCTCTTAGGCACCGTCAAGCACCTGAAGCCGTCTAAACCTACATACTGGCCGCATTTTTGCATTCAGCCAGGCGTCGTTGTGCATAACCTTGGAAAAAGTCACGATTTTGGCCTCCTGCGCGCCTGCACTTTTGAACTTGTCCGTTGATTCAACAGAGTTTAAGCCTGGCAGACCAGGGGAAGATGGGAGCGAAGCGATCCAAAGCAAGTCAGGACGAGTTTTGAGTCGGCGCCAGAGCCAAAGCCAGAGCCAGAGCCAGAGCGAACCCAGGCGAACCAGGGCCAGAGGGAGGAGGGCAGACGAGAGCAGAGTAGACGAGAGGAGAGGAGAGGAAAGAAGGGCAGAGGGCAGAGGGTAGAGAGACGGGGGAGATAGATTCACGCCGAGTCCGAGGGCACCTGGCATAGAGGCAGCCAACCAGGCCGACAAGAGCGGTCAAGAGCAGCCCAGAACGGTCACGAGATTCCCACCCAGATTTAAACTCCAAGCCATACCATGCCATGCGATCCATACAAAAGCTCGCTACTCACCAGACAAAGCTCATCCAGTGCCTTTATCCACATAAGCCGTAACCATATATACATACCATAGCCAGACGATCCAAGAACAAGAAAATCCCATCTGGTATCATGATATCAACACAAAAAATTCCGGGGTTGTACTAGCCTTACTGCGGTCGTTTATTCGTCTATTCGTCTATTCGTCTCCACGAGTCCATGAGTCCCACAGTCAGTCACACCGCTCGCTCGCTCGCTCGCTCGTTGAGTCGCCGCTACCGGGCAAGTCTTTAATTTTCCCCATCAGTCTTTTCATTTTTTTCTCTTTCGTTAGATTTTTTTTTTTTTTTTTCATTTTTTTTCTCTTTCTTTAGTTTCTTTATTTATTTCCCAATCTTCAACCTTCAACCCCGCAACCCCGCAACCCCAAACCTTCCATAACCAAATCCATACTATTTCCATCACCAAATCCATAACTACTACTACTACTACTACTACTACTACTCCAAGAGCGGCGATTTTTCACACTCCATATCAGGACTAGTCCATCTTCCGTTCGTTCGTTCGTTCGCTTGTCCTGCGGTGCTGCGGTGCGGTGCTGCGGCAGGCAGGCAGGCGGGCGGTGTGGATGGGTGGATGGATGGGTGGATGGATGGATGGATGTGCCTGCTGGGGTGCTGGGGTGCTGGGGTGCTGGGTGGTTAGCTAGGCTGGGCTAGGCTGGACAAGGCGGGCAGGCAGGGCAGGGCTAAGGGTAGAGTACATACATACATAGAGTAGAGTAGGAAGAGCGGGGAGGAGCGGGGAGTGGGGAGGAGCGGGGAGCGGGGAGCGGGGAGGGGGAGGGGGAGGGGGAGGGGGAGGGGGAGGGGGACGGGGACGGGGACGGGAACAGAGGGAGCCCGTGAAGCCTGTGAAATCCTAACACCGATACACCGATATATCACTCCCTCCCTCCCTCCCTCCCTCAACTCACTCCCTCAACTCACCCCCAAAAATTTTATCCCGTCATGTATATATATGTAGACAACACATAGATCCGTGTAACCATGCTGATATCATGTAACCATACCCCCCATACCCGCATACCATTTTCAAACCAAAACCAAAACCAAAACCAAATCCCAAACCCCAAATCCCAAAACCAAACCAAAAACTAAAAACCAAAAACCAAAAATCCCGCTCAGCTACATACTGACACGCTCAGTCATCATTCCTGTGTCTCAGCTTTTTTGAATATCAGATTTCGGATTTGCAGCTTAGCTTAGCTTAGCTTAGTTTAGCATGCAGCTTAGTACACAGTTCTGCTCTGCTGGGCTTAGAATATGGGAATATTAGGCAGCTAGACAAGGCAAGATATGGCAGACATGGAGAAATATGGAGAAATATGCCGGAGACTGGAGACTGGAGACTGTGTATGACAGGACAGGATATCAAACACCCGATATCCGGCTGCACCATGTCGGGAGTTAAAAGTCGGCATTCAGGTACAGTACCGATGGATATATTCTTTTCTTTTCTTGTGGTGGTGGTTGGGGGGGGGGGGGGGGTGCCGAACATAGACAACATAGACAACCGGAGGGCGCAGTGAAGCTGGCTGAACGGGTGGTTGGGGGGGTTTGAAGCCAAATAAACGGGATTGGAGCAGTTCCATCCATCCATCTATCTATGTATCTCTGTATACAAAGATTTGAAAACGAAGCGATACATAATAATACTCGCCCGAAAAATATATAGCAATGGCCAGAACAACTATATACAGTCGACTGTATGTATAAAGAAGGTTAATTATGATATGATAAGTTGAAAATGGTACCTGTACCTGTATCTGTACCTGTACCGGTTATCGGTTATCGGTTTGTTGCTTGTTGCTTGTTGCTTCCGATAAGGCTGAGGTTGGTGCTGTGTGCTTGATGGATGCGGCTTGATGGATGCGGCTTGATGGATGCGGCTTGTATCTTGTATCTTGCCTATGGTGCTTGCACTATGTAGTTGCTGGATAGGATATAGATAGATAGATGATGTATTGCATACATACATACATAAATCGATAGTATAGATATGTCAAAGCTCACGAACGAGGAAGGGAGAGAAAGTGGAGGTGGAGGTAGCCCGTACGTGGGAGATATCAACAACCACCACCACCATCAGCAGCACCACCCGGCGGCGGGGGCAAATATACCCAGCATACAACTATAATCCAATGGGATTCAACACGATCGGAGAAGATTTCTATACAGAGCAAATATACTTATCTACATGTGATGCGGGGAAGTTCGTTAGTTTACCACGTGTTTAATGACTTTCCCAGTTCGTCAATTTGCCAGTTACCACGTGTTTAATCACTTTACCAGTTCGTCAATTCATCAATTTGCCAGTTTACCACTTTACCAGTTTCCCAGTTCGTCAATTTGACAGTTTACCAATGAACCAATGAAACAATTTGCCACTTTATATGCATCTATCTTGGGATATAACTCTGTTATTGAGCTGTTATTTTGATTTCAATTGTCCAATTCCTTAAATCCATCAGTTGTCTTCTGATATACACAAAACATAACCTATACAAAAACAAAAACGACAAAAACGAAGCATATATAAGCATATATAAGCGTCAACAGAACCATAAACATAAACATAAGCAAAAATTCTAGCATCAAACAAACCCACGTATTAAATCCTTAACCCCACTTCTACCCCTCTACCCCTCTACCCCTCTTCCCCCGTCAATTAGCCACAACAGCGGATCCGGGCTGTGTCACCATATCACCATATCACCTTGTCACCTTGTGTGCCTGATCACCTTCTGTACCTTACAAGCGCTCCTTCCTGATGGGTGGATAAAAGTCATAAAACAATTCGTGGTATCTATATCATCGATTGATAGATAGATAAATAAATAGATACAGGTAGATAGATAGAGATGAAAGCATATTATCTTCTATCCGAGGAAACTCCATAAATTTAAACCAGCTCATACCATCCTTCTCTCTATGTACCTCTATACCTCATATCTCATCCCCTCTCCCCTATACCTCTCCTCCATCCATCCTCCAACCCATGCCATGATAAAAACTTTAAACATTTTCCATGCATATGTATGTACATAATGTATCCATAAACCTACAGTATACATGTGTATGTAGATGTACGTACAATAACTTTTTTCTTCTTGTCTCTCTTGTCTCGTCTTCGGTTGTTATGTATGCAAGTTCCAACCTTATCCCCCGAACCCATACCCCGAACCCATACCCCGAACCCATACCCCGAACCCATACCCCGAACCCATACCCCGAACCCATACCCCGAACCCATACCCCGAACCCATACCCCGAACCCATACCCCGAACCAATCCACACAGCTGCATACGCATTGCAGTATAGATATGCCACCCCCCCCCCCCCACTCCGGTATCTTCACAGCCATTAAAGCAAGCAGGATTTAAAGTTCAGGTTGCAGGTTGCATGTTTCAGGCTTATAGGGCAGAGGAAGCGGAATGAGAATCAGGATCATAGCCAACAGAAGCATAACCAACAGAAGAAACAGTCTACAGAGCCAATAAGAGCTACAGAAGCAACAGTCTACAGAGACAGTGCGCAGGAACACCAGGGGCATCAGGAATATTAGGGCAAGGTAAAGCCAGTAGGAAAAATTTCTTAGGAATCTTAGGAACATCAGGGACAGTGGGAACAGCAGGGGCCGTGGGAACATCAAGAACATCATGATCTAATAGGAATATGACATACATACATACATAGAAGGAAGGATCCAGGCGCATCAAAATCAAAATCAAAATCAGCACCAAAATCAATATCAATACCAACAAAAAAGAGTGCCAATACAAATATACGCAGGAACATCATTCTAGACTCTACAGAACCAACAGAACCAGTTGCGTACGCAGGAACCTCCAAAACCTCCAAAACCTCCAAAACCTCCAAAACCTCCAAAACCTCCAAAACCTTCGAAACCTCCGAAACCTTCGAACCCTTCATTTCCCATACTTACTATTTCTTCATTCCATTTTTTTTATATCTATTTTCGAACTTTTTTTAAAATTAAGAAAAAGATGGGAAAGATGGGGAAAAAAAATTCTCCGATAGCATCTATACTTCCCCCATTCTTTTCTTTCCATACTTGCATACTTCCCCCATCTGCTCCCACCCGATAAACCAGCAGCCAACCCAACCGACAGCCAACCCAACCCGATAAACCCCACCCCACAACCCCACCCTCAATGCAAAGTTTCCACTCCCACTCCCGCTCCCAATCCCACTCCCAGTCCCGTCATCAGTATCCCAAATCCAGTCATCAGTTTCCCACAGCCAGTAGTGCCCAAGCAGCGGGCAACACCACGCCGCGCAACCGGCCGGGCGGTCGGTACATCGAACATCGAACATCGAGTATCGCACATCAAGTATGTACACGCCGTCTCCAGATCTGAAAATCATAGCGACGATCTCTACTTTTTTTTTCCTAGACTACATATGTACATATGTTACATTGCGTCTGCAGCATATGCACCACATACACTACATACACTACATACACATGAAGCGAAAAAAAAAAATTTCTCTTTCTCTTTCTCTTTTCTTTCTCTCTGTCTCTCTCTCTCTCAAAAAAAGAAAAAAACGGAATACAGAAACACAGAAACACAGAAATACAGAAACAATTAGGATCTGTATCTATGTATGTATGACATCTGATCTGCGGGGTAATTCAATTCAATTCAATTCCAAGCCACAACCGTACAACAACAACAACAAAAACAAAAAAAACATATCTATTTCGGCACGAATTGTGTAATTACCAAACGTCTTCCGTAACACGGTTTCTTCTCTCGATCTCTGTTCGTTTGCTTGCTTACCGGCTTCGCTCTTCTGTTCGCCGATGTCACCTCACCTCACCGACTTCACCGACTGTACTGATTTCACCGACTACACTCTACTGAGTTCATTGTCCACTTCACTACGCTTACTACACTTGTTTAATCACTTTGAAACAAAAATGCCTAGCCTAGCCAGCACATACCCCAACCTAACCGCGGGCCGCGCCGTTAGCGAATTTCACATCATTTTCTAGAAACCGGGATTCTGGAGACTTACCAACGCATCCCTCACACGGAATGCTTAATGGTCAACATCTTCCCATGCTCTACCCTGGACAGACGACAACTCCTCCATAGTCAAGACTTTACCCGTAGTAAAGTAACTAAAAGAAACATTAGCAATTTGCCAACCGTTGTTTAATGGTTGATATTTCACTCACCCAGCATGAATCTTGGCATCAATTTCTACCCTTGAGTCGGCGGGGATCATATCATCAGGAATCGGGACACGCTCGCCGATTTCAATTCCCTGGTTTACGATTGCTTCGTATTTCATACTGTAGATCGATTAGTAAATTCCAAGTGTTTTCTTTTTTCCTTCCAGCGGACTCGGGAAAGCCGGCGAGAAACAAAGGAGGGCATACTTTGACATTGATAGCATACGGTCGATCTTGGTAATACCCAACCAATGGAGAATCTAGCTCATTGTCAGTATCCAATGTAATGTTTTCTAGCACCCACACCAATGGAGTGGGACAACTTACATCAGGCATTAATGCTTGGAATCTCATATCCTGGTAAAAGCGATCTACGTCAGTACAACGGATGCATATCCGTGGATGGATTCCCAACACACCTTTACACCTGCAATGTTCTGTATCCGGTAGAGGGGTTTTATTAGCTCGTTGCTTAACTGTGATACATAGTGATGGAATATACCTCAGTTCTAAGATGATGACCACAGTTGTTAGCTTCATATTATGCAAGGAAATAACGGAATAGAAGAAAAGATAGGGCATACCTCTTGAAATATTCGCTCGCTCTGTCAATTCCGCGTTTACCTGCATATTGTTTGTCAGTTTTTCTGATTGCTAATTAAGCAGAGAAGCATAAACTCCATTATACATACGGGCATTATATACGAGGTACTGCATATCCATCATTAGCATCACCATTCCCCATATCCAAGTCATAGAATGATTGACATACCTTAGTAACCTCACCAAGCGCTCTACCCTCCTTTCTGAAATAGATGACGACTCCACTACCACCGTTCTGAGCCTCCTTTACCGCCTCCTCAATTCCGAACAATAAGTAAGGTCGGCAAGTACAAATGTCAGAACCGAAAACATCCGATCCGTTACATTCGTCGTGGATACGTAGAGATAGCTTTACGCTACGGTCGGACATCTTGGCCGGGTCTCCGAAGCAGTAGACGGTTAGACCACCGATTGGTGGGAGGAAGACTTTGATGTCAGGACGGGTGATGAGTTCGGGGAACGAGCCTCCGGTGTTTTCGAATAATGAACGACGGAGAGTTCCTTCATCTGTATTGATTCAAACGTTATTTGTTAGCTGGAACAACATTATGTAGCAGTTATCGGAATTGGTTAAACTGATGAGCAAATGCACTGGTGGCACAGTACATAGACAATCGCATGCGCGGGCATAGGATATCAAACAGTAGATTCACACGCTCAACCAAGACCATCATCGCTAGACTATCAAAGTTTAAAAAGCAGCGCAACTTACCAACACCGAATCTCTCCGCTACACCTGGCAAATACCAACAAGGCTCTACCGCAAATTTCGTCACGGCCAACTCTCCCATTTCATTTACCACAATATCACCATCAACCTTCAGTCTTCCCGCCTTAACCGAGTGCTCAAGTTCTGGAAGGTGCATATGGGCCTTTGTAACAGCAATAGTAGGACGGATATCAATTCCTTCATCGATGTAGCTCTTGAAGATTTCCGGAGCAAGATGTCCCCATGGATCCATGGCGACAATCTTCTTAGGGTCACTCCATTGTGGGAATGGTCCAATGTTACAGACTGGCTCTGTGTTGGTGAAATCCGGTCGGTGGTCTGCGCTTAGTTCTTGGGTTGCCAATGCAAGTGCGTGGTAGATACTGTAGGAACCTCCGTGGGCTCCGATTGCTACAATATGACATCAATCGTCAGCACTGTCTATGTCCATCATGTATGATTGCTTAGATCTACCTATGACGACAGATGAAGATCAGGTACAATCAGGAGTTGGGATCTAGTGTAAAAAAGAAAATAACTACGAACCGTTCCTGCGGCCATGTGTCTGCGAGCCTCTTCCAACGACAATCGGTCCACGTTCTTTAGCATTGGCATGACCCCACACCATAGGGAGGGGATCAATTCCCATGCGTCCAGGATATGTAGTCAAGATAATCTTTGAAGTAGAAGGAGGGGTAGATTTCTTCTGGACGGCGGAAGAAGGAATGGATCCATCATCCAATGGTGATTGAGGAGCCACGAATACTGTTGAGCTGGAGGTAGCTACTGATGTAACCTCTTTTACATCAGATAGGGAATTGACACGAGTGTTAATCGCATCGACAGCTGCAGTGAGGGCTTTTTGATCATGTTGGATGCTGCTGACGACCGAGAGTAGCTGTTGGAGTAGCTGATGCGTGTTCTCGGATTCTGACATGGCGGTGTTCGATACGGACGGGATGGGTGGATATGATAGCTGCTGTTTGGTTTAGGAAGTTGACGTTCCTTTGATAGAAGAGAGAGATGGAAGAGTTCTCGTCGGGATAACAGCAGACACGTAGCTTATGAATGGGTTCAGAGGACAGGTCTACAGCGTTATGCTATCATAGCTTGCCTATGCAGTCCCGCCCGTCTGGAGCGTTGCACGAATTGGAGTTGGAGCACAGCTATTGACCGGGGTAATTGCACGTACGTGTGCTGGTGGATCGGATCGTAAGTCACATGGGCAATCATGAAGTGGACAGTATCCGGTGGCGGGGAAGGGAAGCCGAAGGGGAGAGACTGTTGGAGATATGTGGCTGGCAGAGGAATTTTGGATTATTTGTTGATGGAGGTGGTTGTTATGATTAATTGAGAGCTATCATGAAGCTATCATGAAGCTTCTATCAGTGTATCTATGATCAACAAGAGCTGTAGATAGCAGTTATCATCAATTTTGTAGCTCTGAATTATCAGCTTCCCCGCAGTTTTGATGTTGGTAATCCAACAGCTCTCTCCACAGCTCCCTCCACAGCTCCGCAGCTCCCTCCAACAGCTCCCATCCATCCACAGCTCCCTTTGCTGTCTGTGCTGTACCGTACATATGTTCAATTGCAGCAGGTACAACAGCAGAGGCGTTGACCTGTCACTAGCACAAGAGCACAAGCTAGCCACGGGATCCCCCACCCCCGCCCATTCCCCAGCTTTGAAAGCTCGGCTAGCCAGGGTATTCAGGGTAGCCAGGGTAACCGGGGTAAAGCCGTCGGCCATCCTATGTAGGCTATCGGTGGGCCCCAGCCGAAGCAGGAGTTGCGCGACGGCCGTGCGTGCAACGGTGCAACCCACCAAGATGATCCAATCGTGGAGCTCCAGCCCTGCCAACGGCCCCGCCTTATCTTGGCGGTAGGGTAATATTTACTTCTCCCTGGCTTTATTTGGTACGTTTACTGTTAGTGCCCGCTTTGTTTGAGCCTTTGAGCCTAATTTGGATGCTATGTCTTTGGTTTGGGACGGCGACACCCAGCCAATTGATCAGTAGCAGTAGCATAGAAGTAGGGTAACCCACTATATCCCCTCGTTGCTTCTTCATCTCAGGTAACCGCCGCATAACTGGTACTATGGTGGCATAATCCGGAACCGCCTTGGTAGTGAGGGCTACCAGGTTGCCATTAATACCCTCACTCACCCAGGGATCGCAAGTGAACGCAGCTGTCAGGACTCAGCGGTAGAGGTGTGTGTCTATGTGTCAGATGGATCCCTCATTAGGTGTTCCCATATGTAAACCTTGATTTGTGATTGTGATTGAAATAAACCAAACTGCGAAATACATATACTGATATCCTCAGATCTAACCCAAAAGAAGCTTGTACATAGAGTATGGTGACCATACTCATAGAGTGTATATACAACGGTGCTACATACCGCTGGACGTATGTATGTATCTAACAGCTTACACACCATGTTTACCAAACTTACCAGGATCAGGATCAAATCTCAACCGACTTAAGCCAGGAGCCGCTCTACTTTGACGGGGTGTGGGTGTGCCTGGGGTGGGTTGGTGGGTGGGTAAGTTTATGGTTCACCATAGATCTATTTTTATCCCCCCCGGTCGTTTCCGCTGTCACTCGACGCCGTCGGAGCGGCTTCCAGATCCGAGATGGCTTTATGTTTTATGTTTCAAATATTTAACTAGACACTCAGGAAACTCAGGATACTCAGGATACTCAGGATACTCAGGATACTCAGGATACTCAGGACACTCGAAATATCCAAGACACTCAGGACTGAAAAAAAGGCCCTGCGTTTTAAGGTGGCTTTTGTCTTTAGGTTGGCTTTTAGCTTTGCTTTTATGTTCTGCAACAAACCTCGGGAATCTTCGCGCCGATATGTTATTATGTTATTGTTTCATGGTGTCATTGCGTTATGTATCCTGCATAAAACCAGCGCAGGACATAAAACCAACCCAACCCAGCCCTACAGATATGACATAAAAAAAGTTGGTTTCTGTTTGATACTTCTACTGTACATAATAACTCTATGTTTTTCGGGATAGTGAAGCGCTGCATGAATGATGAGTTTATTACAGCCAATAGTCCATAGTCAACAGTCCATAGCCCTATAGCCCTATGGCGCTCCCTGCTGTCTGTATGTTCCATGTAGTAATTTCCAACAAATGAATCCATATCACCTGAAGAGTAGCAGTACATATATGGAAACTTAGGCTCCGGGGTCTGAAGTCTATGGTCTAGGGTCTAGGGTTAAGATCTAGAAATTTTGAGTAGGAATTGAGATTGGTATTAACTCCAATCGAGTGATTTTGTGTGCAGTGCTAAAGAGGTCTACAGCCTGCCGGGTGTTTGGAGATAGGGTCTGTAGGATTGGTTATTGGAATACAGCGAAAGGAGATTGATATAAGATTTGCAATTCTGTGTTTGTATTATTATTTATGGAGTAAGTAAATGAAGGAAATATATATACTAAATTCAATCTTTTTAAAACTGGCATTAAGATGATGAGTTATTCTGGATATGACTTTCTGGAAACTGGTATTGAAATTGTAATTTTATTGTTGTAGTAACTGGCTTGTTTAATTTTGGTATACCTTTTTTGTTGGGCATATAAGTCGCTGCAAAGAAACTAATGTGTGAAATACTTTGTCATGAGAGAGTTAATTTTGATTTTTTTTTTTTTTTTTGATATTTCTCCCAAAGTTTTGACAACCTATAGGTTTAGTCATGCATTATTCACCAAGACTGTCTGATTTTCCCCATACATTTACTTTCACCGGGTGATAATCAGTATGTAACGAAATCGACTTCATAGAATATCATTCGATACGACCGGTCATGTAAAATGCACTTTGTCGAAATATTGCCAACCTAGATATTTTTACTGGAAAAAAAAGCAGTTATTAAAATTTATCCTAATGTACTGCATTCTTTTTATATTTTTGAGAAAATATAAGTTTTTTTTCGAGAATTTCCTATTTGTTTGGTTTTCGCGACGTTATGAACGCGTCATCGGCACCATTCGCTTCCTCTGATTTTAATACACCAAATAATTTATTCCCATCACCATAATCAGAATCCCCAAACACCACTTTCGATCCCCATCTTCAACCCTCTCTCTCTCAAAAAAAAACCAACCCATGGTGCGAGTCCACTTCCCAGCGATAGCGCATCTACCTCATCACCCAGAACCTATACGAGGTTCTGGACAAAAGTGACCGTCACTTTTCGGCGCCGCAACGACCGCCCTCGACCACGACTTCGCGAGCTCACCACAACACAACCACGCTTCGCGGTCAATTAAGAGTGAGTGGAGATGAACTAGATTTTTTTATTGAGTGCGCGTTTAACGGTCCTTCCTGACACACTTAACCCCGCTGATTTAGCGAGTCGGCTCCAGGAAATCTTTCTCCCTTCCCAATCTCGGCGTACCAGAGCGATTAATCGTCGTACATCGTGTTTGTCGAGGGATTTGGGGCGACCAGAGCGGTGGTGAGTGCGGCGTGGGTGCGGAGACTTTTTCCAGTTCTGAACAGTAGTGCGCGGAACACCCACTTTGCGCGCTATCTCAGCGACTTTTTTGCCCTCTTTCAGCAAGGTAATAGCGCGGACTCGAGTAGGAGTATCATGCTCATGGCGAGCAGTCGGTTTCTTTGGCGTAGACGGGGGGCTTGGGGTGGTTGACATCTCCGGTGGTGGTTTGTGCCAAGCGCCGGGCGGGGTGACGATGACTTTTGTCCAGAACCTCGTACACAACCCCTGTCATAGCTCCCGCCAAGCCACAACACCAACCCACAACGTCACCTCCAACCAACCCAGCTCACAACATCGCGACCCAACCTCACAACCACGCGAAACCCGCATCCCAAAAAAAAAACCCCTCACCATGTCTGAAGTATCACCACTCAACCCACCTCATGCCCCATTTTTCGGTTTAGCCGGCGTGTAAGCTTTTCCCATCCCTCCAAATCCCTCATTACCCCCCCGTACCTCCTTCCCTACCTCCTCCTCTTCTCCTTCGGCATACTAACCCCCTCTCAGGGCCTGCGCGATGATTCTCTCCGCCACCGGCGCCGCCTACGGCACCGCGAAAGCAGGCATCGCGATCTCCGGTGTCGGCACCTTCGCGCCACACCTAATCATGAAATCCCTAATCTCAGTGATCATGTCAGGAATCATAGCAGTGTACGGACTAGTAATAGCCGTGTTAATAGCCGGGAACCTAGGACCTCATAATACCTATTCATTATTTTCCGGGTTCGTACATTTAGGGGCTGGTCTTAGTGTTGGGTTTGCTGGTTTGGCTGCTGGTTATGCTATTGGTATTGTTGGGAATGCTGGTGTTAGGGCGTTCTTGTTGCAGGGGAAGGTTTATGTTGGTATGGTCTTGGTACTCATTTTTGCGGAGGTGTTGGGGCTGTATGGGCTTATTGTTGGGTTGATTTTGAATACTAAGACGAGTGGTTAATTGGGATGATGGAATGGGAGAAAGAGGAAGCATAGGGAAGGTTATCTGGCTGGGGGATGGTGCGGGATTGCCTAGATGGATGCTGGTTGTTGGTTTGTTTCGGTATGGGTTTTATGGCATTGTAGACGGTGGAAAGAAATTGGGGTTGTAACAGTAGTTTTGTCATCTTTTTTTTTTGTTTCGTTATGCATGGTAAATATTCAGCAAGTTTTAGCTTCTTTATAAGACTGTCAATGTGATGCATAAACAAAGAGCAAACGAGCTTCATATATATATGATACTGGTTCAATTGGGATATGAAAGAGCACTCAAACATATATCTATTTACAGTCCTACACCAACTAAACTAAACTCATCAACAACAGCAAAAAATATATATATATCATCCTATCCAAATCCATAGAATGATCTAAGCTTTTTCTTTTCAAAAACCCCTACTAAAAAAACAAACTCCCAACCATCAATTTTCCGCAACCGAAAAAGAAAAAGAAAAAAATCCAAACCAACCAACCCCCAACCTTCAACCAGAATTAAAATATACCCCGATCCCCGTTATCTTCTTTCCCCTATTTACTTCTCCTCTCTCCCCTTTTTATAAACCCTCCTAAACCTATCCTCAAACAGCAACTGTTTCGGTTTAAGATCCTCATCAGAAACCATAAGATTTCTAACGACGCCAAAAGCGCCAGTACCAATACTCATACTCTGACCGAGGATGATACATTCGGAAACACCTTCGACGGCATCTGTTTTCATATAGAAAGCCGCATCAAATAAATGATCGGTAGTTTTCTCAAAGGATGCTAATTGAAGAACGGAGTCTCGCATTTTGGAAAGTCCGAAACGTGTGATTCCTAATACTTCTCCTTTGTATGTCATTACGTCTCCGAGAAGCTGCATGTGACGGGGGTCAATGTCCATGCCGTGCTCGCGCATCGTGTAGGATACTTCGCCGATGATAGAGCTTCTGTTTATTGGTGAGGTTATGTTAGCTCTATTCAAGGATAACGGAGCGGTTTTAAATAATGGAATCATGGGTTATAAAACCCCCCAACTATTGGGTAGAAAAGGTGAATGGATAGACAAGAGGGATAAGTTAACATACCTAGCAGCCTCGATACCCAAAACCTCCTTCATTTCCATGATGTGGTTACTAGTAGTCTGAGTACCCACAACTCCATCTGTATTCATACACTGTCTAAGGCCATAACCTTCCACCAGCAACTCATTATCACCAGTTTTCTCGTTCTTCTTAACAACGGCACGAACACAGTTTGGATATCCGTTGACAATGACACCAGGGATAGCACGTTTCAAGGCCTGGACACGCATGTAGACATCTCCGTCCTCCTTTGAGGTTCGTTCCTTGGCTGGTAATTCCCGGACTGTGATGTGGACTTTGTTTCCGGAGATACGGATGTCTTGGGGAAGAATCTTCAGTTTGGCTTTGACGAGAGCTTGGATGATTTCGTTGGTGCCGATTTCTAGTTGCAGGGCTTCGATGGTTTTCCAGTCGATGCGGACGGAGACGTAGGAAGAGTCGGGGGCGCAGACATCTTCTACGTAGTGAATAATCTATCACCGAGTTAGCCATCCAACCATCCCTCCTCTCCTTCTCCTGTTGGAAAGGAAAAAAACTTACATCCGACAAATAAGTCTTTTCCATGCGTCCCTTAACAACACGGGCAGCACGTTCATCATCCTTAGTAACCAACTTACAGGTGATAATCGGGGTAGAAATAATTTTACTAGCGTTAATAATTTCCTTGATACGCGGTACTCCAAGGGTAACGTTCATACTAGCAACACCAGCAAAATGGAAAGTCTTCAAAGTCATCTGAGTACCAGGCTCACCAATAGACTGAGCACCAACAGCTCCAACCGCGGAACCTGGCTCAATCTTTGCACGTTCATATTTGGTGAGACACTGAGACAAGAATTCTTCCATGCATCGTTGAGAGATTTTAAGGACCTGACGAACGGCCTTAACGGAAGCAGCGGGATAGAAGGAATCAATATTCTTTCCGCGGAGTGAAGGCTCAGGAGTTTCGTCTTGCCGGGGAAGTCCAAATTTCTCACGTAAATCGGCCAACTGTCGAGCTTTGCCACTGACGTAGGATCGGATGGAATTGTAGAATCCTCGTAAACTCTCGTTTTCGTCAAGTGCCATCAATGCATCACGACCGGTGAGCTTTTCGAGTTGGTCGTCGGTGATGACGTTACCTAGAAGGTCCTTACGGATGGTCTTCTCTTCAAGGGGTCTAATAACCTTGTCGCAAAGCTCCATAATTTCGTAAGGCAAAAGTCCGGGTGCATCGTTATCGTAAGTGATGTTTTCAGAGTGGTAGTAAGTTCTCTTGAAGTTGACAGGTTGGGCGTCTCCCTCCATATCAACGGGATCCAAAGAGTCTCCTCCATATCTGAACTGTACGATACCAGAAGAAGAAGTTCTGACAGTTTCGTCGTAGTTAGCGGACAAGTCTTCGAGAGACTTCATCAAACGTCTAGACATGTAACCAGTCTCGGCAGTCTTGACTGCAGTATCGACTAGACCTTCACGACCGGAAATGGCGTGGAATAAGAACTCAGTAGGCGTCAATCCAGAAAAGAAACTGTTTCTAACAAATCCCTTGGACGGAGGCTGCTTAGAGTTCTTGGCGAAATGGGGCAATGATCGGTCATCGAATCCGTCAGGGACACGCTTTCCAGCAATAACTTGCTGACCGACACAAGCAACCATTTGAGAGACGTTAATCTTGGATCCTATAATGAGTTAGAAGACTCCCTTCAAACCAGACAAGAAATAAGCATACCCTTGGAACCGGAACTGGCCATGATCAACGGAGAGTTGTATTTACTCAACTCTCTCATACAAATATCTCCGACTCTGTCACGAACGTTGGACAAAATACCCTGCACCTTGTTTTCCAATGTAGTTTCCTCGTCACATCCAGCTGCCTTCTCAAGCTTTCCCTCCTTGTACTGCAAAATAAGATCATCACACTGCTTGTACGCATCCTCAACCATAAGATCCTTCTCCTTCCTCAAAACCGATCCGGGAAGAACATCGTTGATACCGATAGAGAAACCCTTATTCGCCAACCATCTAGCACAAAGCTTGGCCAACCGGTTCATAGCCAAAACAGCTTGGTCTGGACCATAATCTCTCAAGATAACATAGAAAACGGAGTCTTTCTTTCCAGATCCAACAGTCGACTTGTCCATGAGACCACACATGACTTCACTTCCACGGATGACAAGGAACCCGTCCTGGGAACACATATCGGGTGCCTGTCCTGGTGGTATGCTGCCGGGCTTGAAATCACGACACTTTGCGTCCAAGTTGACGAGAACAGGGCTCTTCTTGTTTGGTCGCATCATGAGGTTGAAAACCTGCTTTCCAGTCCAGAGGGCCTGGGGTTTGAGGATTGCCGGCGGGGGGATATCCATTTGTTCGTTTCCGTCCACCATGTACATGCAAATATGTCCGAAAGTCTTTCTGTCGTAAAAGACATCCTTGGAACTAAGCAAGTATGCGGCTGTAATGAAATCCTGGATGGCGGCAATAATGGGTTCTCCGTTACGGGGGGTACACAAATTGTTTTTCACGCCCATCAACTGGATGGCTTCCGTTCTGGCTTCTTCGGTCTGTGGTACATGCAAGTTCATCTCGTCACCATCGAAATCGGCGTTGTAAGGGTTACAGACACACTCGTTGAGACGGAAAGTTTTCCATGGTCGAATTTTAGCCTACCGAATGTTAGTTAATTCTTCTACATGGCAATTCTACAAGACGAAACAGGACAAGGCAAGGCAAAAGATTTCACGTACGTAATGACTGAGAATACTGAGTTTGTGCAACGACGGTTGACGATTGAATAGAACTACATCATTGTCTTCCAAATGTCTCTCTACGACATCTCCAAACTGCAAGTTTTCCGCGGTACGTTTCCGGTCTCCGAATTTGAGGAACAATTTGAAATCCGTTCCCTTTTTAATGACGTAGTTTGCACCAGGCCATACTTCTGTACCATTTTCGACCAATTTCTGAAGCTTCTTTATGTTATACCGGTTCACTTTCTCAGGGTATGTAAGGTTCTTTGCCACGAGAATTGGAACCGCAACTTGTTCAATACTCAAGTTGGGATCCGGGGAAATAACTGTACGTCCAGAGAAATCCACACGCTTTCCAGACAAGTTACCGCGGAAACGTCCCTGCTTTCCCTTTAATCTCTGACAGAATCCACGGATGGGCTTGAGTTCTGTGTAGTTTCTTGTGATACTAGGCTGACTCGAGTCAATATACATGGCAATTTGTGCTTGCATGTAATCCCACTGCTCCATTAAAGATTGAATTCCCTTTCCTTGCTGAAGACCGGCTCGAATAAGTGAGCTCATGAAAATAATTTCGGTCAACTTGACAGTAAGATCATCCTCGTTACTCGCGGAATCCTGCTGAACGGAAGGTCGAATGCAAACCGGGGGTGCCGGTACATATTGCCAGATAAACATCTCTGGTCTTCCCTTTTCAGGGTTCATTCCCAAAAGCTCACAATCCACGGCAGTTACCTGCTTAAATAGATTGAGTACTTTTAGAGGGTTAAGATCATCCATTGCCTTCTTAACATGTTTGTCCAAATCTGGGTTCGTTTTTTTTGCCTCAGTGAAAGAGTTGTCAAATTCTAATTTTGATGCCGGTGGGATCTTCTTGGCAGATGTTGATGCATTGAAAGCTCTCCATTTGTCGTGAATAATCTTGAGCGCACCAAGCTTCTTAACAACACCGTTGATAGCACCGCAGTGGGGGCAAGTGCGAGCCTTCTTGCACTGCTCATTAATCTTTTTACAGATTCCCATTCTGCGCAAGTTGTCCATGTTAGGCGTGCGCAACATTTTCAGGTACTGACGTCCCTGGTTATCGTCCAATAATACCCTCGAACAATCTTTACAGATGTTCTGTAGCATCGTAACAATTGCCTTGAAGTATCCGATATGGAAAGCCGGTAGTGCAAGTTTAACATGTCCGAAATGTCCGTTACAGTTTTGTAGACCCTCTCCACAGGTTTCGCAAATTCCGTTTTTCGCAGAAGTTCCCTAGCCACCATATCAGTAAAGAAGCACAGGTACACCGAGCGTGTCCTGCACGTACCATGCGCGCGTCAAGGGCTCCATTCTTCTTCAAAGACCGTCCACCTTCGAGCTCGTATAATTCTCGCGTAGCGACTTCAACGACACCTTGCTTTACGACGTCCTGAGGGGACCTATTACGTTATTAGTCAATGAATTTGCGCGGATAATTCATGACGCGCCAAACTTACATGATTCCAAACTGGACCTCCCCAATCTTTTTGGGGACATTATCAATGACCTGTGACTTCATTTTGGACGAGTTGTAAGGATGTCGCAGTATAGAAATTTGTCAAGTTTCGCGTGGTTTTAGGTGTTCAAAAAATCGGTCGCAAGTGGCGCCACTTGCGCACTGAGTGTTTCCAGAAGCTGATTAAGTGATTGCTATCGCATAAGGCTCGTCGCGATGGCCGTCGAAGAGGTCGTGGAGTCGTGAAACGGGCGAAGACTGTTCGATGGAGGGGAGTGAAAGGCACTAGTGGGGCAGCAAAATATCTTTAGACTGGTTTCTCGCGGGGCGCCACTTATGAACAGGCGTCCGGCGAACCAGGTCCCCTAACCCTGCTTTCGGGGAAGAATCACGCCAGAAGTCAGCTTTATTCTGACTGTTTATAGCTATTTCTATTATCCATATGACTGGATCAGTAGGTAGTTTCTTAAGTTCAGTCTGTATATTCCATTCGAACCCAATATGTGCTACGCGGTAACCATGGAGGCAATAAAATGACTCAATTCAACCAGCATACAACACCGTAACCCCGCGAAATTTTGCTTAACCCACGCAGCAATTATGCTGCTGATTATTCCATTACGGTTATTTCCCTTTTAAAACTGCAATTACTCCCATTTAACCTCCTCCCATCTCCATTGCCCCTCCTGGTTCCTCTCAACCTTCCCCACGCTCTCCACATCCTGCTCCTCGAGCTCTCCATATAAGTGTGGGAACCTCTCCCCATTGACATCATCCACCAGTTCCCACCTCAAATCCTTCCCCTCTAGCCTCTCTACGGGAATCTTAAGTGCCCACAGCTCCTTGAATCCTCCCATAAACCGAGTCATAACTCCCAAGGCCTGTTGTTCCGTGCACAAGTGGATATACCCACTACTCTGATCCAACTGCGACAACTCCATAGGCCAGGCCGGAGGCTCTGTCAGGAGCTTATAGATAAATTTCTCTGTCGAAGTGGTAGACATGGCTTCAATCTGATTCGCGAGTACTCGGAGCTTGTGGAGGGTGGAAGCTAACTCGGGGAGGGTTTTGATCGCGGTAGAGAAGGCGGTGCCGGCAGCTCGTAATGCGGGTGGTGGGAGAGGGTGAAATAAAGTTAGCGGAGACTTCTTTTGTGGTATTATTGGTTTGGTGGAGTTGTCGGTGACGTTATCGGTGGTCTTTTTGTCCTCGTCAGCGGCGGCGTCGACGTCGTTGTCTTCGGAGGTGCCGCGGGGCACGTCGTCGTTCCCGCCGTCCTTGCCCCTCCGTCGCCGTAACCCTTCTTGTTCCACCGGTTTCTCACTCGACACCTGTTGCAACCCTTTCGGCTCACTCTGAAGCTCATAATCCTCCCAAACAAGTTCATTGATATCGGAGCCCGGCTTTTCGGAAATTCGTACACCCCTCGTTGCGGTCATGGGCTTCTGCTCGTACATATCGCGGCCATAGGGAGCGCCTCTTGCTGATTCCGCTGCGACATTTGCAGCTGCTAGGGCTAGGAATCCATTGGATAAGTCCTTTGCAAGTTGCTGGATTTGAGATTGGTAGACGTCGAGTGCGTTGAGATGGGCGAAGTGGAGGTCGTCGAGAGACATGGCTGTGCACAAAGTTAGGACGAGTACTGAGCTAGCTGCCAGACAGCTCTTGTACTACTTTCACTCACTCGTGGATGAATGACGTCGAGTTACAGGTTTCACAGTACAGAGTGATATTGAAATTATCTTTGATATTCTCTCTTCAGCCAACCGTACTTATAATCAGATTATCTATAATACACATAATACAGGTAACATCTTCACACTTTTGTTTTTCATCTATGGATCTTTTACGAGCTAGGCGCAGGGGCGGCGGGCTCGTTAGTGGTGGCTTCGTATCTCTTACCACGGAATGCCCAGACTCCCCAGTTGCCCTGGGAGAGATCAGTAGGGTCGGCGCTGTGAACTTTGTCAGTAATTGATTTTCCAAAAATAGAATTGGGAAACCTTACTCGTTGATATCCCAGCGCAAACTCTTGAATCTGTTCTCACCAGGCTCAAGGAGAATATCATACTCTCCCTTGCACTTCTCTGCAACCCAGTTGACATCACGGGTCATATCCTCCTCAGTGTATCCAGTACAAAGAATCGGCAACTTGGTCTCCAAAAGCCTGGGGAGAGTCTCTTCCCACTCAGCAGCAGATCCAGGGTGTCCAAGACCGGGGTGGAACAAAACAAAGCAGTCAAAGTAAGGGTCGTGAGGCTGGAAAGCCCCAGAGTCGTGAAGAGTGTGGTAGTACTCAACAAAGGTGGAGATCTTCATGTTATGGGCAACACGCTCAACCACAGCTCCGTAAGGGTTGGAAGGCTCTCGGTCAGGGAGAGGGTACTCTGCCTCACGTCCCTTCATTGACTCAGGCCCAATGAAAACCAAGTGGAAAGTAGAACGAGGGAACATGTAGGTAAGCTGGAACCAACAGTCCCGAGGAAGGGAGGACTCGGCTCTGGCTCCGAGGATGAAAAGTCGAACAGGAGGAGGAGTAATAACGATATCCTTCATGGACTGTCCGGCACCCACGGCGGGAGGGTGAAGGGTGTACCGAAGAGCTAAGAGGTCAGATATGAACTGCGCAGGCAAAAGAGTACATACCAGACACGCTTCGGAGACCCTCCTGTGTAAGACGGTGGCGAAGATCATAGGGACTGAACTCGTGGAGGAAACTGGCAATGGTAGCGGGGTAGGTCATAAGCTTCGTTAGCTGTCTTAATTGACGGTCCTTGTTAACCGCAAGGAAGTCGCGGGTGTAGAGGTAAGTATCCCAGTTAGTAAAGTTGATGGGCTGCTCCTCCATATGCTGGCCAGGATAATCAAATTCAGGGAAGAAACGACCAGAGCGCAAGTCATGGTCATCCTCGTTGGACTCCTTAAGACTCTCGCAGATGAGAAGATGGTTCTCGTAATCCTCCGCCCAGTGCTCCTCTGAACAGTAAGTCGGTACACCACAGTCAGGGCAAGTAAATTTAACATGCGAGTGGTCTCCGGTTTCTGTGTGAGATCCGTGAGGACAGTATGCGATACTCTTAATCCGAGCAGCGCGCTCGCGAATGGCAGCTACGGGAGACTTGTCCATAGGGTGGAAGAGGTTGTCTTCACGGAGAAGTACCCGGTTGCTTCCCTCGAGGGCGCCAATTCGTTCCTGGCGGGGAACACCAGTCGCATTTTTAGATCCGACAATAGGTGGGACTGGTTCGGTATTGGAGTTGGAAAGAACGCTCTGCGAGCGAGAAAACAGAGTTCCGGCGGTGCGCGGGGTGACGGCGGGAAGGGAAGGACGAAGAGCAGTTAAGCATCGACGACAAGCTGCGGAAGCTCGAATTGCTGCCATATTTCTTTGATTTTAGGTGGTCGGAATTGAGGTCGTTGTTGTAAAGTTGACGAGAAACAGCTGCTCGTCGGCGATGATGTATTCCGTCATTATTTTGCGCCTATTGGCGGGATGATGATATCACGCTGCCACTATCCAGAGCGTTCCGGGTAACCTTAAGCGAGCACGCGCTTAAAAGTTAGCAATTTTTCTTCAAGGAAATTTTCCTTCCTCGCCACACAACCTCCGAAACACCGCGCAACCTCTCGTTTCCTCAACAGATGCCATGATTTTTCATCAATTTCAGCAGTCCGTTGTTGAAAGCAAACATGGTATGCAAGTCACTTGAAGATGCGCTTGACGCTCAGCGTAACTGCACTTTGATTGGCATGCATATCTGTGTTGATTGGGATGTCTGCTCAGGTGCTGTAGTCTTTTGCCTCGCTCGATCGATTTCTCTCCTCTGTATATCGACCTTGAGCTGGATACCAGCAATGTCTATATGACGCTGCTTGTGTATGAGACAAGAAGAACTCGACGCTTTTTGAGTACAACCACTTCTGGGGAAACCCAAATGGGGTGGTAGTAATTGTCGTTGATACATTTCTATATTGAGAATACCTTTTCATCTTCACAGATGAGTTAAAGTTCGTAAATCACCGTTAACCGTGTTCCATGTATTTCACACGGTCTCGGATGACGGCAGACGTCAGAGGGAGTTCCTTTGACAATACCTATGACGCTGTCCTGCGTTCCTGCAACCGCAACCTGTGACGTACTGTCCACACAACTGCTACATCGCACCACAACGCAGAAGCGGATTGGGACATGGTGCCCTATATTTTGTTACTCTTCAGAAGAAAGGTTATTCATGATTCGAAAAATAGCTAAAAGACGTTTTCTGATGCATCCTGTGGGTACAATCGGGCTGTAATAGCATATTGTGGTTTATTACCTCATGGTATGATCAACTTTTGCAGAAAGAATAACCAGAGAAATTAGGAGAGTCGATGCAAAAGCTGAGGCTACCTCTGGCCATTCATATACCTGCTGTTCGTTGCACCTGACTGAAGAATAGATCCTATATATTACAAGTAGTAGATTGAATGAGTTGTGTGAAGCTTGGTAAATACTTGGGCAAATGAGGAAAATAGGAAATTTTGATCAATTGGTTATTATCTTCCTTGAATTCTTGATAGTTGAGAAGATGATAGATCACTTCTGATTCTGAACTCCGTACAAGTCCACAATATAGGTTCTATCAGAACTAAAACTGCTACTTGGATGCTAATCGAGGCTCGGTTTCTTTTTTTTTTGCTTCTTGTGGAATTCGAGGAGAACGGGGCTTTTCTTTCGTTCCATTTGATGGCTCTCGGAAGTCACATGATTGCCAGGAGAATACTTTTACTCAAGCTTTTGAGCTCGAGACCACAAAGGCTTTCCACGACGGCAGCTAGGTGGCACTACTGTGTAATAAAGTTGTTCAAGTTCTTATTTGCAACACACTGCAATCGATAGTGATTATTTTCGTGGTTATTTTCGTGAGTAATAAACCCCGCAAATTCGAAAATCAGACACACTGATTTTAGAGTACATTGTGCGCGATACGAAACAAGGCGTATCGACACCTTATTATCGACCGCTCTGTGAGTTCTTGGAGTAGTTAGCCAGGTACAAGGTCAGGACTTTGGCGAAACAGGTCATTAAGCCACACGTTATGATAAAGTGATGCTTAGTATAGTTTGGAGACCGGTACGAGACGTTGTTGATGAATGGAAATACTTGTGAATTTTGGAGCAGAGGCGGGGTGGGCTGTAGGATCTCTCCAGGAAGTACTGAGATATTAGTGTGGTAAATGCTTTTTGTCTCGAACGTAACATCAACAGCACACACAGGCGTTATATGGAGCCATGCAAATGCACTGGAAAATGTTGCCGAAGTATTGCAGTATGTTGCGTGGTGATACAGTTACTTATTAATGCAAAGTATTGAGTGAGACCCCTGAATAGTCAAATGGAGTGTAGAAGGCGTTGCAGCAGTGCTCAACTTGTAGTCACTATGTATCACTCGTAGTGTAGTTTTCGAACAACCCTTTTGTGGTTCACTGAACTCTCTTACAACCCGAATACCACCTATCCACCAGCATCAGCTTTCATCACGTCTAATCACTTGAATCCCCAACACCAGGCACGCAAAAGGCTTCGATCTCGTTCTTTCCCCTCAGGCAAAGAAACAACATCAGGCATTTCAAGCTCGAGACCCAGGACAGCCTTGGAAAAACATGCTGGTTACCCAAACACGACAAACCGGACGACCTGATTTATCTCCCAGATGGCACTCGCTCAGTTGGCACTCCCCCAGTCGACACTGTGCTCAAGAACATAGGAGGAAGGAAGGGTATTTATGGGTTGGGTGGAGTCGGGTAGCTAGAGCTCAAGATTTCGCGGATTAGTTGCCAAGTGTGGCATTGTACTGCTAAGAGGAAAATGGTAGACGAGCGGCGAAATTGGAGGGGTTGAGATTCATGAGATGTGACCGAAGGGTTGGCTTGAGGGGTGGATCACGGAATACGGAGAGCTCCCTCATGCTACTTATGCATTCCATTTAGTGTTAGGGAACATTATTCCGGAAACCTTGCAGTTACCATGACAAGAAATGACCGCGAAGTAAATATACCCGCAGCAATCACAGCTTCTAATATTCCTTTACATGCATACTTACAGCCTACATACAAGAGAGCATGACTACTGTTCAATATCAATTCTGTTCAGCGATAACTTGAGAGTAAAATCCAAGTTTACTGGCGGGCCAGACGTCTCAGGAAAAAGTATAATAGATTCGTAGAAACAAAATTGATACCTTGCCTATAACCGCGACTCCTTCTCCAAGAATTTTCTGGATACGATTATCCATTGTATGTATGTATTAATAATATTTGTTCTTTTTCTTCCAACCGTTTGGCTGCAGTGAGTATATACAGTCACAACATGCCTCATGTCAGGTGTTTTCTTCATTGCGCCGAATAACCTCCACTCAACTAATGATTTCCTCAATGACAGGTAGCCTGGGAGAAGCCTGGCTGAGTTGAGTGATTCCTGAATTAACTCAAAGAAGAAAATAAGGACCGATTTGTCTCTTTGAAGAGGAAGCGGTAATACAAACCTATAAACTCCGACGCACCCCAGAAAATGTGAGTGATGTCTTATGAAACAATATTCCTCTATATACATAGATTTAGCTTACTTTTGGCACGCTCTTCGCGATGTTGTTATTAGTCCTCTATCTGTGTTCACTTACACCAAAAGGTGTAAATTGGTACTAGCGGGCCTGGGGAGGTTTCTTTCCGTGTAGGATTTTTACATGATTATGAGAAAGTATTTCTAGAATTGGTGTATATCAGTTCTAAAAAAGAATCTGCATTCATCTCATTGCTCTTTTATGCCTGGTAAAGCAATTACTTACCATAGCTGTAATGCTGCAATCACAACCTTTTGATTGCAAAGCAAATTCTTGACACTTAATACAATAATAGCAGTCGTGGAAATGGAAGAAATTCATGCCGGATGAATTAGATGCAACGTATATGTAGCTTGAATTTCTTAAACACGGCATTTAACGTGGAGATGACTTCGGATGGAAGGGCATGCAATCTATATTTTTGTTGCGAATAACCTGAATGTAGCATATATACCACTCGAATAGCTTAAATGAAGCATTACTATCAAAACTTTGGCAGACATAAGCCACCCAACTAGCTTAGAAATTCCCAATACATTCTCAACGCTCTCTCCTTCCCTCTGCTAACCGGTTAATGAAATAATACAGTTCAGATATAGTGTCTAGTGTTATAATTTTGATACAATATAGATATGGTGTGTATGTAGTCCCTATACACTGCTTGTGCTACAGGGGTATATGCACACCGGACGTCTGTATGTTCAGGACGTGCTCACTGCTCGTGCAAAAGTCACCTGACCAGGTGCTTGACGCGATTTCTTTAGTGTCTTTCCCAAGTGAGCCGCAACCCACGTCTAGCAAAGAGAGTTCCAGCTCACCTCCGAACCACCATCTCGATCATCCACCTCCAATCCTCACAATCATGGTTTCAATCAGCGAAGTCAAGCCCGGTAACCAACGCGAAACACGTACCGCCGCCCATACCCATATCAAAGGCCTTGGACTCAACAGCGATGGAACCGCGCAAAAGGTTGCTGCTGGCTTTGTTGGCCAGGAAAGCGCGCGTGAGGTAAATTCAGCTTACCTTTAGGAATTTTTCTTTTTGTTCGTAAAACTAATTTAAAAGGCCTGTGGTGTAGTAGTCGATCTTATCAAGGCTAGAAAAATGTCTGGTCGCGCTGTTATGCTCGCTGGTGGTCCGGGAACCGGAAAAACTGCGCTTGCTCTTGCTATCAGTCAAGAGCTTGGAACAAAAGTACCTTTTCGTCCTATTGTCGGATCTGAGATCTACTCTGCGGAGGTGAAGAAGACTGAGGCGCTTATGGAGAACTTCCGTCGGTCAATTGGTACGGTCTTTGTTTGGCATGATGGTTTATTAGGCATGCGCTGATGAGCTGTTGTAGGACTACGAGTTAAAGAGACCAAGGAGGTTTACGAAGGAGAAGTTACGGACTTGACACCAGAGGAGGCCGAGAATCCCTTGGGTGGATACGGAAAAACTATTTCCCACGTTATTGTTGGACTCAAATCCGGAAAGGGAACCAAGAAGCTACGCCTTGACCCCAGCATCTACGAGAGCATACAGAAGGAGCGGGTTGCAGTCGGAGACGTTATCTACATCGAAGCCAACACCGGAGCCGTAAAACGCGTTGGACGTTCAGATGCCTACGCCACCGAATTCGATCTCGAGGCAGAGGAGTATGTGCCCATTCCCAAGGGCGAGGTTCACAAGAAGAAAGAAATTGTCCAAGACGTAACTCTACACGATCTCGATGTCGCAAACGCGCGTCCCCAGGGAGGCCAGGATATCATGAGCATGATGGGCCAGCTCACCAAGCCCAAGAAGACCGAAATCACCGATAAGCTTCGTGCAGAAATCAACAAAGTGGTGGAGAAATACATTGACCAGGGAGTTGCAGAGCTTGTTCCTGGAGTTCTATTCATCGATGAAGTTCACATGCTCGATATCGAGTGCTTCACCTACCTCAACCGTGCTCTTGAGAGCAAAATCTCCCCCATTGTTATCCTCGCCTCAAATCGTGGTGTCTGCACCATCAAGGGAACCGACGATATCACCTCCGCACACGGTGTTCCCAGCGACTTGTTGAGTCGTCTCCTCATTATTCCTACATACCCCTACAGCGCAGAAGATATCAAGACCATTGTCCGTATTCGGGTGAAGACCGAAGGATTGGACATGGACGACAACGCAGTGGAGGCTATTGCACAGATTGGAGTTCAGAGCAGTCTTCGTTACGCATTACAGTTGATGACTCCTGCAAGTGTCATTGCGAAGAGTGTAGGAAGGACCAAGATCGAGGTTGGGGATGTGGGAGAGTGCCAGGAATTGTTTATAGATGCATCTAGAAGCGCGGCGTTGGTGGAGCAGGGTCCAGCTGTTGGGGGTTACATTTCGTAAACGGTTATTCTGGGAAAATTTCGTTTGTGCTTTTTTTTTATAATTTTGGAGGAGTTGTGTTTTTGTCTTTTTTTTACCCATGCTTGTTGGCTAGCCAGGCCTAAAATCTAATGAGACGATGATGAGGATTTCAAGTTCTGTGGTGTTTTATGTTTTCTCTGTGGTTCTTCTACAGATACCACGTGCATCGGCTTTAATCAATCGAATACCAATTATTATGCCATCATTTCCGATTGAATTTCTTTGTTTCAGTTAATTTGAGTTTCATCCATATCGAATATTCAGACTGAGGTAAAGATTTGGGATTGTATTACGACAAGGTTATGATATATTTTCAGTTTCATCATTTGTGGAAACTGTAGGCATAAGGCATGGACGTATAGACGTCATCAGAGCCTCAGTTGCATCGAGCGCTTAATTTAGCACACCATTCCTCAGGGTTCCAATAGCTACGACACATCTCGATCTGCACGCATGGAACAATTTCCTTCTCAACGGTCACGTCTATTCCAGCACTCTCTACAGCTCAAAACGTGAAGAATTTCACTCTCGCCAGCTCTTTTCCCTCAAGCTCTGGCTAGCTGTAACTGACACGTCAGGGTAAGACTCATTCCATCCTCATCAAGTTTAGTGGCTCTGAGCGTCTCGTGGGGCAGTTATACATAGACTAGAACGGAAGCAGTCCTCCTGTCTCACCCACCGACCGGAAGACGCCATGAGACGGGACATCTCAAGGGGAAGACATTTCGCTGATCTCTCGCATTCATCACCATAGTTTCTTCACAAAATAAATCTTGTTTTACCTATTCCAGAGCTCGGCGAAATATCTCAGCTCCAAAAAGAGCTCCCCTGCGCGTGATTTAGGCAACCGAGAGATAGTATACATTAACGATACGCTTCGCGCCGAGCTTCGAGTTCACCTGGATATCTCTCATTTCGTTAACTTCGCCAACAACAGCTAGAACAAGCTGTCGCCGAACGCCCCGAGACAAATACACCCGTCTCGCGAACTACCTAAAAGGACCCCGCGTTACGTCGCCTATCGAACACTAGCTATCGCTACTACCGAACCTCGAACATTGCAGCCTGGAGCTCTTGCGCCAACCACCGAAACTTGAAAGACCTGCTCGCAGCAGCTGACGGCTTCGTCATCCGTCGAACAAAATGGCAGAAATCGCACAGGAGATCCTATGGACATTAATCAGTTGGTATTCCGACCTTATTCGTGCTGCCACGAGCTTACCTATTACCCCTCCTACAGAACGCGATGCCGAAGAACCAGACTCAGATGGTACGCCGTTGCGATAGATCCCCGCCTCGAGGATTACCGATACAGCGGTATACTAATAGAAGATCTACGGACCTACAGAACCGAAGGATGTCGAACAATCGGAGATCTTGTCGTCTTGGGCGCTATTCATACAAGTCTCGTTGCTTATCTTGGCACTTTTTTGCAGTTACTATCTACAGTTGAAGAAAATCCAGGCGGTACATGAAACGGTGGTTTCTATCTTTGCCGGTATGTCGGAATATTTCTATAGGATGACCTGTGTGCTTATGGAAGTGCATAGGAATGTTTGTTGGATTCATTATTCGAGTTTCTCCGGGAGATTATCTACAAAACGTCGTCAAATTCAACTACCAAATTTTCTTCAACGTTCTACTCCCACCGATTATTTTGAACTCAGGATATGAACTACACCAAGTGGGTCCAAGGTATTTTCTAACTGCAAAGTTGAGAGGTGCTAAACAAATTCCTTTCAGGCAAACTTCTTCCGGAATATAGGTTCGATATTAACCTTTGCCTTCGCCGGAACTTTCATATCTGCGTGGACATTAGGAATCATTATATTCCTGTGGGCCCAGCTACCTTTCGAATCCATCAGTATCCCCTTCGTTGAAGCGATTAGTGTCGGCGCCACCTTATCCGCTACGGATCCGGTCACAATCCTTGCTATTTTCAACGCCTACAAAGTCGATCCAAAGCTATATACCATTATCTTTGGAGAGAGTATTCTAAATGATGCAGTAGCAATTGTCATGTTCGAAACAGCAAGACAATTTCATGGACCTCAAGAAGCTACTATTTACAGTTTGTTCAAAGGAATCGGTGTCTTCTTCGCCGTATTCACTATTTCCTTGATCATCGGTGTCTCAGTTGGTATTGGAACTGCACTCCTACTGAAGCATACTTATGCCCGCCGATTCCCCGGAATTGAAAGCTGCTTCATCCTACTGGTTTCTTACGCTTCCTATCTCTTTTCAAACGGTTGCCACATGTCTGGTAGTACCCCCCAAGAAGCGGCAAAATCCCCCGGCTTCTCTTCCTCCTCTCATTAATTCTGCCAGCTAACACAAACCTCTAGGAATTGTATCCCTCCTCTTTTGCGGTATTACCTTGAAGCACTATGCCTACTACAATATGTCACGGCGAACCCAACTCACCACCAAATACCTTTTTAAAGTCCTCGCACAACTCTCCGAGAATTTCATTTTTATCTACCTGGGTCTATCATTATTCACCGAAGCCCAACTAGTCTTCCGCCCCGTATTAATTCTCGTCACCGTTGTTGGGATTTGCGTTGCACGTTACGCCGCGGTATTCCCATTATCCAAGCTCATTAACTTCGTCATTCGTAAGCGTGCGCAAGCCCGCGGTCGTACCGTCGCTGAAGAACTCCCCCAAAATTACCAAGGCATGTTATTCTGGGCCGGACTTCGTGGGGCTGTAGGTGTAGCCCTTGCAGCCGGTTTCACTGGCGATAACGGCAACTCCCTTCGCGCTACAGTATTAGTCGTCGTCGTGTTGACTGTCATTGTATTCGGAGGTACCACGGCAAGAATGCTAGAAATTTTGGGCATTAAGACTGGGGTTATGGAGGAACCGGATTCTGATGATGAATTTGATATTGAAAGTACCGGAAGGTTCTATAAACAGGGAGTTAATGGATTCGATGGCTTTGGTAATAATACTGCTGTTGCTCTGGATGATGTTCCTGCGTTATCTGGGGGTTATTCAAGCGGGCAACAGAGACCCCCGATTCCTGACAGAAGCCCGAGTGTCCTATCAGGAAGAAGAGGGAGGGAGAAGGATATTCTTACTCCCACTGAGGTGGATAGTGATGTGGAGTCTGATTCAAGCGATCTTCCTCCGCAAGCACCAAGGAGGACACAGAGAGAACAGTTGGTTTCCACGGCTGGAGAAAGTAGTAGCCAAGGAGCTGCTCACCAAGGTACGCTAGGGCAACTGGCAGGGATCTTTAATACTACGAGTGAAGACCAGGCGGAGTGGTTTAGGAGGTTTGATGAAGGGTTTATTAAGCCGAAGTTGTTGCTGGATCAGAATCAGGGGAAGGGAGGAAGAGGGATGGGAGAGTAGAACTCCAACGAGTGAAAGGAGGAAGATAAGCTGGAGTTGTGCTGTAAACAGGTTTGTAGGGATGTTTTAGACTGAAGAAGGAATGAGGTTACAATATTTTATTGGTCATGGTGGAAGACCTGAGGGCAAATGTAACTGTCCTAACTTGGGATTCTTTGTTATTAGTACTGCGGTTCTTATGTCATGATGTATTATTTCGGGTGGTCTACTTTGGATAACCACACCGGAAATTTTAGGCAATGGTGTATAATTAATAGTGGGAGTAATAAAGCATCATACCTAAAAAAACATGTTTACCAACTCTTCCAGTATTTGAATTCCGGAAATTCCTGGATGTATCAAGTTCAACGCCGCATCATTTTCGTAATATTTGAAACGATATCATTAAGCATTACTAAATCCCCAGACCTATATTTAATTCGAAATCCCCATCTTCTGCTCCAATTTCGCCCAAGGATTCTCCACAAAACTAGCTTTATAAAACGCCCCACCCTCATTACTATTTCTCTGCCCTCCACCTCTGCCCTGTTGATGACCTCTCTGTTGCTGCTGCATCTGCGGCATCTGGGGCTTCGGCGGTAGACTCGCCGGTAAATTCCTCGGTAACGAGCTCTGTGTAGCCACCGCATCTTCACAAACCCCATCATCCCCATCCTTCGTAGTCCCAACATCCTCTCCAGCCACCCCAATCTCACTCCCCACCGTATTCCTTTCTCTCCTCTCCCCAAGCGGCATATTATTACTCCCACTCGCGTCTCTCCCTTCCCGTACTTTCCCCCGTCCTCTACCACTATTCTTGTAATGTTCCGCCTCACCCTGCCATCGTTTCGAGGACCCGAAACTAGTCGGTAGACCCATTGCCGCTGCTATATCTGTATCGGAAAGGGATTCGGAGAGAGGTTCGGGAGATGGGGAGGGTGGGATGGAACGTTTTTTATCGTTTTCCTAGAGCGGGGGAGGGGGGTTAGTTATGGGGTAATCGTGGATAAGGGGGAAATATGGGATGGGAATGCGTACGTTGGACATTGTAATTTGTGGTGGTGGTGACGCGGACGCGTGTGACGCGATTAAGCTGCGTGGTGGGATGGGTGGGGTTTGTGTTAGCGTGATGCGTAAAATGCCGAGTGATGGGTTGGGGATGAGGGGTGGGGATGAGGGGGTTTGATGATGTGGTTATGGGATGTGTTATGCGGTGGGTTTGTAATTGGTGTGTTTTTTTTTTGGTTTTGGGAGGTGCTTTCAGAAATCTCTGGTGGTCTTCAAACAAAGACTGTAGAGAACAATTTTTTACCCATCCCCTTTTCCATGACGTATTTGCAGCACAGTAAAATATGTATCTCTCTATTTTCCTCCTCATACATCTATGAACAATAATCACCTGATTACTAAAACTTGGACGAAGCAACAACCAGACCTATCTCTCTCCAAATAGCATACCAACTCCTCAGCCTCTTCAAATCGATGAAACTTACCGAAACCCCAAAGTGACCTCAACAAACCAAGTAAGATAACTCCACAGGCAAGACTTTCCATACAACTACAAAGAAGCACCATTTTTTTATCTATTAATAAATACCCAATCGCTGAAGCCTCGTCATCAGAAATAAACCTCGCAGACTTTATCTTTGATTTTCGAGCTATCCATTGAACAATTACATCTTGCGCTCTGACTCTCTGGTGACATCTAATAAAACCATGATGGGGTTCTTCCGAACTCTGCGTATGCTATATCGAACACGAAGTGGGAATAATAGCCATCAAACTACTCCTATGAGTACAGGTATAGAACTATAGCATCCACAGTTCTGTGGGATTTTGGCTTTTTTAGTTCCATTGCATTTTGGATTTTGGAATATCGTTTTTTTGTGTCGGCTCTCTCGAGCACTCGAAATTTACGAAGGCGCATGGTTAAGCAAATAGGTACCAACGGCGGTCCGGGATTATATGTAGATTTAGACCCTTTTAAAACGGAAAAAGCTTTGAAATGTTTTAAGATTTGCTTGTGGTTTGTTAAATTCATTTATTCCATTGGGAAAGATTTAGAGTCCGCGTGTGAGTGACAGAGAGATTGTAGGGGAATAAAGGCTGCATCTTCTAAGGACTGAACTGGTTATATTGATCAAGAAGTCGATAGAAAGATCAGTAAAGTTGATTTCTTTTTGTATGTCACTTGGGAAAACTGATTGGATTTATGGGTAGGTGTGGAATGACGGAAGAGGTGGATTCAAGCGGGTTAATATTGGTAAGTGAATTTAGATTCTACCTCATGAAAAGCAGTGTGCAATAACGCTGGGATTCTGAAACATTTATTAACCAAATCCCTCAATCCATCCTTCGCCCGAAATTAATTTGAATGACGGTCTCCCCCCTTCCCACGCCCCTCCTCCTACTCATAAACCAACTGCAACCGCATTGCCTAAATCACAGTTTGTCACACGTCCTGTCATCTCAAACGTATTCCTCTGAAATTAGTAGACGATTTACTTACGCTCCAGCAAGTCCTACAGACCACGCCGCAAGTTTGGTCTGCGAGCGGAACTCCGGGACCCACCCAAGCGAAAGGCTGCGGTCTTCCTCCAGCTCGCGTCTGGCCACGCACTGGTAGGAACCCACCTTAAACGAATTAAGAAGAAAGAATCCGACGCCTGTTGGTGGTGTGAGTCCAACCAACGTCAAACCAGGGGACACCTCTTCGGAGAGTGCCGAAGATGGCAATCGGAGTTTGAGACGCTCCGGAAAGAGGTGGAAAGAATTACAGGGAGACCGAGGAGGACGCGGGGACGGTTGAAAGTGGTGGATATTTTTCGGGACGATCGACTCACGAAAGCGATCTTGGAATACCTGGCTGCAACCCAGATTGGCAGGCGGTACGAATAGCAGCGCAAGAGATGGAAAAGTACGCGAGTGTTTTTGTTTCTTTTGTGTTATCTGTACCTTTTTCCTTTGTTTTTTCGCATAAGGGAGGACACGCATGGGCAAATTTGTTTTTCTTTTTTTTGGAAGACGTTTGTTTCTTTTCTTTCTCTGTTTTTCTCCTTACGAGATTGGCTTTAGGGGGTGTGGAGAGTTAAAATTTTTGTTTTCTTTCGCGTGGGGACGTTTTTTGGGGATAAGGAGATTAGGGGGCCTCATTAGGAGGCTTCGGCCTCGAGGACAGGATTTGGACAGTGCCATAGTTTCCCGCATAGGCCTTAGAGGCCTCGAACGGTGTATGATTAAAATGTAAATGTAAATGTAAAGTAGACGATTTACTTCAACACCTAGTACATCCGGTAGGCCTACGTCAAGGATATCAAGCTATCCAAGAACCATATAACATCCTCCATCTGCCCGCGACTACCAAGTTCCTGCAGAAATCACCAGAAATATCCACTTTAACCTTATCCCAGATCGTAGGGTTGATAAAAAGTTTCAGACGATTTACTGGTTGCGTCAGTCTTTAGAATACTTCTAAACATTACTGTTGCTTTTGCTACCTGATAAGTTTCTTCGCTTTGCTTTGTTTTAAATCAATTTTTTCTACCATAACAACGAACGCATTCACGATGTTCAGAATATGACACTGCTGCTTGAAAACGTCATCCCATGAGGGGCTAACAGGATCAGGCTAACCTCCATGAGCATAAACCCCAGTAACCAAACGTCCCACCAAATCACCACAAGATCCAAATCCTTCATCTTAGAAAATTACACCACTACCCTATCTTATTAGGGCCAACCCTATTTCTCTCTCTAAAACTCAACCCAATCGAGTGTCACCCCATACTTCACCATTCACCCTCGCGTTCCAGGGCTAAACCTCACTTCGTAAACATTCCCACCCATATCCCGCACATATTCTCTCCCATATCCCCGTCTGACTCATCATTCACAACTTACACAAGGAAGTCCACCAAACAATTATATCAAAATCTCTCTTAAGTGGTTAAAAATAACCATTTTCTCGAAAATGAAGGTGGGCTAATTATTTTCAAATACACCATACCTCAGTTAAATCTCTTATTTTTCGGATATTATGCAGGATTCTCCCCGGAAAGTGCGAAATTTACCAGATATCCCCGTCTATTCAATATGCCCCCCGCTTAGGTGGAGAACACCCGCCTACAGCACCGGGCGCCAAATTTTTCACATACAGATGTGAGGTCCTTCACCGCCCAGTTATGAATGGCTACTCAACCCTAACCTTCTTCTTCAACACCAAGAGATCTCTCTCTTCAATGCCTTACATGTGCCAAACAGGTGTCCCCGGGTTTGTCTTTTTCCAGAATTGCAGAACCAGCAACTATCTGAATCTTTCTTCTTGGTTCGTACAAGATGTGTGCTAATTAAAGGGTGGCCTAGCGCTAATTGGAGGAAAACTGCTGCCTTCCTTCAAGCGAATTCTTCTCTATCATGTCATAGTCAGGACCCAGGTCAACAACACTTCCCATTGAGTGAAGCCCTTTGCTAACTTTTCCAATTACTGCCGCTCTAGTGGCACCGTCAAAGCAGTAACCCATCATGGTTGATGGCCGGCGCTCCAACATCCCATAGATACACTTTTCAAAATTCTGGGAGTGGTAAAGGGAGTAGCATCAATGGCATACAAGCTTAAACAGTGTGTCTCGCAAAGTGGTTGGTTCTCGTTGTAAACAACACGGGAAGAAACTTTAACCTTGAATCATGTTCCTCAACATGAATGGCCATAGAGAGGGGGTAACACTTCTCAATATTGCTAGCTACTCAAGCGAAGTACAAAAGTCGTACCGTATTATGGGCCCAGGTTGACTGCCACCGTCGAATCAGAGAGACTCTTTGCTAACTTTCCCACCATCTGCCTCCATATCGGCATCGTCAGAGCAGTGACCCATCATTTTCGGTGGCAAATCTTCCCAAACACTATGTAGAGACGTTTTGACATTCCTATAATTGTAGAGTAAAATATGAGTGTAGTTGTCTCCTAAACATGAATGAATGATCATCGAGAGGGGTTACCATCCCTCAATACTACTAGCCACTCAAGCGAATTACCAAAGTCGTACCGTATTATGGGCCCAGGTTGACTGCCACCGTCGAATCAGAGAGACTCTTTGCTAACGTTCCCATCACCTGCCTCCATACCGGCATCGTCAGAGCAGTGGCCCATCATGTCCAGTGGCAAATCTTCCCAAACACCATGTAGAGACGTTTTGAAATTGCTCTAATAGTAGAGTACAATATGAATGTGGTTACCTCCATACTTTTTGCAAAGTCTCGGGCTGTCTGTAGGTATGGTTAGTATCGCAATTTGAAATCGTAGAGAAGGATTGCAAATTATCAAGTAGTCAAGAAAAAAGATGAGCAATTACCATTGATGGTGGTTTAACGTCAATAATTAGACACGGCCGTCGGATACCAATAGTGGAGGAAAGGTGGAGCTTTGTATGTCTATGGGTGGAAAGAGATGTTTTGCTGATAGCCTAGTGGAGGGTGTACATATAGGCCGGAGCTCCGGCTAGGCTTTCTCAAATTCACCCTCTTACCTGGGTAACCTTGTCTCTACGTCCACTACCGGTAGCCTTGTCCAACTCTTCTCCTCCCTTCCCCATTTTCTTTTCTGTACTGCGCATGCATGTAGCCTAGTACACAGCATTATCGACTATTTCGGGGTTTGGCACAGCATTTTTTATAAGAATCCTCCATATGTATATAGCATGTTCCAGTGTTTTCCGTTGTCCGATGGGTCCAGTCCGGGATTCCAGGGGAGCTGGACTACATATCAGTGGTACGTCCGGCACCTCGGACTACAAGCGACAGCAAAATTCGCCGTTGACTACATTCGACTGCTGTCCAAGGAGCAAATACCCAAGACATAATTCGTGCTGGTCTAGACAGACAGTACCAGTGTACTATTTCAAAAACAACTGGAAGTCCCATTGTCTTTTAGCTACTACGTGGTATTTAGTATCATGATGTAGGAAGTTTCTGGGCTGTCTATTGAAGAGTTCTTATTTTATAAATTGCAAAACCAATGTTCAACATTAAAAACAACTTAAATCACAGCAATTATGCAAGATGCCCCTGTCAAGACATCGAAATATCCAAGATACCCCCAAAAGTTTTTTTCTATTTAATATACCCCACGCTTAGATCCACGGCGCCGCACCAGCCGCGAAGAAGTTTATTCAAAGAGTTTGTTTTTTTCCTTTTTTTTTTTTTTCAAATTTAAAATCCAGATGTGAGGCCCTTCACCGCCCAGTTATGAATGGCCACTCTGGAGATGCTTGTGGGAAGACAAGGGCATTTGGGGGTCACATGATGGCCCAATCTCTGTCGAATTGACGTTACTGGCATGCTCATCGATGCACTTAATAGTTGCTGTTGGAGGTAAGCCTGAAAAGTGTGAGATGAAGAGGAGGACCTTGAAAATCGGTTTAGAACCGAAGAAAATCACGGTGGAAAAAATTGCGCCTTGAAAAAAACTTGGTCGCGGCACATGCGGCAGGTGCGGTAGAATGGACCCAAGCGGGGGGTATATTGAATAACATTAAGCGGCGGGGGTATCTTGGATATTTCGATGTCTTGATGGGGGCATCCTGCATAATATCCGTTTATTGTTTCGTGTTGATGATGAACCAACGGGGAATTGGCCGTGAATCAACGACCTTAGCTTCAGTTGAGATAGTTAGGGGATCATGACTTATAGCTATTAATATACTTCAGTCAGGTATATATTTCCCGCTGAATTCCGTTGCATTTAATTTCGATATCAGTGGTTTGGTAGGGTTCCTGGTGCTCCAGATGTTTATTGTAACTTGTAAGGATCAATGTTGTTTTTTAACATTTCATTATCTCCCGGATGTTTAAAGAGAGATATTACGGACAAGATTGACGTTTGGTGGATTTATCAATAGGGTATTTAGGTAATATTTTGTTGGGTGAGTACCGGTAGAGAGATACCACGGGATTTCCGAGTTCGCTGCGTATGTGTACATCGAGTGAGATATTTTGTACCTAACGTATACGGAACTACATAGGCAATTGGGGGAAGATGTGCTTAACGGTAATTTGTACCTGCTGCCGTTACTCGGCGAAATTTAAAACGCAATAAACTTGAATACGACATCAATGAAGAATGTCGCATAAAGACGGTGAAATTACAGAAAATATACACAGCGAAATGCTATTGATATCGGTTTTACGAAAGCACAGGAAACATCCTGTTATTGAATGCATATGGTTTCACAGAGAGCGATTGAAATGGTGTCCAAAAAATTAAATTTGAAAGTGCTTTCGACAAAACTACGTTGCGACCAGACCACGATATATTTCGCTTACTTGTAAATTGAATTGTCCCGGGAGCTTTTGCCAGGCCAAAAAAGAATTGATTCCACAATATCCTATTTCCATCTTGACCCCAAAATCACGACTTTTAAAAAAACCAGGTCTGGAACTATTCTTTTGATATTGCAGAATGCACCGGCTGACTCCCAAACACCAAATCAATCAAGCATGAACTTGAGACTCCCGTTTTTATTTTGTAAATCCCGAGGAAAAAAGACAACACCGTTAAAGAAAAGAACCCATTTAGTCAGACTCGACGATGTTTCCGCGCTCAGAGACGTAGATACCGTCCAAGAACTATTGCCAATGTTAGGAGAGTACGAATAATAGGAAATTGGTCAACACATACCTTACGGATATCCTTGTTGCGGACTCTGCAGATCTGCTGGATGTCGGCAGCGGACTGAGAGACGTTCTCAAGGGAGTTTCCGGAAAGGACGATCTCGTCCTTAACGTTGGTGGAGGTCTCAACCTCAACACCAGGAAGGAGGGTGACACGACGGACGATCTTCTCTCCCAAGAAGTTACTGCACAAGAAGTTAGCTTAGCTGTTCTAGCATAACTTCGTCGTGACCGAAATGCGCTGAAGTGACATGACACAGTTTGCATCAAGCACCAAAACAGGCTTCCGATCCCGCCCCGGAATATGTGGCGACTAACCGGACCTCGACGACGGGGGTTCCATCAACGGACTCAATGTTGACGTTGATGGGGAAATGGGCGTAGACGTAACGCATCTTGTACTTGTATCCGCGGGTGACACCGGTGATCAAGTTCTCGATGAGGGTGCGGACGGTACGGAGGGAGGCGATGCTCTTGCGGACTCCATGGTGGAGCTCGATGGAGATCTGGTTGGCTCCCTTGGGGACGAAAGAGACGGCAAGGTGCTTAAGGTCCTTGACGAGCTTTCCACGGGGTCCGGTAACTGTGACGACGCGGGACTTGATGGAGACGGAGACTGAAATATAACAATCAGTCAGCACTCCGTTTCTTACTCCGCACGCGATTTCCCAATTTCCTCCAATTTTTCCTCCTCTTCTCCTGTGAATCTACGAAGCTTGCGCGGCTCCGCAAAATCCCAGCATGTAGTTTCCTCCAATTTTTCCCAATTCCACCGAGAAATCGTTTTTTCGTACGTCGGGACGGAATTTCGGGAGAACTCACCGCCCTCAGGGATCGTCAAGAGCTCGCTGCTGTGGAGGTACTTCATCGTGGCGAGGGGTTGTCGTGGGTTGTCGGGAGGGCGTCGTAGGCGTTCGTTATTCGGTAAATCCGTATGATTGAGAATTGGCGCTGAGTTCACCACGGGGTTGGTGCGCGCAACCCAAAAAGGAAAAAGTAGTCTCAGGGTTTCGACCCTAAACGCTAAAATAGCCCACACAACGCACTGCAACCGCCCACACCACACAAACTTTACTGGTGCAACCGCAGTGGCAACGCGCAAAAATGTAAAAATAATCGTTATTCTCGCTTAAATACACTTTGTGGATTCTTTTCACGAAGGAATTCGAAGTTAAATTCCAATTTAAAATTGTAACTCTGTAAAATTCCACCTTAGGAAAGGTCAGAGAACGTTAGGAATGCATCGCTAGTTCTACCGTAGGGCTGAAAACTAGCGCACGGGTGATTTCCGGGGTCTGTCGGGTCTGTCACGATCGAACCGGGAACGGACAAGACTTGCTGCAGGACTTCCAGTCCGACCCGATTCGTTTCTGAGTTTAACGCTGAACATTTATCGCTTGCGCTTTCCGAGGTGTGGGTGCGGTGTGTACAACCTCAAATTGCACGTTCCCAAGATGCGAATTACCACGAATTATAATGTATTATGGCAGACGGGATTCTCTAAGCCCGTCTATCCCCGCCTTTCCATGGACTTCTCTTGCGTGTGGGTTTAACCAGCATACATCTAATTGAAGCCCTCCCAAAATCATACCAAAAGATTCTTCAACTATCCTCAGCCCAAAACCTTCCTCCGCAATGCAAACACGCTTCCCAACTTGCCCAAACTGCCTTTAGCAATCCCGTCCGTGTAACTCCCTCTTGATGGCTGCCCAATACCATTCGACAGCACACTCCACACTCCCTAGTTGCCATCGGGTCTGTAATTGGTAAGAAAGTCATAGCACATCTCGAGAATCTATGCCCATTTGTACACTCCGCAATCCTCAAATCCCTCCAAATCATTCCCTGCGCGCAAATTCTACACTTCTCGAACTTACTAACGAAACCACTACTACCAATATCAGCCACAGAGGGTTCCTCCTTGCGAGTACGGATATCAATGATATTCAGTTCTGGATTGAAGTCGATATCCTCTGGTGTGTGTTCATCCAACCATTTGAAAGCCTGCTTTGAAAGTTCCAATATTCCAGGGATACGGTAAAGACCCATAATTCCCACACAAGCCATTGAATAAAGAATACGCTTAGACTGATCATCTTTGCAGAGGTGACGGGGTGCTCGAAGAACAGTAATAATAGATGCCCCGATGATATATGGGTTCTCCGGGATCGCTAAAGGCCGCTTTTCTAGGAGTTTTAGACAAGATAAATAGCGATGCGCATTGCCTGTTCTTTCAAGGAGAACATGTTTAGCCAGAAATTCGTTGACATCCTCGCCTTCTGTGTATTTTATGGCATCCGGATTGAACTCCTCTGTCACGCCTGCAGATGTTACTGTAAAAATACGGTTACTGTAGACTTCTCCGAGTGCTTGTGCCTCTTGGATCATTGATTCTGTAGCGATCGTGGTGGGGTTGGGCATTTTTCCATTGGGATAGAAGCTCAGTCTACTCCAAGATCCACTTGAACCGGGTGTGGTTCCAAATAGTATAGAAGTCTTTTCGTTGTTTCCGGTGATATACTCTAGACTGTCTTTAGGATGGAGACTGGCGACAACGGCCGTGATACCACCCAGAGGTGATACGGCAAGGCCATACCCCCGAATAGAAGCACAGGGGATATCGTATTCTTCCATGTAATCTTGCTTCATTTCTGCAAGTACTGAAGGCCAGGTTGAAGCCTGAATTCGTAATTCTTCGTCGGTAGGTACCTCGGTCATAGACACATCTCCAGCTGCATCTTGTGCTGGGGATTGGATGGTGGATGCTGAGATAGGACTTGATGCGATGTCGGCGGAAACGGTGCAGGTAATAACTTGCGATCTACCTTTTACTGTGAGTGTCTGTAGTATAACTGTGTCAGGAGTTTCGGAGGGTGCAAATGCGAGACCTGATTGTCAATAATGATTAGTCATTTGGTCCATGATGCAATAATACAATGGATAGATACCTGAAATCGGCTCGAGAAAGTCATTTTTAAAGTCAATAGTCTGCTTGATTTGTCTATCCTTGCCAAAGGTAACAATTGTTGACCGTGTCTGAACTGCATATGCCAACACTATCTGATCTCCGATGACCTCCGACACAAAGGCCAGTGACCAGACCGGATGCCGCTCAGATATTGCCTTTCCAATGGGCCCAAATGGTTCCCCTTCTACGGCAATTTTAGGAGAATTTAAATCTCCCATATCCATGGTTATCGTCGATACCATTATCATTCCATTCCAAGAATAAGCTAAAAATGCCCAGTCTACACCATAATATTAGCCCATATTTCAAACCTTGGAAAAATAACCCCACATTTTTTATCCTCATAATGTACCCAAGGACTCCATTTTATGTTACTAACGTGTGTTAATCTCTCTCCCAAATATTTCGCCACATTCTCTTCCGCAAAGGGAACAAAGTGACCAACAATCTCTTTCTTATCGTACGAAACCCTTTCCACCGTAAACATATTAGCATATCCAAATCATAAAAAGCAATAGAGCGGAGAAAAAGAAACCTAAACAATACAATCTCCAAATAATCATTCGCCAGCGCAACAAGAGATTCTCCCCATCTATTCCCCTCTGTAACACAAGCCTGACTCCACGCCATTCCCATGCATCTAGCCCTCAACCTCTTCCTCCAAGCCTTTTCCATAACCTTTTCATCACCCTCTGGTAGCCCATCATAATCCGCCAACATCGGAGTAAGATCATGTACAACCCTCATATCATCACTCATGCGGCCAACCGGTTCAAAGATATAAATCTTATAATTCGTGCTAACGACAGCCAAAAGCGATTTTCGATACCGGGAGAGTCCTAATGGAGACCATGCTATGATCCTTCCATAACCTGGACCTTGTTCTTCGCCGATAGAGTAGATAGGAGCTGGGGCCGGTGGGATTTCTTCTTCCATGGCGTCGATTATTAGTTGTCGCATGTTCGCGCGCAGGATATGGAAGTTTTGTTTTGTAACTCTTTGGCCGGCTTGCGGGATTTTGGGGTACTGCGCAAATACACCATCTATCAGTCGTCTGCAAAAGTAGAGAAAAATCATGTGCGACTGACGAGAATTACGACATCTTCGCCGGAGATGATGGCGAGAGCTCCCTCAGGGCTCCAAGAGAGACAGTTTATAACGGTTGGGAGAAGCTTTAGGCGTACGGTTTTCAGCATGATGGTGGGGCGGGTCGCGTCGGGGCGTGGAGGCGATGGAATAACGCGGGGTGACGCGGGGTGCACTTTTCTCGCTTGGTGCGAGTCGCGACGGGATGGGCCGCGATATGATGTAACCGCACAGGTGTTTTTCACCGATGAGCACGAGTAGAATAGATAGAGTTATTGAGAACCCAAAAATTGACAATTGACCGTACAAAGTAAAGAAAACCATTAATACGCCTAACTACCATCGCTAATTCAGCAGAAAAAGCACTGTAAATGATTATTTAAAGTTCATCCTTGACCTTGACCTTCTCCTCAACCTTCTCCTTAACTTCCTCGGCCTTGTCGACAACCTTTTCCTTGACCTCCTCAACCTTCTCAGCGACCTTCTCAGCAACATTTTCGGTCTTCTTCTCATCAGTCTTCTTCTCTCCCTTAGGCGCCTCAGTTTCAGGCTCGGGTTCAGGCCGGCGATCGTAAATATCGATCATATCCTGAGGAAGGGGCACCTTAGTACCCTCGCCCATCTTAATCTCATCCAACCAAGTCATGATAGACTTGGAGCTTTCAATGTCTCCAGTAAACTTCCTGTACCAACCTCTGTGGCTGACAGCAATCAATTGAGGCTTGGTGTCATCAAGCTCAAGCATAGTGGTCATGATCTTAGCCAAAGCATCATCCTTGTAGACTCTCCAGACCTGGAAGGTGTGAGGAGGAGGACGGCTCTCGAGGGTAGCGTAGGCCTCAACCAATCCGTCAGAGGGAGCGTCAGCAATGTTAACAATGCAAGTCTTCGTCTTCTTTTCGAGACAGGCAGCGTAGAGTACATCGACTCCGGAAAAGATGGGGACTTCAGGCTTAGCTAGGTTGAAGTTAGCTTATGACAATTCGTATATGGGGGAGGTATGACCTACCCTTCTCGGTAGGCTTAGGTGCAACGCTGGAGCTGGAAGAAGTAGCAGCAGTCTTGCTAGAGCTGGAGCTAGAGCTGGACTCCTCCTCAGTTCCAACAGCAGCCCAAGGATCCTTCTTAGGCTCCTGGAACTCCTTGAAGAAATTAAAGAGCTGCTGCTGCTTCAACTCTCCCTCGTAGACAACGCCCTCCTTCTCACCGCCGGGAAGCATCACGATGGTGGGAAACTTCTCGACTCCGAACTTCTCGGCCATTGCCTTCTCAGAGTTAGGGATTTGAGCGAACTGGATAACGTCAATGAATTCGATAGCCAAGCTCTTCCAGAGTGGGCTAGGCTTCGCTTTGTTGGTGAACAGAATCGCCTTTGCGGTCTCGTTCTTGTTTGCGAGGAACTCTTCGAAGGTAGTATCGGTAAGACGCTTGACATGGTCGGGGATACGCTTCGTGATCTGGTCGGAGATAGCTTTGGCAGTGCGCTCTCCCATGTAATCTGCGTAGTTAAACATTTTCGTCAGCTTTCCGTAACGCACGCAAGACCCGTAACTTGTAACCAGGAGCATCTTACCTTCGACAATCGGCTTCCCCTTCTTCTTACTCGGCTTGAAGATTTTAATAGTTGGGAAGCCCTGAACTCCATACTCTCCGCAGGTTCTCTTATTGGTCTCCTCATCACAATCAATCGCCGCAACCTTCACGATTCCCTTCAAAGACTCTGCAAGCTTCGCATAGCTTGGCTTTAGTTTCTGACAATGACCACACCATGGGGCAACGAATCTGTACAAGATGTTAGACGCGACAGGAGCTTCGTTTAAGAGGAATTGAGTTCCTTACGCGACAACCTATTTCGGAGGGGTAATTAGCTTTAGCTTTCGATATGAGATCATGAGATAGGGAATGGAACTGGAACTGTCATTGGTACTTACAGCAGCATTTCTAGAGTCCAAGATCTCCTTCTTAAAGTTGTTCTTATCCACATTCAAGACCGGTGAGTTCTTTCCATAAAACGCAGCATCTACGGATCCCCAAAAGAGGAGGGCAGTAACCGCAATATTCCTCAACGAAACCATTGTATGTAAATCCCAAAGACGGGGCTTTAAAAACGAAAACAAAAAAAACGAATGCAAGTGAGTTGAAGCTTCTCTCAAGCTTGATGCGCGTTGCGGGGCGTATGGACTGTAGTTGGTGGGATAGCTTTAGGGTGACTTGTGTAGGGTATGTAAGGGAGCTCTGTTAGCTCTTATGTAGTCAGGATCTGGCCAGTCTTAAATTCGCCTGGTGCCCGGTTCCGGTCTTGAGGCCACTCTGGAATGTTCATGATGGAAAACACGTGATTTTACTCCTTCCATCCAAAGGCTGTCCTCCTCCCCCAGCTAGGGGGCTTTAGCGTGGAAGTGTACGACGCGAGAGGAATCTTGGCGTTGTGGGATATTGCACGGGGTGCCCCGCAAACCGCTTGCTGTACTTCATGAGATGAGGCCCAACCGAAGTCATCGAGCCAGGGAATAAAATAGCTGCATCAATGATATCCTTTTTATCACCTCAGTCCTGACAAATATCTGAATTGAGATCGTTCTAATCTACCGGTTAATTTTAGAAGTACTGTACAGCTTAAATGATTAGTTATCTTGGCACCATATCAGCATCATGTTAAGTTAAGACTGAAACCTTCATGACACCTTGCCAACCATCAAAGGTTTATCGGTTCTTGATTTTGGGGTTATTTTTTCTGTTAGGCCGAGAATACAGAAATTGAAGATTATATTTTCCACAATAAGCGTATTGTACAGAATCCTTGTATATAGATATCTGTAATCGACGAGTAGTCCACATTATATTTTCCGGTCTCACTAGTCTTGATATTTACGGCAAAGTTTTGACAAGTTCATATAGAAAGCACATAACTTGGCAAAACCAGGGGTTATGAGAAATGTATCCCCAGAATCTATTAATCCACTCCCTCAATTGTAAAATAACACCATGATATCCGCTTCTCATCTCGCATAACAAAGCATATACAGTTTCACTACGCCATTACACATTTACACGCGGGTAAACATCGCACGGTACTTGTCTCCCTTCTCCCAGAACTCAGTCATCGTAATCCAACTTGCTGCCTCATAGTTGTGCAATCCAGCAAAGACGGAACCTCCGGTGAACACCAAGTGCTTTCTGTTCGGTGGGTCGTGGACTGTAGATTTGAAGGTCTATTTTCTCATTAGCATTATAATACTTAAACCGGTAATGAGCTTTGGTAAAAACTGACCTTCAATCCTTCATCGTTACCCTTGAGCACACGGGTGAGCCATAACTGCTTCATCTCCTTCTCCAATCTGCTTGAGAGACCGGGGTACATTGAAGTACCTCCGGACAAAACAATGTGCTTGAACAACTCCTTTCTGTTATCGATAGGTCCGTTGAAAATAGTCTCAAACACCAACTCAGAAATTCCAGGCTGCTCAACATCGATCAAGTGAGGCTGGAACAAGATCTCTGGTGCCTCGAAGCGCTCGGCACCGAGGCGAACAGTGCGTCCATCAGGAAGGGTAAAGTTCTCCAACAACACTGTAGTCTCCTCAGAAAGCTTGTGGTCAAGCTCCAAGTCGTATGAAATGTAGCAAAGCTTCTCCTTGATGATACGTGCGGTGTCGAAATCAGCAGTTCTGTTGAGGGCGTAACCACGGCGAAGAAGAAGGGCGATAAGCTGTCTTGTAATATCACGACCAGCGACACGAAGAGACTTGATATCCATGACGTGGGAAGATTTAACGGTTATGACGTGAGAAACACCGTCTCCCATATCAAGGACGGTACCGGTGTCTAGACCCTGGGCGTATAGAACAAGAACAGCCTGAGTCGCAATATGCACCGCACCGAACTTGTAGACCTCCATCATGATCCGACACATTTCTAGCCGACTTGCGAGGGGGTTGTTGGGAGGCTCAGTGAGGACGATTTTCCGCATATGATTCGTGTTTGGGTCAAGCTGTAGCTTCTCAAAGAATGTGTAATCCCAAATGCGCCGCATGTTATCCCAATCTTTGATGATACCACTTTCCATCTGTTGTTCTGTTATTATAGCTGTCGGCTCGAGGTAGGATTTTGTTGACGTACGGGATAAACGACTTCGAGGTTCGCGCGGTTCTCAACGGCCTCATCTCCAATCATGAACTGCTTTACAGCCTGTAGAGATTTAGCTTTTTGTCGTAGCTTTACGCTCAAGGGGGATAGCTAACAGTTTGGTCGAACATTTGTTGTCCCTGTCCCTTCTGTTCTTCCGCACGCATAATCGGTGTTCCAACACACGCGGGGATCTCAAAAAGAGGTGAATCATTTCCGGCATATCCGACCTTCAGGCTGAAAAAGGGTGTCAACGTGGAGCTCGCGGAAGCTTAGCTGGTGAGAAGCGTAGCGGGGAACATACGAACCGGTACCACCGTCGAGAACTATGGAATAAAGTTGTCAGCTCAGCTCTCAAAGCTCCACCGCGATCGGGGGTTGGGACCTATGGTTGGAAGGGTGAGTGTGTCGAACATTGTGAAGAATTTCGGGATGTTATGATGATGGATTGATGCTAGGTAAAGGTCGTGGGGAAGGTTGGCTATATCTATAGTTCCCCAGTGGCAGGTTGCAGGGGGTGACGACGTGAGGCTCAACTGGGCGCCGACATCGGGTATCACTCACTTGCGCTCAACGTGTCGACACCCTGAATATCTTCCAGCGTAACCTAAAGCAGGATTCACGTTCCAGAAACACTTAATTTAACCAAAGTCAGGTCTGGATTGCAAAATTATGTATTCTTCACCCGAAAAAACACTACAAAACGATATCCCAACATCGTATAAATCAATACTAAATGTCAATAACACACAAACACAAAGCCTAAACTTACACCCCATAAAATCCATCTTACTAACGAATGAGAGCTCGAGTAAGAAACCCCACTTCCACGGCGGGGTATCACATACACTAAAAAAAATCTCGACAACAATCCAAAATTTTCTCATGATCCATCTACACATTAATCCAATATACTCTCCACGACGTAACCCCACCGCGATGTCCACTATGCCTCACATAGTCCCACCCCTCCATTATCTTAGGAAATTTGCATCTACCCATCTTGCTTCAGCCGTTTTGTTCTATTTGGGTTGAGCGAATCATCCGGTAACCCACTTCGTTTGGTCCCGGGGAGGGAAATATCATTATCTTCTTGCGTCACACGTCGATGAGGATAGTCGAAAGTTTGTCCTTCGAAAGCACTTTATCCAAGGTATCAGTTCTGACTTTACCGCTTATGAATATTTCGGGGGAGATATGTATACTTCAATGACAACTTGGCGGCTTCATGAAAGTACGGATGTTCCAACGCTTGTTGGGCACTCAACCGTCTTTTCGGGTCGTATTCCAATAAACCTTGAAGAAGATTTAAACCGTGCTTATTCTTCTGTCCTATACTATTATACCACACTTCAAGGTTATTGTTGTACTGTTTGAAACTGGCTAGTTGGTGAAATTCAGGATTCTGCGCAACATCAGGCCATCGTTCTTTCGTAGGAGTTCCCAGAATTTCGATAATTTTCGCCATTTGGTTACGCTGAAAGGGAAGTGTTGACTTCTTCTCCATCTTTGCTTCTTCTCCCTTAAAGATTGGGCGGAGTGCCAACAATTCAGCAAAAATGCAGCCAACAGCCCAGGTGTCAATAGCGGTGGTATAGTGCTTACTACCCAACAATAACTCCGGTGCACGATACCATATGGTAACAACGACCTTATCACCAGTGTATAGAGACTGCAGCGGCTTATAGAATAGGCGAGCAAGACCAAGGTCACCAATCTTTACCTCGCCGGCAGCGGTGACCATGATGTTAGCAGGCTTAAGATCTCGGTGAAGAACCCAATTTTGATGTAAATAAGAAATTCCGTTTAGGAGTTGCCAGAGAACAGACTTAACAGTAGCTTCCGGAATTGGCCTGCGATCCGGAGTATGACTGTGATACTGAATAATCTGTAGCAGGTCGTGTTCGGCGTATTCAAAAACCATATAGATACACTTATCCTCTAGAATGATTTCATGAAAATGGATAATATTTTCATGAGACAACTCTGAGCAAAGCTGATATAAATTAGTCATACTTTAATTCAGAGAAAAAGGAATAGGAAAGTAAACGTACTGCCATTTCACGACAAGCCGACTGAGAAATTCCAGTGTATTGAATCACTTCACCCTCCTTATCCGGCTTGAATCTAGAAAATCCCGTCTTGTTAGTCATACTTAGCCGCACAAAAAAGTGCAGTTAACTAAGTAAAAATTCACAGACTTTTTAATTGCATATTCTCCTTTATTTCCAGCGATCTTGCTTTTGGCCTTATAGACGCGACCATAGGTACCCGAGGAAATAAATCCAATGATATGGTATTTCTCCAGTACCTTAACCTTACTTTGATAAGGGGGCATCTTTTCACGTTCGCGATCAGGGATCTGAGTAGTAGCGACAATGGGGTCTTCCTGGGGATCTGAATTGCTACCAGAATCGATATCTTCGTTGTGGCGCTTAGAAGTTCTCCGAAGGTTGAGCACAGATTCGCTAGCGACAGTATCCGGGGCCGAGGAAGTCGCTTGTAGTAAGGTAGGTGCTGAGTTCTGTTGTTGCAAAGCTTGCAAAGCTATTGTAGAAGGATTAGGAAGCGGTGGCGTTGTCGTCAAGTTCAACGAGGATGCTGCCGGTATAGATAGCGGTGGTAGAGGTTGCGGCGGCGGCGGCGGCGGATGTGCTGGCGCGGGATGGTGCAGCATCGCTACTTGCCTTGACCGGGCCTCGTTACGTGGAAGATATATATTTCAGATAGGGCGATGAGCATGCGACTGATCGTGACGATGATATATTAATGAGGCGGAAGTTATAGATCTGAGAGATGAGCTTTGGAATTCCGTTGTTCTTTTTCACTTGGAACCAACTATCTCTGCGACACCGAGATACGAGGGAATGTGCTTCTCATATGTTGCATTGAGGGCACGAAATATAGATGTAGTAACTGAGTGCGATCCTTCAAGGAGTCGATAAAATAAGCTTAAGCTGGGGATGTTTCAGGCCACAGCTCTCACGAGATGTCGCAGATCGATAGCTAGCCTGACGTCTGGCTTTGGCCTGCGAAGCTAGGACTGCCCTGTGGAGTACAGAAACGAATATCGGCGCCAGATGTTGGAGATGGTTGTAAGGCGTCGAATTAGAACTTCAATGGAAATATTTGCCTTGGAAGGTTTTCTGATAGATATATGTAAGAGAGCTTTTCGTGCGATGAAAATGCCTGAAACTGATATCACGGTTGTGTATTAAAAGGGAATGGTAGATGATCAGTGTTAGGCAGCTGCCTCGAAGTTGTTACATCGCATATGGCTTGTAGCATTTGTTGCACCGGGCTCGCTGAGCAGTGGGCACCCATAATAGAAGGTCGGAAGGAGACGTCAGAAACGTGGGCAGGACTCGTTGCAACATCGGCATGAATTCCTTGTACTGTTTGTTGTATAACTACAAAAGTTGTGACAAAATGCAATGTCTATGATGACTATTCTACGAGCAGATGTCACGTGGTTTTGTACCTCATCACCTCTGACGTGATGAGCTCGCGAGAAATTTCGTGCTACTGCAAGACCGTGAGATCTCGACCGTCGTAAGTGATGGCGCATGTCGCAGTCAGAATAAAGATCTCAAATGGTGTTTTTGACACAAATCATCATTGTGAGCAAGAAAGAATCCAAGAAAAGCAGGCTCTTGTGATTGAAAAAAAATTGTAAAACTTTGCACCAGAACGAAAAGATCCCATAAAACGCCAAAATTAACTTTGAAATATCCCAACCCGCAGAGTATGTGGCCGTATCAGAACGTGACCTTCGTCGGACTTTTTGAGTGCGAAAACGACATTATTCAAGAATTATGCATGAATGATTTAACAGGCTCTCTCGGCTACAGGACAAATGTAAGCTTTGTAACTCGGTCGAAGGACGTTAGGATGGTACATACGCTGCTGGGAGAGGAGGAGTCCGTGTCTACGCTTGAGAGTCACACGGTGCCTATATTGATAACTCGCGTTAGTTAGGCTGTTCCATTCCAGAAGTTTCCAATGGCATAAGAAAGAATTGAGTCGACTGGGTATCAGAAGGAACAATTGGATAAAATTTATAATTTGGAGTTAATCCTCACGGGTTTTTAGTTGCGTATTAGGAGAACCAAATATTCATCATAAGAGAACGACGGTGTAGGTAGTGTATGGAGTAGCGAAAGCAAAGCAATCGTGTAGAGTGTCATAGTACGGACCTTGAGTACTTGTCATCGGGAGAGAATCTGGCGGGGTGGGCGGACTTGGTGACGGCACCAGAGGAGGTGGTCTTCTTCAGCGTGTAGACGCGCTTTCCATTGGAGTCCAAAGTGTACATCAAATGCATGGTGGGCGATTGTGGGGTTTGTTGAACGTGATGCTGGGGGGAGAAAACGTGAAGCGGAAGAAAAGCGTGAAGAAAAGAAATAGTTTCGGCCAAGCCTTTTAGCCAAGCCCTTCATGGCTTAACAGGGGGTAACAATGCCTGTACTGCGGGTTTGGCGCAAGAGTACGGAGGGTGAACAGAGCAGCACCGCGCCTGTTAACAGTCCGCAACAACAAATCACGCAATACACCTTGAATACCGTCTATCATAGCTCGACCTACACCGATCGAATACAAGACGCGAATTTCCTCGAATCTTCACCGAAATACACACCAATGTCATCCAATGAGCCCGCTACGTCACCCAGCGCACGGCCATTAGAGCCGCAGGGTCCCAATGAACACACGTCCGGGGAACAGTCCGCCCCACGGAAGGAGACCGGGGATGAGGATCAGGTAGAAGTAGCGGCAGAAAAAGGCAAAGCAGTGTCATCGAAAGCCGACTCAGAAGACGAGAGAGAGGAAGGAGAGGAAGAGGAGGATGACTACGAAGAGGAGGAAGGCGAGGAGAGGGAAGACCATTCGAACCCTCCATTACCTCCTGGACCGCCACCAGGAGAGTCCACCGAGCAGGATGACGGATGGCAGCCAGTATGGGATGATGCGTATGGTGCCTACTACTTCTATAACACTATCACTGGCGAGACGACATGGACAAATCCACGAGTACCAGAAGCTTCCGTTGAAGTAATAGGCGGTGTGATGGACCACACGTCGCCTTCATCGGCTTCATATAACCCGCTGCAATACAACCCAGCAATACATGGCGATTACGATCCGACGGCTCCTTATGCGCAGGTACAAGAGCCTGTAGACGAGTCCGCACAATACCAATCGGTGGCAGCTTTCAACCGATTCACTGGAAAGTTTCAGCCATCTACTTCTCGACAGGTCCCAGAGAACTACAATGATGAGAATAAGTCAAAGAGACAAATGGAGTTTTATTTTGATGTTGATGCGGCGGCTAATAGCCATAACGGAAAGAGTCTTAAGGCTGAGAGGCAAACAAAGAGACTCACCAAGAAAGAACTTAAACAGTTCAAAGAAAAGCGACGAGCACGGAAGGAGGAGAAACGAAAGGCATGGCTGAAAGATTAAGGCGACCACTTAATTACAATGTGTTTCAGCGGTTGTTTGTTGTGTACAACAGGTTCAATTTGGATGATGGGCGATAGTATTGAGTTTAGGGGACATGTGTTTTTTTACAGGCGTTTATTATTTCTTTGGAGAGCTTTTGTTAAAGTATGGGGCAGAATGCTGTTTAATTAGCATCTTTTTCTGTTACGATCATCCTTTTTTACCTACAATTCCTAGTTTCATTTGGTTCGCTTTTCAAGAGCTGAATAAGTTAAACCAAATATATCACGTTGATCATTTGTATGGTCGCTAAGATCTTCAGTAATTGCTGCGAAATGTGGAACTGAACAGATATTTTGTTGAAAACACAGTATCCTATTTATCTGAGTTTTGCCAATAGTATATATATACATGCAATGCTATCCCAGAGTACTAGTATAAACAATCCCAAAACACCAATAGACTACTATTACTCGGAGCTATTGTAATCTCGTACATACTCTAATGACTTGAACAAAGATATTGGTCCTTCCAATATTCGCAAAAGCAATTACCTACCTCCTGTAAATATTATGAGGTGGCGGTTCTCGATCACGACTTTGACTCCTATGCATGCCTCCTGGTCCACCGTAGCCTCTCTCACCACGCTCTCCACGATCTCTGTCAGGCCCTCTGTCAGGCCCCCTATCTGGACCTCTATCCGGACCTCTATCTGGGCCTCTATCTGGACCTCTATCCGGGCCTCTGTCTGGGCCTCTACGATCGCCCCAATCACCTCGATCGCCTCTGTCCCTATCGCGACTGACACCACGGTCCCTATCCCAGCCGCCGCGATCGCCTCTTCTATCCCCGTCGCCCTCACGGTAAGATGGGATGTAGGTATCCCTGTCACCACCACCTCCAGCACCTCCGCCTCCAGGGCCTCCACGGGGTCTGCCCCCTGGACGACGATCTCTGTCACGATCCGGTGGTCCACTCATACTTCTAGGAGGAGGTGGAGGCAAGCCTGGATCTCTCGGATGCGGGTGACCTGGCCCATCCATAGGTTTTGACCAAGGTGGCCTATGTTCCCCAGGGCCTCGGTCGCGGTGCGCTGGTGGTAAACGACTGCCATCGTGAGGCATTCGATCATGCGGAGGCCTTCTATTTGTCCCATTGCCATTCCAGTCATTTGGAGGACGTCTATTTCCCCCTCCATTTGTCCACATTGGATCTCGCCAGTCTTGCTGTGCGCCGTTTGGACCCCCGCCAACACCTCCACCAACTGGTGCAGGGGGCGGCCCACGGTGTCTATTCGTTTTACGATCGAGCTCGTGACTGTCGTTGAACTTGGGGACCTCGCCAGGTTTGAGGGGTAGTGGTTCGCAACGGAAGTATTCATGCTGCAGGGCATCGATAGCATTAATTCTCTTAACAGGGTCGAGTTTTAGCAGCTCCGATAGTAAAGCTACACCCGGACCACCCATCCTATGGAGGTATTAGCTTTACTTGAATGAAAAACGCAGTCAAGATACTGACTTGCTGTGCTGCGCTTCAAGCGTTCTCATGAACGTTGTGTTCTTGACGTGCTCCCAGTTGGGAAGAACCTGTGCCCGAGGCATTGTTTTTGGTGTTGGCGATCCACAGAGCTTAAAAATCCGCACCAGTTGGTCCATGTCACTGCTTCCTTGGAGAATAGGTTTTCGAGTGTACATTTCGGCGAACACGCACCTAATAAAATTAGCATTTAGAGCGTTCAATGTACCTATGATTCAAAGTCTTACCCAATACCCCAAAGATCAATCGCTGTGGTATATCTCTTCTCACCCAATAAAAGTTCCGGAGGCCGGTACCATCTAGTGACAACACAGTTGGTGTACTCTCGCTTCGCTTCTCCACCACCGCCACCAGCAACTGGAACATCCTCGTCATATATGCGTGCGAGACCGAAATCTGCGATTCTAAGAATACCGCGGTTGTCGATCAAGAGATTGGCAGCTGCAAAATTGAAGGTTAGCAAAGACATGGATTGGTACGGTAGGAAGCTCGAACCCTTCATATCTCTGTGAAGTATGTGCTGGCCATGTAGATACTTGGTTCCTTCCAGTAATTGCATAAGATAGCATTTTACCAAGCCGTCACTGAAGTTGACATCCTTATTCTCTAACAGACCGGCTAAATCGTGCTCCATGTACGGTGTAATCATATACATAGTTCCGCGCGGACCACGGGTGCCTATTATATTTGTTAGTTGCTGAACTCCATTCAACTACAGACGTGCGGTAAATTTACTCTGTCTCCGTTCAACAGCCATTTCAAGAAGCTCAATGATATTTTGATGCGAAAGCAGCTTGAGAATTTTTATTTCCCGAAGCGCCGTAATCGGAAACTATTTCTCGCGAATTAGGACATACAGAAGAACAACGGAAGTTGAAGACACATACCCCATCTTCTCTAGCATTGTGGATGAGAATCTTCTTCAGGGCAACAAGCTTTCCGGTGCCCCTATGACGCGCTTTGTGTACTTCTCTGTATGAGCAGCAGTGTGGTTAACATTTCGGTCGCAATCGCGTTTGAAAAGATTCAGTACAAACCCAAAGGTTCCTTCTCCAAGCTTCCCTTGTAGGTCATAAGCTCTTATTTGTTCACATCCTTGGAATCGTGGTTGTCCGTGGGGATTTATAGCCAAGGGTTTCTTTCGAGGAGGCTCCGACGTCAGCGGACCTGGGCTATCCCGCTTCATGGTCATAGGTGAAGCCAGCGCTGATTACAAGCGCGTGGCTGTTTAAGGATGTTGTTGTTGTTGGCGGAGGTGGTAGAGTATGAATCTTAACCGTGGTGAAAGTGGGTGTCGTTGTTTGTTGTATGTTTTGTAATGAAGTTGGAACTTTTGACACAAGTTGGGGTCGGTTGACGCGGAGTGCACGCAGCTCGAATGAGCAGTGAGCAACTAGTGGCCTGAGATCGATCTTAGGTCGCCGCCAAGCATAGTTTCATAACTCGCCTGTCGCTGACGTCTCATTCACCAAATCTCTCATGTTGACTTATTGCTTAAAGAATACAGCTGGAACGCACAAATCTTTACATTTCAACTGCGCTCAAAATTGTGATACATAGGGGGTTATCATAGGGTTAGATACGCTTGAGCGCCTCGTGTCAAAACCGTGCACATGTTGGCAATGAAAGGTTACCTCTGTATCATGTGCTCCAATATTTGACAGAGTAGTAGTATAGATATTATGAACCATTACTGGTATTTTCGGAAGACCGGTATTGCAGATCACACAGATAAACAAGATAATTATTATGCAAAAATTCAGGGAAAGTAATTTTGTATTTTCTAAGCTATGCCGAGAGGTTCAACTCAAATTTCAAATCTAAAAATATTCTTCCTGTCCACCGTTATATTGAAATCGCAACATGTGAATCCCAACTGCAGCTAAGTTTTACGACTAAACTCGTAATTATGTCACTATGAGATGCCATGATCGCTACCGCGTTGTATAATCCAACAGTAGTTGTGATGTTCCAACCCGGCAGGATACTCCATGGTCTTCAGTGCTGTTTCAGGTTGGACGTTTTCACGGTTGTCAATATATAGAGACCTAACGAAAAAATGTAAGCACTTGTTCGTTGAAATAAACCGAAATCAAAAATGTAAAATAGATGAAAGCCTCAGAGTAACTATGAAAAAATAGAGCTTCAGGTTGTCGGTATGGATAGCCAAGACGGCATCCTGTTCCGTCAGGATCTAATGGGATAAAATATCCTCATAGGCCAGGGAAAATGGGAATATAACGAAGATTGTAGTTGTGTGTTGGCACGTACCATTTCAAGTCTGCTGTTATCCGTTCCGAGTGTTGACCTCGAAGTAACAATTCATCAGACTCAAGCCTGCACCTGACGTCTTTGCTGATGGGTTGATATTCCGAGATTATATCGCATGGTTGAGATGTAATTGAGACTGCGCTCATGTTGGCGGAACTGTGTGTTGATTCATGGCGAACAGGAGTTGTGGTGGATGAAGGAGAGATGAGATGCGCCGGTGAGGGGATGAAGAAAAAACGCGTTGGAAAAAGTCTTGCCTGTCGGGCAAAAAGTGCGCTAATTATGACTGACGTAAAGTTACCCGGATTGCCAATGTTCGGGTGGCAGCCGATTGGAAAGCGGCGAAATGATGTCACGTCAGCATCGGTGGTAACTGTCGACTACAGATACCCGGCCGGAAGAGCACATCACAGATTCAATCCATGATGGTTCCAGATCACTTTGATACCACTGTAGAGTGCACGGTACTGTCCACACCTCAATCTTTCGCTACATACATTGAATATTGGCCCTCATCTAAAACGTCAAAATACAATGTACGCCGCTAATATGGCCAACTACAGCACACGAGCCGCATACATATATTGCAGCAGGGTGTAACCGCCCCAAATGGCCCAGTTAGAGAGTTTCGGTTCCGGACCTAATTTATTTCTTTTAATAGTCCTGAAGCTTGTCACTGCAGCAGCGTTGGGCAGCGGGCTTTTACCGAAACTTTCGTGACCAATCCCTGAATTCGCATGATCTTTCATGAGTGGTGGTCGGTAGATCCTAGTGATTAAGCGCCGTGTTTCAACCCTCATCGCTCCGGCCCACCGCCCTACCAGTTCACCATAAATCGCACCACAGAAAATAAAGCATGTCGATTCATCTGCCGCTCTGCTATTCCGACTGTGGTTTCGATCCTACTTTAGCGAAAGGATTAGCGTAGGGATATTTCGCTGGCATTTCACTCATTGTGCTATAGCCATGCCAGGGTTGAAATTCAATGAAGAATGGGCTCTAACCCCCATCATGCATAGCAGACCCGGAGGAGGGTAAGGTTTCAATGTTTGACGCGGTATGCCAAACAACTATATAGAATGGCCAGTAGCCATTCGAATTGAATTTTTGTGATTGATTCACACTACGTCAATCCACAGTTCAGAACCAACCACTCGCTTCGGTTTCGTTTCTTTCTTTCTTTCGCTTTTCAATATACAGCTGGCTGTCTTTGTCCTTTCGACTTCTTTATCTGCTGGTCATATTTGCAAATCTCTATTCTTCTTCCAAATCATCAAACATGCACATCAACATCATCCCATACCTTCTGACGGCAGTGTTTTCTTTAACAACCCTCGCAGGGCCAGTCAAGGCGTAAGATTAACAGCTCTACCCTGTTCGAAATCTTACTAACTGTCGACCAGCAGATCACAACCATTGCATAATGAAACTACTTCATCGGTGACATCAATAAAGATACATCCCGAATTTTTCCCCGGAGCCGGATACTCCACGCCAGTCATACCAACCCCGACATCATCCGATGCTTCTCCTGGTCCAACGTATGCCCCTAATGAAGCTGTAGGAAATGTATTGGCATCAAACAGAGTGGTCGCTCTGAAGAAGAACCAGGAGTTCTCAAAACTTACGGCCAACTCTCCTTGTGATGCCGCAGATCCTCTCCAGATCAACGCCTGTGTGAACGGTACTTTCATGCGATGTACTGATGGAGTATACAAAACCATACTGGAGTGCACAGCACCAGCAAAATGCTTTGCTCTTCCTCTGGAAACCAAGGAGGGGCTAAGTGTCGCCTGTGTGAGCGCTGGTGACGCCGCTTCAAAACTTGGAGTCGAAGTCTCAGAGTTGGAAAATATTATCAAAGGTGCACCGATACCAACTTCTCAACCCGCGTCAGCACCGAATGGTCCTTCTTCAAGTTCAGCTGCAGCGCCTCCGGATTACAGGGCACCTCAAATGCCAACAACTCCGGTGGATTCGCCCCCAACTGCTACCAGCATCTTCGGCGCCCCACTCCCAACTGGATTGGCTTTACAGAATCGAATCCTCGCATTACAGAAGAACCAAGAGTTCCCTACAATGACAGCGGATATGCCCTGCGATCAATTCAATGATCTCCGGCGTGATGCTTGTATTAACGGAGCTTATATGACATGCAACATGGGAGTCTACCGTCTTGCCGTCACCTGTAACGAACCATCGAGATGCTTTGCTTTTCCCTTACAAGATAGAGCTGGTTTCAGCGTTACATGTGCGAAAGTTGATGAGGCAGCATCAAGGCTCGGTGTTGGAGTGGATGAGCTGGAAAAGATTATCTCTGGAGGCCCAATTCCAACGGTGTTTCCAACATCTAGTTCTTCGAGTACGGTTATTCAAACATCGTCAGCACTCCCAACACTTCCAGCACCTCCAGCACCTCCTTTGCTCACTATGATTATCAGTTTTCCTTTTTCGAGCTCAACTGTGATACCGGTCCCATCATACACAGCTCCAGCTCCGGTTCCTTCAGCACCGGCTCCACCAGCACCGGCTCCTTCAGCACCGGCTCCTTCAGCACCGGCTCCTTCAGCACCGGCTCCTTCAGCACCGGCTCCTTCAGCACCGGCTCCACCAGCACCGGCTCCACCAGCACCGGCTCCACCAGCACCGGCTCCTTCAGCACCGGCTCCTTCAGCACCGGCTCCTTCACTACCGACTCCTGTAGTACCGGCTCCATCAGTTCCGGTTCCATCAGTTCCGGTTCCATCAGTTCCGGTTCCATCAGTTCCGGTTCCATCAGTTCCGGCTCCATCAGTTCCGGCTCCTTCAGCACCAGCACCAGCTCCAACAACCACCAGCCCAGAGCTAGCTATCTCTACCAGTTCACCAGTCAATTACCCCACACCTGTCACCCCAACAGCTGTCTCAACCACATTAGCCAGTACTCTTCCCATCACCTCCGCCATCACCAACCCAGTCCTCACCGGCAACCGCGAGCTGGCGATAAAAAAGAACAAAGCCTTCTCCCGTCTGATTCCGGATGTTCCCTGCGTCGAATCCGATCCTACACAGCTAAACGCCTGCATCCGGGGCAACTTCGTGCGGTGTCAAAACGGCAAATACAAACCCATAGTCTCCTGCGACTCACCGGCACGCTGTTTCGCCCTACCACTCGAGACGAAACCAGGCCTAATGATAGCCTGTGTCAGCTACGTCGATGCAGCCCAGAAAATCGGTATCAGTGTTGCCGAGCTAGAGGATATTGTCGGTGCGAAGAACCCGGCTACTTCTGTTCCTGCACCGACGTTTTTGTCGGGTACGAGTGATGGGACGGTGATTCCTCTGCCGACTGGAATGCCGGATCCGAGACCGAGTTTACCGCCGGTGGAAACTTATGCTCCGGCTCCGGGTGAACCTACTGGGACTTCAGTTGCATCGACAGGCACACCTGGAACAGCTCCGGTTGAATCTACGGGAACTCCAGCCCCTCCAACAGATACCTCCACCCCCATTCCAACCTCGGAACCCACACCCTCACCCATTCCCACTTCTCCAGTCCCACCGTTCCTTCCCACCGCTCCAGCTCCCGAGGTACCAACCTCCTCCACATCCCCCGGCACCCCAGCCCCAATGCCAACCCGAACCTTCCACGAAGCCCTACCCTCAATTCCCAAAGCCACCTCAAGTCCAACCCCAAGCACATCCTCCATAATAACCAGCACCTCAATCGTAATCTCCACCTCAACCGTAACTGCAGGTGATGTTACCACCTCGATGATATTTGTGACTGTTACGGCTCCTCCTATGGCTGTGGAGACGAGTTATGTTACTGTTACTGCATCTGCACCTGCGGCACCTGCGTCTTCGGTGCCGACGGAGGTGGCGACTAGTGTTGTTTATTTAACCTCCACATCTATGGTAGCTCCAGTGGTAGAGACTAAGACACAGACGGAGACAAAGTCTGAGACAAAGACGGTTATCGAAACCATGACCATGACAACTACAGCTACAGCTACGACGACGGAGAAAGTTCTGGAGACAAGTATGGTGTACGAAACGGAGACTAGAACTACGACTGTGACGGAGAGTGCACCGGCTTATACGGGGGGTGTTCCTGGAGCTCCGGTTGTGATTCCGATTGGGAATTTATTTTAGTTTGGTGATGAATGGGGGATGACGGAAAGGATGGGGATGGGGATGGGGATGGGGAATGATGGGGATGTAGGATATGAAGCTAGTGAGATGGGAAATGAATATTTGGGGAGGGAGGGTGAATGGAAGGGATGGAAAGCTTGGGCGGGGATGGGGGGTAGGGGAGAGGGGGAAGAGGGAGGAAGGAAGGAAGGTAAAAGGCAGGAGAAGCAAAGGCGGGGAGGAAGGATAGGTCCCATATCATAAAATTAGATTCGTATTAGATGTAGATACAATCAATAGCCATAGAAGGTCGAACTCTAAAGCAGAATATCAATCAATTAATCTAAGTCATGTTATATCACTCATTATGAACCTGGAGCCTAAATTTAATCATAAATATCACTCGGGAAACTTGCTCATGTCTATTATTAGAAATTTCGAAAAAGAAAGTACCAAAAAAATGAAAACAAGGATAAATTCCAGATGTAAAATATCTGTCATAAATAAAATTCCTGAAGAGAAGATACTCCCAATACCCAAAAGAATTACCTCTATGTATCCCATTGTGCCCTATCCCATGGATAGCAACTCCTTGTTTGTTTGTATGCTTGTATGTATGCATATCCTAGAGAGCGTAGGAATATATTATGAAGCTTCTTCTAGAATTTGGAGCAGCAGGGTTTTCATATCGATATCGATATCTGATATCTGAGCATCTAGGGACAAAGTGGGAGGAAACAGCATACAATCCTGGTAAATTTGTACTGTAACACCTACAGAAGCCATGGTATTTACGAACTCTAAACCTAAATTTCCCTGGGGGCAGGAGGATACGGGGGAAGAAGAATTTTTTCAAGGATTGTTTTATTGCAATATTGATAATGTCACATTGCTCCAATACTGTCTTTGTGGATATATAAATTGAGGGCATGGATCTATTACATTCGTAGATCGTTTTATTGATTAATCAATCCTCTGTCTTCATTTTACTTAATCCCACCACCACACCCTGTCACCCCTCAATCGCGCCCGCTCACGCTTCCTCACACTCCCTCCCATCTTCCCAACCTCCCCACGGTATCCCCCACATTCCTAACCACACACAACCTCTCCATTCTATCTTGCCCATCACACCACCACCTCCCCCAAGCCAATCCCCCCAACGCCACCGCATGCCCCTGCGTAAGCGAATAATTCCCCGTCGTAACAAATCCGACCAAGTTTTCCTCCCCAGGACACTCCGGATACGTTTCCATCCCGGCCTCAACCACTCCCGCCTCCGTTTTCTCAAATTTCTTTCCCCCCTTCGATTTCTGTATCGCCGCAGCCAACTTCCTCCAAGGATGATCCGGGTTGCTTGGTATGCGGTAGATACGTGCACAGTCTTTAGGTGCGCCGCGGTGGAGGAGGGTGATTTTTACGGTGAAGATAGCGGATGCGAGGGTGGCAGGAGAGAGGGAGGTAAGAGGAGGGGGAAGATGCGGATTGAGACGGAGGTAGGCGGCAAGGAGTGGGGTGGGGAGGTACCAGTAGGGCTTTGGGGGTTGGGGAAGGTCGATGGTTGTTGCCATGATGGTGTCTAATGAGACGCCGCCTTCTTCTTTATCTGCATCTTCGGCTTCGGTTTCAGGCATCAAAATATCCCAATCACACCTACTCCAATCCCCGACTTCCCCTCTCTTCCCGGCAATTTTGATAGCGTCGTAGTTAAGCCTCTTCTGCGGCGGCCTCTTATCCCATACCTCCTGTCTGGCTTGTTGCTCCTCTACCGCCCAAGTCTCCCCCGCCATCGTCCCCGGAAAATCAGCCGGAAACCACGGGGTGGAATGATCAAACGCCACCTCTCTATCCTCCTTCACACCCCCGAATCTTATATTATGATTCTGCTGTAAACAATACCAAACCGGGCCAACCCATTTCCAAGGCATGATAAGATGCCATTCTCCGGGTGCTGTACCATGACGACAGGTGTGGAGGATGATAGGGATATTGGGATCATTGGCAAGAGGAGTTGGGTATGTGCCTGGAGGGGAGTCGGATTTACGTTTGTTAATCCTCTTTTGTGATGCTTGAAGCTTGACAGAGTGGACTCTGATGGTGGGGTCTAGCAGAGTGTGAGGAGCTGGGGAAATTGGCCAGGTGCTTTGCAAGGTTGCCAGTTTTTGGGCCTGCTCTGCAGGGGTGAAAGGTAATGGTTCTAGGCGAGGGGGGAAACGCAGGCGGGGATCGGTGATGGAGAAGCCCAGGACGAAATTTGGAGGTAAGGCGGCTGGGTTAGTGAGGCCGCGGAGGTTTTGGAAATGAGTTTCAGTTTCTCCGGATGGGTTGGAGGGGTTAAGAATTGTAATCAAGGCGTCGGTTGCAGAAGGACCAGTGATTTTGATGCTGCCGAGTTCGAAGCGGAGGTCATCGAGGTAAACGAGTTTGGTGGGGGTATTGATGGTTGCTACTACAGCTTGGAGCTGCGACCAGAGCTGGTGGAAGGCGGAGGGGTGGAGACGGATGAGGACACGGCGGGGAGTGTCGACGGCCTCAGATTCGCAGGGGCTCCAAATAATGGTAACTGGAGCAATCGGTCGGGTAGGATAATGGCCGACCTCATAAGCCCAAACTTCCTTTACCCTTCTTCCTGCGCGGATCTTCTTATCCCCCGAACCACCTGGACAAACCGCTTCCAGAACTTTCACAACCTCTTCCTCAGGCCCTCTTACTAGGACACTACTCCAGTAACTCATATCCCAAGCCACACCTCCACGCTTTTCCACAGCTCGTTGAGTGCTCCTAAAACACTTTTCATTCGGACTTTCCACCACCGCAAACCTCCACCTAACCTTCATATGGGCCCTTTTCGCATGCCAAACATGAGTCGGTAACCAAGTTTTCCCCTTCTGTCTCTTTCTATACTTTGAATGAGCTCTCGGCGGTAGCCTAAGCCCATCCTCATCCTTGATCAACCGTTCCACAACCTCCTTCTTCTTCGCCATCTTCTGTAATTTCTCCGCCGTTTCCCTTCTTAAATAATCCTTTCCCGACTTCTTCCTCCTTCTAAAAGTATGAGTAGGAGTATTATCCTCCTCCATTTCTCTTTTCGCTCTTCCCCTTAAATGTTTCGGAACCCTCTTTGCATTATGAGCCGCAGTTCTTCTTCTAAGTTCTCTTGGGACACTTTGAAAAGCCCGTTGCTTTAACGCCTTTTTAGAGGTATCCATAGACCGTTGTAACGCCGAGATTTCGAATTTCCGACTACTGATGAAGCTGGAAACATTTAAGAGGCCGGTTTTGAGCTCTGGAAGGGTGGTTTGGGTGATGATGGAGCGGGCTTGTTGCACCCGCGCGCGTTTGAAGGCTGCATTGGAATTTGTGGGGGTGGTGTCGAGCGGCCGCTTTTTGGAACCCGGGGTGGGGTTGTTATTGGGTGTCGACATTGCGGAGGTTGAGGTTGAGGTTGAGGTTGAGGTTGAGGTGCGGGGCGGTGGGCTGGTGGGTTTTCGTGAAGCGAAATATTTTGGCGTCGCGAGGCACGTACCGGGATGTTCCGTCTGTCAAAACTACTTGCATGATTAGCGTCGGTTACGTCACGTTTCGCAGGACGCAGTAGCAGAGTTTAATTGTCGGACTATAAATGTTATTGGAACAATTAAAAATGATCAGGCGGATTATCAGAAATAAAATAAAGTTTTTCTCCAATGAAAGTCAGAAGCAGGTAATAAAAAAAACCTCACTGGTTCAACCGTCCTTCGATAAAACTCCACCCAGCTCACTTGATTTGATATATAGAGTACATTTCCAAACAGAAACATGACTAGCCACGCTACCCTAGTACCCATATAATAATATCGTTACGCTTTCCACTAATAATAACATAAGTAAAAAAAAAACCCTCCCATGGTAGTAATACGCCCGCAAAAAATACCACTGATTATAAGCACAATACTAAAACTGAAAAAAAAACCAGCCCAAAAATCACGCTGCGTAAAGAAGTAAGGTTAAGTAGAAGAATGCAAGGGTACAAGAACAGAGGTCGTAAATGAAGAAGTACGGTAGAGCTCGAAGAGAAGTGTTGGGGTTGACGGAGGTTGAAGGTAGGTCTCAACAGGTCGGACGAGAAGACAAAGATGGTGGTGGTGGTGGTGGTGGTGGTGGCAATCGAGGTGATATTGAGAGCGATCATGATGGCGGTGGAATCCTATCACGTGCCATATTATATTCGACGGGATATCTGCGGTAGCACATGTCAGCTTGTGTTCCTCATCTGAACTAAAAAGAATCTGGGCTGAGCTAAAATGGGTTTTCGGCTGAATTGAAGTTGTGAAAGATATGTAGTGGGATGGCGTAGATTGAGATGACATACTTTCTTTCGGTTTTCTGCTTCAATACCCTAAAAGTCCATGTCAGTATGTAATTCTGATAAGCACATGGGACGGAATAAAACTCACCGAACTTTCCGGTGAACATAATCCAAGTCCGCCTTCACTTCCTTGGCAATTTTCATGCCTTCCACAAAGCTGCGTTTGGTCTCGGCTAGTCGGGCTTGCGCTTCTTCTTGTAATGCAATCAACTCTCGAGTTTTATGGTTTAGCATGCCGGATCTGTAGGAGTAGATGTTAGCATTGGTTACCGTCAATCCCATAGCTCCTGTTGGTACCGCACTGCGGCATCACACCATTCCCCAGCTTTGCTTGCTAGGCTCTAACCCTTGACCCAAACTTCCTATAACTTTTTTCTGCTTATTCGGGGTAACCTACGTCTGAGCCTGCACAACCAATCCTCTATCCAGTACCAACGGATCAAAAGCCTGACCTAGCCGCTCCGTTAGGAGCTCCAGCATGTCACCCTCCTCCTCTCCTTCATCGCCTTCCGCGCTGCCCGCATAACTGGAACTGGATATAGAAGATGTGCTGATACTCGGAGCTCTATTGGTATAGCTGGTTGCCGGGGAAGTAGCGTATGGTGAAGGAGTTGAAGACGTTGTAGAGTAGGTTGCTGGATGTGGGTGTGGGTGCGGTTGATGTTTCAGGGAGTCGTGATGAGAAGGAGGGAGGCCTGTGTAGCTGGGTGCTCGTGGTCGTGTGTAGTGGGTATCCCTATGGTCGCGGTGTTCTCGGTGATCGCGGAGGTCGCGGTGGTCCCGATGCTCCCGATGCAAGCTCATGACGATGCGATAGCGAGGTGAGGTTGGAATAGGGTTTGGTGAGCGGAGGTATAAACTAGAGTCGCGGTGATCGGCGCTTCGAAAACTAGCGATGGGAGCTCTGAGAAAACAGAACAGCTACGAATTTGCGAACGGATCCGAGCAAGAGAAGAGATAAGTTGGAGCTAGAAAATTAGGAGTATGACGAACTAGCCAATAGATAAAACTCAAGTTACAGAGATAAAAAAAATGCAAGGAAGAAAAAAAAAGCCGACCACAGAAACGAGGCGATGAGGAGAGCTAGCTGTGCCAGTAGCAAGCTTCGAATAGACAGGAACCGTAGCGATATTAATGCCTAGCTGGCTGATTTGAACCACACCAAAGCTGTCAAATGCTGATGGTTCAGGAGGAAAAAAAAAAATAGTGGCCGATGAGGACGGTAAAGCCGACTGTAACTGACAATTCCTTTTCAAGGGGTTGACGCGATAACTAAAGCCGGGCCGTGAAGGTCGGCCAGCTCATTCACTGGGATTCTTGGAGCATCGTCCTGCGGGGTGAGACGAGGTGTACAGAAGGCGACTCAGTGACGGGGTAAGGGAGTCTTGAAGCCGATTAACTCGAAAGGAATTGTCCAGTTTGGTGGGTGTGTAGAGAAGACGATGCGGTAATGCGGGCAGGCGGAAGGGACCCACCCATCGACCTGGAAAGGTTACATATAGTTATCCGCCGGGGCGATGTCTCGAGACAGGTGTGAGCACGAGCTGGGGAGGAGCAAGCGATTGTGGAGGAGAAGCTTGAAAGTGGGCGTACAGACTGGGAACAGCCAAACAGGATGAGTACAGAGAGACGACGGTAACTGCCTCAGGCGTCTGGGGTTCCCCGAGAGCGGTGACCGAGGGTCAGCTCCTCGAGTGTCTCGAGTTTCTTGATATCTTGGGTTCCTACATGCTGCACCGAGTCATGCAAAATATCCAATCGTGGGGACTATGCGACTCCACTCCTCCTGCTTGCTGCCCCTGCGTGCATTGAAAGCGAACAGCTCGAGGAATTTGCTTCTGGAAAAATATTCACGCATAGTATTAGGTTTTCCAGGATTCCAATGCCAGCAGACTGCAAAAGAAGCTTTTCCCCCACTGCTCATGTACCCCTCCGTTAACGTGTCGACGGTCTGCAGGTTCAAATCAGATAAACGATGCGCTGTACGTTTGATTTGCAACGTCAAGAAACACGTCAACGGTATCTGTTGAGGTTGGATTGTTTTTCTTTAATTTTTCTTATCGACATGACATAAAAGTTGCTTTTTCTTCTTCGGCGTCTGATCGATGGGCTCAGACCTTCCAAGCATATCGGTGAATCTCGATAGCTACTGGACGAAAACAGCCGGAGCTTTGAGCTACTTTTGCTCTTCTAACCTCTCACGAAACAAAAAGCATGAAACCCAAAGCTTGATCCCTTATCCCTCTCCTCCCCATACCTGACAACCGCTCAAGAGTACCAAAATATCCATCCTGATACTTACATGGCGGCTTCCGCCGGCTGCATTCATTGACTTTCCGGCCCACAGCCTCGGAACCCATTATGTCGTTTTGTATTCATCCATTTGCACCACCTCGACAGTTTAAAAAGCGGAATTGGTTCCGTTTGCAGGCGAAGTTCCTGAGTGGTTACATCCTGAAAATAAGGTGTGTGTGCAGCTCTATCCCTTTGAATGGGAATCTGGCAAGGAAGGCCATGCAAGTGGAGCGTGCAAAACAGCCGAGAAGGGAGAGTGCTGATCTGGGCTTACAACCCATATCTTGTTACCCTGGATAGTAGTTCGCAAAGGCTCACCGCACGAGTTATATAATTATTCCAAGAAAGTTTGGAACAGATTATAGATACCAGGGATGATGACGATTGGTGTGGTCATGGGAATTGAATGGAGTTTGACGGGATAGCCGATGAACTCTTGTCTTTCAAAAATAACAACTGTATCTATTATATAATTCAGGCATACTAAGCATCTGCCCGTTTGATAGACATGCAATTACCCTTTTGATATTGAGTGATATTCAATGAAGCAAAAGCTTACCCAAAGACGCTAGTGACCCTACCCGCATGTGCTCTCAACCCTACTCCATGGTCGCGACGTCTTGAGAGCGTCACTGGCGGCTCCACGCGAACATTCTGCGCAACACCAGAAACACGTCCATTCTCCATTACCTCCCACGCATCGGAAGCCCAACATGGCCGAATCATCTCTCGCTGCCGATTTACTTGCTGATTTCAACGACTCCGACGAAGAGGAGCTTGAAGAGAATGGTACTTCGATCTCTAATGATCTTCTCAGCGACCAGCCTAATAGCCGTCAATCCAGATCACGCGACTTGATGATGGACCTCGATGGGGACGAAGAAGGGGACGACGATGATGAAGACGAAGAAATGACGGGCACGGTTTTGCCGCAAGACAAAGGCGATCTATCCATCGACGATGACGAGGAGACAAGAAAGCTCAAGGTCGAAAGCATGAACTTTGGCGCTATGAACGATGTCAGAAGTGTCGCAAAGCTTATGAAAGTTTTGGAACCCGTATTGGAGGTCAGTAAAAAAATTATCCTCCTGCATAGCAAGACGTGTTCTGGCACTGACAATCATTAGGAAATCTCCCACTACCAATCCCTCCCCGCCGCCTCCGCCCAAGGAAACGTAGAAGACAACCCCGAATATAAGCTCCTCGTCCAATCCAACGCCCATGCAGTCTCCATCGACAACGAAATCATTCTCGTCCACAAATTCATCCGTGATCACTACGCCATTCGCTTCCCCGAGCTCGAAACACTCGTCGGAAACCCTCTCGACTATGCCAAGTGCGTTAGCATCATCGGAAACAACCTCAACATCAAGGACCTGGAAGAGCAGAATGGCCGAAAACTCAGACAGGTGCTCGATGGACCTACCTTGATGACTGTTACCGTCGAAGCTACCACCAGTGCAGGAAGGGAACTTTCAGCGGAGGAATTGGCCACAGTCCTTCGCGCCGCAGAAATGACCCAAGCTCTCGATGCCGCCAAGCGTACTATCACCGCCTATGTCGAATCTCGCATGAGCATCTTCGCACCCAATACCTCCGCCATCGTCGGTTCCCAGACCGCCGCGCAGTTGATTAACTTCGCCGGAGGTCTTCGAGGCCTAGCCGCAACACCAGCATGTAACATTGCCGCCCTTGGAAGCAAGCGTCAAACCCAGACCGGTCTTGCAACAAACATTGGAATCCGTCAACAAGGATACCTCTACCACTCCCCCGTGATCCGCCAAATCCCCTCCGATCTTAAGAAGCAGGCTATGCGTATCGTCGCTGCCAAGGTGGTTCTCGCATCCCGGGTTGATTTCTCCCACAGCTCCCCCGATGGACGCCATGGAGAGATATTGAAGGAGCAAGTCCTAGAAAAGCTTGAGAAACTTACCATTCCCCCTCCCAACAAAGGCCCTCGAGCTCTTCCGGCCCCGGATGACAAACCCTCCCGTAAACGTGGAGGACGCAGAGCACGCAAAGCGAAGGAGGCCACAGCCATGACAGATATACGGAAAGCCCAGAACCGCATGGCCTTCGGAAAGCAGGAGGAGGAAACAGGATACGGAATTTCCGACTCTACCAAGGGACTAGGAATGATTGGACAGCAACAGAGTGGTCGTATTCGTGCTTTACAAGTGGACCAACGTACCAGAGCTAAGCTTGGAAAGAATAATGCTGGTTGGGCTGGAATTGCAACTCCTGCTGGTGGAGCACAGTCAATGTTTAGAGGTTCTACATCACAGAATTCTGCACCGGGTCTAGCAGCACTTGGAGGAAGAAACCAACTTTCCGCTTCTGCTGGTGGAGCTTCAGGAACTGCTTCTTCCCTTGCTTTCACACCATTCCAGGGTATTGAGCTTATCGATCCTAAGATTATGATGGAGAGGAAACGGAAGGCAGCGGCAGAGGATGAGAGGTATTTCAGTGGAGGTACTTTCACGCAAGTGGGAAGTGGGTCTATGTTACCCCCGCCTAAGAAACAGGATATGGGTAAAGGGAAAGGTGGATTAATGATGCCGCCACCACTACCAAAGAAACAGTAGTTGATATACGCGGATGTTGAAAATGGGATAATAATTTAGAAATTTTGGGGGGTGTATCATAGATGGGTTGAGAGATGATGGGTTATGTATTTTGCAGTTACACACATTAGGTTGCAAGGCGTTTGGAATTTAAGATTTAATGAATCGTTTGGTTATGCATCACCAGTACTGCCTGGGAATTTTATGATCATCAATTCGTATTTGGTTAATACTTACGTAAAATGAGATAGGAGCTCTGAACCTCTTGGGTACCAAATTAGAGATTTACCAAACCATACAGACTATACTTGCAGGGCCGAGAGGTGCGGGGTTGCGGGGACATGGTATGATAATCATGGTGGGGTAGGTTGGAGTGTAGTAACAAAGCTGTGTACGTAGCTTTATTTTTCTTTTTGCGCCGAAGTGTTACGATTTATCAAGCGGTCCGTGCGCACTGCGGGGATTTATTTTCTTTTTCCCAGAAGTTACTTTTATGGTGGATCATATGTATACGGTGATTTTTTGCTTTTGCTTTTTTCGGAAATGGGATCGAGATAAGGCATATAGGCAGATGTCCCCGATGGGGGCGATAAAACAAATCGATTGGATGAATGGTTTTAGATGATGCCTACAGTAACTATCAGCCTGGTATGATACACTATAAACTGGAAATAAATACCTCATCACCGTTTCCATGGCGCTTTGACCTCTGGACTCTTTATACTAGGTCCTTGATTCTAGGTTCTGGTTATGTTATGATGTTATGTTGTGATGGTATGATGTTATGTGGTGATGTTATGATGTGTTGTTGTATCCAATTCAGCTTGGAGATACTCAGTAGTACAAGCATCGTTTAAGCATCCGATAGTTGTGATAAATGTCAAAAGGATAATCCATGTTAAAAGAATTTTGGTGAGGTATACAGTATAGTATGTAATGTCTTTATTGATAGTGCTGCCGTTTGTGCTGGATGGTAGAGGATGATCGGGATTGTGATGTTTGGCTGGAGGAATGGGGGGATGGGAATGCGCTGGGGGATTGGACATTCAGAACGATACGGAGAAGCTTATGCGGGAGAAAGAGGTTTGTATATGGGATAGAGAGCGATGGGATATGTAAAGAGGTAAGAAAGAGATTCTTCAGGTGCTCTGACTTCCGTGGGGTGGATTTTGTAATGTAATTGTTGTAATCCGGGTTTTAGATACTCAAGATTCCAGATCCAAAACAATCGGAGATTGCGGCATTGCTGAGTACCGTGAAGTTCGAATATGTGCAATTTGTTGGAACAATGGTTTATTGCTGTTCAAAGAAGTAGGTTATTGTTACCTAATATTCTCTTGACAAATCAGAAACGGTTTTATGATTTCAAGTTCTGCGTTCCTTATAAATACAGCGGATAGTAATGTTGATAATAGTGATGGCTAGAATTACGGGTTTGTGTTACTGAAAAAAGATAGCAGAGTTGGCGGTGTTGCAGTGGTGTTTTGTGAAATAGTATTTTTGGACAGGTGTGAGTTTTGCTTTCCTAGTTTGTGCTTAACACACTACGTGATTATCTATCCGGTGGAAGCAAGGTCACTTGGGACGTCAAAAGAAATACCCAGGAGATTCTTTTGTAGTACTAAAGATTAATGTAAGGAATACTCATTGCTCTTCTTGTGTATGAACTTTCAACATTGAGAATCAAACTGAGTGACAAGTCTTTATTCATAGTGCATCACTCGAATCACTACAAATCACCAGTCATGCATGATACGCAAATGATTTGTGTATAGTGGCACACACTAGGATTCTCATAGAGTAAGCCAGTAGAGTGACGTTTCAGGCTATAGAACTTGCTTTGAGGTACAGAAGGTACGTATTAACCACAAAACCTAGGCAATGGAAAGACGAGTGATAACCGTGGCAATCTTGATTTGATTTTTGATTTGATTTTAATCATACACCGTTCGAGGCCTTTAAGGCCTATACGGGAATCTAAATCCAGTTTTCCTGTCCTCGTGGTCGAAACCACCTAAAGAGGCTACCCTTTCTCCTGCTTCCCGTGACATCCCCCAAAAATAAGTAAAAACAGAAAAAATGAAAAATAGAAAATAAAAAATCCAACACCTGCCAAAACTCGAATAGTTCCCAGATTCGTCCACCAATTTCCCCCTGTAAAAACCAAAGAAGAAAAACCGTAAACAACCAAAAGACAAGTAAAGAAAAAAGTTACAAAGCATTCCTAAACACCTGGCCCTCCCACCCGTGCCTAAACATATCGTCTGCCTATCTCCGTTGCAGCCAAAAATTCCAAGATTGCTTTCGTGAGTCGATCGTCCCTAAAAAGATCCACCACTTTCAGCCTTCCCCTCGGCCTTCCCCGTCTCCCCCGTATTCGATCCACCTCTTCTCGGAGCGTTTTAAACTCATTTTTCCACCGAGGGCAATCCCCGAATAGATGGCCTCTGGTTTGGCGTTTGTCGGACTGGCACCACCAGCACCTGTCCGAGTCCTTTTTCTTTATGCGTACCAGATGGGTACCGATGAGGGCGTGGCCCGAAGCAAGCTGAAGGAAGACAGCTGCTCTTCGCTTAGGCAGGGAGACCAGCTCAGGGCGGATTCCCCACTTTTGTCGAGGGCGGAAGGAGCGGCTTTCCGCGGTGTGCTGACGGATCCAACGACGAGTGATGGATGATGACGTTTCCGTCGCTATGCGATTGAGGTGGGCAAGAGACGCCCAGGACGGGACCGCACAAACGGGGCCCTCGCACTTCTCCAGCATCAGGGAGTCACACCGATGCTTGGAAGCTTCCTTCGCCACCCTATCTGCCTCCTCATTCTCGGGGATATCGCTGTGTCTCGGAATCCTAACCGTGGCAATCAAAACACGTGATTCACCAACTAAAATACGTACCGCGTGAGTTATTATGCTGCGGACTACGCTATTATTTGTCTCACGGTGTCATCAAACTCTAAGGCTGTTATAGTTTAGCTCAAAATCGTCGCGATTGTTCAGCGACGGCAATCAATGTATATCGAGATCCTGGCACAAACATCGGCCTCTGTTCTGGCAATCATATTTTATCACTCGTGCTTGTCATTGAACGAATCCCAGTTTTGAATGCATTCAGTTTTTTGTTAATTCCCCTCCCCCGTTTCCAGAACGGGCCAAGTCATAAAAACTAGCTATAAACAAGAAAGAAAAAACCCCGTAAATTTTCACCCTTCTCCTATGCACATCCCTTGTAATATAGTCAACTTTAGAACCGCCTACAACAAGTTCGCAACCCACTGCGCAGCCGCTGCCGCATCAGAACCGTATTCCAAATGCGAACCAATAGGAAGCGGAATTCCCCGGCAAATAAAATCCCCAGTGCTGCAGAAGGTCTTGACATTCTTATTGATAGATCCTGGGAATGGTTGTCCATTGAATGGGTCACCGAAGACGACAACTCCGGCAATTTGATTGTAGATTGAGGAGGGGATCTTCGCTGCTCCTTTATGAGCGACTTGAGCTCCTTGGCTACTTTTTATCAACACCAAACTCGATGGTAGCATAGACGGACGGGGGAATTTACCTGTAGCCAGAGATAACGATCTTTCCCTTGGGGCATTGACGAGCTGCCCGTTGAATCAAAGAAGCCATGCTGTTGATTCCCTTCTGATCTCCACCGGTTAAGTAGCCGATTACACCGGCATTGTAGGGGTCTACACCCTGGACTACTACTCGGCTTGGTTCGATCTTTGAGAGTTCGTCCGCAAAACGGCCGCCGACAATCCAACCCATATTACCTGGCTCTGTTTTAAATTATCAGCCATACATTCTACTCCATTTAAATTCTATTTTGTTGATCAAAACGGGGTTTTCAAAATCAATGAAATATTGGGGCTTACCAAAAGTTCCCTTTGCAAATATTAAAATGATATCACTGCATTTTCCCGCGGTAATATCACTACGAGTCCAGAGTTGACGTTTTGCCAAAGAAGCCGTGTCGTCGATTGGAGCACCTTTTGATTTCAACCCCATCTTGAAGAGCTCGGCAATTGACTTTTGGGACATTTCGACTCCGTTAATGGTAGTGTTAGGAGCATCTAAGGCGTCGATGGAAGCATCAGGCTGAGCGGTGACTTCAGTCGTGGAGTCAAGCGGGGCTGCACTACTGCCGAGTGCGGCTGTAAGAAGAAGTGTGAGAGCGAAGTTAAAGAATTGCATTTTGGAATCTTTCAGGAGAAAACACTAGAGTAAAGAGGATGCACTTGTTACTTGTCGATTCTAAGAGCCAATATGAAACGAACGAGTGGGTTTGGTCAGATTTATAGATGTCTAGGAAGCATCTTGAGTTCATGGTAACGTTACAGTAACACTAATCCCGCCGAACCCCTCTTTCCGGAATGTTTTACCACGCTAGGACCCCAGATGATCTCGTTTCCCTACGTTCTGTTTGAGAGTGACAAGAGCCGTGTTTCACGGATTTGACTAAAAAGGATAGGCTAAGGAAGAATGATGGTCTAGTCTCTAATCGATTGGATGAACAATTCTTGTGTGTTACACACTTTTTAGTATCCCCGGATTTTCAGCCCTGAAGCTGACCTCTTTTAGAATTTGCGGTATATTAAACTAGCTTTGCCGCTTACTGAAAAGAACCCCAGAAAAACAAATCATGAGCGATGGAAAGTAGGAAATGCATACGCTGCTATACGGTTATGGAGTCATATTGCATGTCTATATCGAAGATATTGAAGTCTACTTTACTCGGCTTTGGATAGCCCCTGGATCGTATATCTATGATATAGAAAAGCCCCTGGTTATCACTATGGATATGGTCACTTGAGCTACTTCAGTATGAAAAAGGAGCAGACCAACACATATTTCCTTCTGCGTTCACTCAAATATCGAAAATCCAACATTTACCATACTAATTTATTCCTGATGCCTGGTCCTGGTATTCTTTCTTTTACAAATTGCGGGGGAGTTCGATTTCCGAGTCTTCAATGGAAAAAAAAAAGTGCACCCTGCTTTCCGGCGGCGTAAGATTTCTCCATATTATATTCGGCGAATAAGGTGTACAAACTACCCATGCCTTGTATACTATTCCCAGCCATCTAAGCCGCTTTAAAACACTATTTCATTTTAGGAGGCTTAGTAAACAGCTACACGTCTTAATCCGGATCCTTCAATTTTCGCAATTAGAGACTTTACCAATGAATTTTCAACAGCGCAATTTTAAGCTGCCCCAGGTCGCTTGCCGCAACTGAATAGTCTTATGCAGGTACGCATTCGCTTCTTTTCAGGTCTGAGGGGTAAGTTCCATTCTGTGGTTGTCGTTGCCTCCGCTGAATCAATGAGGCTAGTGTTGTTGGGATTATCTAGCCAATCAAAATGTCTAACTGAATAGCTGAAGCCGACTGGCCGTAACACCTACCGCCGTCAAAAACCCGTCGTAAGCTTTGTACTCCGGTCTTCCGACACATCCGTAACCAGGGAGATGTTTTTTATGCATTCAATATCTAATCGGGTCGGACATAAATACTCCTCCCAACTTCATCAAGATTCGGCACGCCTGTGATAACTTTCAGTAACAAAGTACAAGTGTAACTAGAACATGTGAAACCTGACATCAACCATACAAACCCAAGCAGATGGTAATCATAGCTGAGTTTAAAGTCGGTGTGTAGATATATCTGTATCCAAAATCTCGATCGTGGGTCTGCTGATGCGATACATAACCGCTCTAGTATGACTCGTTTCAAAAATAAAATCAAAAAAACATGGGATTTCTGCCTGTTTGAGCAATTCGGCTAATCCCGACTACGAGTTTGACCCGTCATAGACCCTTAAAATGCCGTTCTATGGATGCGGGGAACGTTGTGTAACGGCTGTCCCCGGTACTGCCTACATTGTGGGGAAGCGGGGATGCAGGGTCCGGAGTGTTAGCTTCGGCGCAAGTGGTAACGTTGTTCATATTGATGATTCGGTACGGTAACATATAGACACTAAACATTTGCGGGGATGTTCCATGAACACATCTTTAAGGTATTGCAATGATGAAAGCTTATGTCCGCTATATACACACGTTATGCTGTGGCTTTATGTATTACGTGCCGAGGAATACAAGACAGGTGTGCTATTTTAGGATTTGTCAATATCAATTTCTGATGGAGCGGGTCACGCGGGGAAATACATCGCGGAAAAAAAAGGATGGAATATCAGGTTGTCACTACTTTCCGAGAGAGTTACGGATTTCCGCGCCTAGAAGTAGGCATAACCAATTTTATAGCTTGTGAGGCCTCGGAGGAAGAATTAGACGGATACATCATGACTCTTGACAAACGTTTTCCGGAGTTCCGCGGATCATATTGAGTTCCACTTAGAACATAATTTTTCAACAGTTGTATGTATTATCTCCGAGTTTTATTATGCAGAACGCACACTTCCGGGCGATGTGTTACGCAAAAGCAAGCAAGCGGATCCACATTACAGCCAGGAACGATCATAGTAGGATCTTATGAAATATTTCTTTCAATCGATTCTTTTACAATCCTAGTTTACTTACAACCGGGGCTAACATCATTAGAAATTTATGAAAATTGTGGAATGGCTGATTCGAAGTTCTCGGGGCTAGCTTGTGTTAGTATCGTCTATCATTTATTCCACTATGAATGGAAGCAAGAAGTACGAACATAGGAATTGTATAGATAAATATCTGAGGAGGGGAACACTGAGTAATTATTCCCTCTTCTGTACGAAAGAAAAAACAATCCAAATTAGCGGCCAGAGAAAAGTAAATCCCCCGAACCATAACCAAAATCCTTCAACCCGTCCTCTAAGACAAAATCTAACCAGGGCCGAACATAACTCGACCTCGGAACTACAAGGGGAACATTCTTAATCCCTTTTCTCAATGTATTCAACCATTCCAGCCCGGACTATAGAGAAGTGTATAACAACAAGGGTTTATCCCTCTTATTACAACTGACTGAGTTACCACTGCCAGCTGGGAATCGGGATGAATGGAGTGTTCTGTGTAGAAGTTTTGTATGACCACGAGAAATTATTCTTCATCTCAACGTAAGTGAATCCAAACCTTTTCTTTCTTTGGATAGTCTATGTAGGGATTCATCATCTACGAACGCAAGCGGCGAGAATTGCTTACTTCTAGAACTCATGATAGTTGAGCTTGGAATAAGCACAGCTTGGCACTTACTATCAATTCCAAATTTCACGATTCCGACCTGTTTAACTGGATCTTGCACCGCTACTGGAACTTTGGTTCTCTTCACTTGGATTTACGGTTTCCTATGTAGCAAGGTCTGTTTGCGTGAGGGGTACATTAATATTTTTACAACCTAACAAAATATTTTCAACCCCTTAATGAAGAGATCTTCAGAAAGCTTTCGAAAGCCACCAACTGATTGATAAGTATCTTGTAGCCAGTATGAAAAGAGGGAAAAGTCGGCCTCCGTTATATATTCTGAGCATTTACAGGAGTAAAAATCCGCTTGAGCTCTACTCTAAAGGTTTGTTAATATAAAGCTGATAGAGGAAGAGAGTAGATCTGGGTTACTTTAGCTCGGGGTATAGTTCGTTTTTGCCTGAGGTTGGATCTGCGGAGTATACATACAGAATTAGTCACAAATCTTGTAAATATGGCGTGCTTCATAGATTCGAATGATTTTTAAGACGGCTTATCGGTAGTGAACGACCTTTCAAACTCTCTTGGGCAGAGGCAATCAACACGGGATATCATGATATACTTCATCGTTCTTATATATATTAATTTCCTGCACTCAAGACTTTATCAAACGATACTGATAAGAGTATTCACAACTATCCTTACAACTTGATAAATCGCTCACCAGCAGAAAAAAAAAACATTCGTATTTACGTCATAATCTTAAGGTTAGGAACGGTCAAGAAATTCAAATCAAATCAAATATTGGTATTCAAAGATTGGATGTACACAGAAGCAAAAAATACATTGGCAAATAAGACCCGCATTTCAAAATATGGCTATGACCATTTGTTTAAATACCCTATTGCAACAGTTTTGTTGATTAGAAAGCAGTTCTTATAACTGTTAGAGAGAGATGAGGAGGTAGGACTTACTTGGAGCGGAGATCTCAGCATGGCGGAGCCGGGAAGGCCAGATAAATGAGATGGATTTCCTGTTGTTAATGACTTGATGGGTTCAGTACATACTTCTGAAAGCCTCTTCTGAATATTCTAGGGTATACAAACGTTGTCTTCGGCAAAGGGCCCAAAGCTCGCTCAGTTGATAAAAACTCTAGACCATTGAGCGTGGAAAAGAGGCGAGTCGCTGTGGCATGAAGTTAGTAAAACTTTCTCAAAGCCAAAAAAGGTGTTCAAATATTAAGCATATGGAGAAATTCCGAGAGACTCACGCAACCGGTTCATGCTGTTAATTACAGCCAAAGGAATCGTAGGTGCTTGTCGTTCAGTTTCCTATTGAAAGATCTTTATCAAATCAGCAATTTGTTTTGCTAACGGCTTAGATACTTGGAACCCGGAACTTGGAAGGAGCCACGAACCGAGTTGTCGAAGGGGACTGGGGATCTGCTGTTGTCCTACTTTGCGTAAAACTCTCTAAAGGTAAAGCGGCTTAGCAAAGGCTTAGAAGCGGTAGATTGGGATCAGTGTACCTGATGTGGTAGATCTCCGTCTTCGTCCAGGGTTGGATCTGGGAAGGACCACGAAGAAATCCTCGTTGGAAAGCACAGCCGATGGCGGGCGTCATTCATCAAGCCGTATTGAATAATCTGCCGCATCCCATTTAGTCAGTCAGCGGTCCTTAAAGCCAAAATCGTATTCTGCATCAAGTGTAACTAACCAAACAGTGATTTGGGGGAACAAACAGAACAGACCAAATACCCTGTTGGGAAATGGCAGTGGACAAGACCAACCAGGACCCTTGCAGGTTTGCTGGACAGTCGGACACAGGTGTGTCGAAGGATTGGTAGATCCTTCCGAGAGAACAGCAATCGGCTGTGTCCGCCTTCACCTAAATTTGTGGTAATTAGTATTAGAACTTCTGAATAATGAGGGTAATCTAGGAGCAGATGAGGCTAGGTACTTACCTGTTGGCACTGACTTCACCGTAGGCCAAACTGAATCTCGTCAAAAATGTAGACGGATTGGAAGGAGGGAGGAGAGGAAGAAGTGTAAGGGATCTGGGCTTGTTGTTTGCAAAGCCCACACCAGTCCAATTTTGGATAAATACGAGGAGGAAGGAGGAGGCGGCAAATCGTAGTCGTAATCGCATGTAGTTGAAGTCGAATCATCGAAGAGCAGGAAGAGAAAGGCTTTCGACAGGCTCCGGTTTAGCCAGAAAGGAACAAGAAGAGAGATTTCCCTTTCCTTTATCTTTTCGTTGGCTCAGTCTCCAGCAGTTACCCGTAAAGAGGGGGGACGGGGGCTCGACATTGGATCGTGAGATAAGCTCTTGGGCCGGGGACTATCGAGATCGGAAAGAGCGTCGATAGAAAAGCTCAACAGAGTTTTGAAAGGGAGCTCTTGCCGTTTACCACAGTTGGTTCAATCCAAATTTGGATTCGGTTGGGTGGAGTGCGGGAAGAAGGGCGGGGAGGAGGGCGGGCACTGAATCCGTGGTCGGATAAAAATGCAAAAAGAAAAAACTCGCTGTGGGGAACTGAAGTAGCCTCAGGATAAATGGAAGTCAGTGATAGAATCGACAGAAAGCCATAACGAAGAGGAGGCTTAAAATAATGACGAGGATCACAGTTTACCTCTGTTCCTCGCAACTGCAACCCCCCTGCTACCGCTGGTGGACTTTCGAGGTTCTGGGTACTTTCTAGAACCGTTACACGATTTTGTGACGGCTTTTCAGCAGTTATAGTTCGCACAAATCTAGAGAACATGCTATATCCACATTTTAAACTGTGAGGTGGGGTGGCGATCGTGCGAGGATATTTTAGGAGTGTCGCAGTTCGGCAAAGCTAAGTGGCAGGCTATGAGGCGACAAAGCATTTGAAAATCGAACATGAACGGTAAAAGCAAGCAAAGCTATAATCCTCGCCATAGAACTATCGTCTAAAAAGAGGCTCACCATTAATTTTCTGAACGTCTCATGATTCGGTGCTGTGCAAGTTTCATTTTGTAAACGAAGATAGGCTGTAAAAACCGTTTACAAACAAACTATTAATTTAACATTGTATTCCGCTGAAGCCTAAATAACTTACGAGCTTCCGGAACTTATTTTCCTGTCTCACAAACTAAGAACGAGAGACGACAGATGGTTTCACAGGAACTGTTTCCAATCGCTACCGAGACAGCGGAGAGTTTGAAACACGCGGGTGATATCTGCGCCTTGGGTAAAGAAGCCGGATCACGTGACCACAAACGAGTGATAGCAAAACGAAGATCCACTGCTCTCCCTTTACAGGAAGGAACTGATATTTACATTCATAGCAGAATTTATACTTGGGTTTGGGAGTTTACAGGTACGTTCTGTTATATTCCACAGCAATTATACCAGTGATTTACCCCCTTGCCCTGATTCCAGATCCGAGACTTAGAAAAACATAAGTTGATGGTTTAACGCAAGGGACGCTATGCTGACTGTAAAAAGCGCTATCGTGCACGTCATCTATCAAAGTGTCGTTGAGTGTGTTTTGCATCCACAAAATATCACGGCTTGATAACACTTCAGCTGTTTCTCTTCCCTCAGGACTTGATATAACCACGTCTAATGATGCTGATAAGCGTAGCAGCTACCTCCCCTCTTTATAGATTCGTATAAAAGATATTTCGTATTATGAGCATCAGTAAAAATTAGTTGCAAAAAACAAGCCTTGCTGCTTCCTCCTTGTAATGGTTTTTCCTGCGCATGATTCTAGGGAGTCATGTGCACAGCGTTCTCTACCCGGACCTACATATCGAGTGACAACTGATGAAGACAGTTGCCAATGTATGCCAAGCCACAGTTAGTGATTATAATCCCAGCCAAGCCACACTGATGACGCATGTCCGGACGCAACCGGGGGCACACGCGCTCCATTCCATGTTGATGGATGAAATGAGATGCAAGTGGCAGCGCGACGTGTTTAGTTTGCGGAGATGATGATTGGTGTTGAGCGATGATGAGATTTGATATATTTCATAAAAAAAAGTTCCGAGTTCCATATGTAGAGATGTCTATAGAATACCGGATGAAAAGAGCTTTAAAAACAGTTAAAGTTCAGATCAAGCAAGGAGTCCCTTGAACTTCGCATGATATCAACGAGACTCCTGACGTCGCAAACATGTTTGTTCCCTTACTCTGCCAGCTACAACACCCCCACTCCTCCAAGTGCGCTTTCCGCAGGAAATATTTTGCGCGTCAAATCGTCATCTAAATTCCTCTTGTTCAGTTACTCGGCGTCACCTGCTGGTCATCACATCTGCCCTCCTCGCCTCTGTACTCACTACTGCCAGTATCCCTGTCGCGCTGCTTCACAACAACTTTCCTCCCGCCTCCGCCGCCGCCGAGAACGAACAGCTTGCAAAAGCAGGCAAAGCAGAGACTCCACCCGAACAGCTGGAAAGAGAAGGGGAACCACCAAGCAGAGACTGCCACGAAAACGAGGGGCCCACCAACGCGCAGCAGTCCAAAGGGCCTAGTCAGTCCAATTACTGACGATCAAGATCATGTCATACGGCCGCGCCCTCTCTCCATCGCCGAGCGACCTCTCCTCCGATCTCGACCTCGACCTCGAAGAGCTTGATCCAAACTCCACCAACAAATACCCCCCCTCAAACCGTCGATCTATCCTCGGTTCCGACCACCGAAGCTCATTCTCGCCGCATCGAAGAAGCTCCCCACGAAGAAGCGAAGAAGCTGGAGCTGGTAGGGGAAGAAGCCCAAGTAGGATCGCATTAAGAAATCTGGCTATGGGACTAGGCGGGAGAGGGAGGTCCGCGAGGCGTGATGATGACGACCAAGAAGCTCTACTGGGTGGACGTCGAAGTAGCGCTGCAGACGACAACGGTAATGCTCCTCTAATAAGCCGGATATCGTCTCGACTGTCTATGCGAAGTGGGCGGTCAACATCACCAGAACCGTCAATAAACCCCGCGTTTACACCATCTACAGAAACAAGAACGGTTGCGCTAAGTGGGAGGAATGATGGCAGCTATCCGCCAAATATTATTTCCAACCACAGATATACGGCGTTGACATTCTTTCCACTCACGTTATATCATGAATTTAAATTTTTCTTCAATTTTTACTTTTTGTTGGTGGCGCTATCACAGATTGTACCGGCTCTACGAATCGGATTTTTGAGCACGTATATTGTGCCACTGGTATTTGTTTTGACAGTTACGCTGGGAAAGGAGGCTCATGACGATATTGCTCGAAGACGCAGGGATGCAGAGGCGAATAGTGAGCCATATGAGGTATTGGCTCTTGGAGCAGCAGCCTCCCGACCGGTAAGCCGGATACGAGGATTAGGGAAGAAAAAGGCCGGAACGGTTGGAACTTTGACCGATGATCGGGAAAACCTACGGACAATTATGAAGAAAAGTCGAGACTTGAAGGTTGGTGACATATTGGTATTGAAGAAAAACCAGCGGGTTCCTGCCGATGTGATAATATTAAAATCAATATCAGCCGATACTGAGAATGGCGGAGATTCGGAAGATGGAACCAACGGGGAGGCTTTTATCAGAACGGATCAACTCGATGGAGAAACTGACTGGAAGTTGAGAATGGCCCCGGCTCTTACTCAGGCACTTCCCGCTTCTAAATTTGAAACTTTCCGAATTACCGCCTCTGCTCCATCAAGAGAGGTTAACAGCTTTGTTGGAACTTTGGAATATCCCGGATCTGGTCTACCTGGAAATCAGGATGCCGATAGTATGTTGCAACAGAATATTCCTTTACAGTACACAAGATCACAATCTGTTGGATTATCAATCGACAACACAGCATGGGCAAATACTGTCCTAGCCAGTAACTCGACTACTCTCGCAGCTATCATTTACAGTGGACCAGAAACTCGCGCGGCATTATCAACCTCAAAAGGGCGCAGCAAAACTGGACTCCTGGAAAACGAAATCAACAACCTCACCAAAATTCTCTGTATCCTTACCTTCACCCTATCGATTGTTCTAGTCGCCCTTGAAAACTTTGGAAACCACCCTAACAACCCTGGAGTCAAGGATCCTGATGATCCCAATGAAGTCCGCAGCGGAGCTTGGTATGTCAAGATTCTACGATTCTTGATTTTGTTCTCGACGATTATCCCCATCTCCCTGCGAGTCAATCTGGATATGGGGAAATCCGCCTATGCCTACTTCATCGAACACGACAAAGACATCCCAGGCACAGTAGTGCGTACCTCTACCATTCCTGAGGAGCTTGGACGAGTAGAATATCTCCTTAGTGACAAAACCGGTACCTTAACACAAAACGACATGGAATTGAAAAAAGTTCATGTCGGTACAGTCAGCTATGCAGGAGAAGCCATGGACGAAGTTACAGAATTCGTTAAACAAGGCTTTTCTCAGGCAAATACTGGAGCTGAATTAGTCACCCCATCCACAGGCCCCGCTGCTCACTCCTCAACAACAAGAACGAGAAGAGAAATTGGTACTAGGGTTAGAGATGTTGTACTGGCCTTGGCATTGTGTCATAACGTTACCCCGACTACTGCAACTGAAGAAGGATCCACCGAACAGACCACCACTTACCAAGCTTCCAGTCCTGATGAGATAGCAATTGTTAGTTGGACCGAAAGCGTCGGCCTTCGTCTAGTCCACAGAGACAGAAAAGGAATGAAACTGATGTCTGTGGACACCGGTGAAATTGTGGTGCGGGTGAAAATCCTAGAAGTCTTCCCTTTCACCAGTGAGGGCAAAAGAATGGGAATAGTTGTCCAGTTCCTCCAGGGGGAAACCGAATCTTCGTCCAAAGAGCAAGATCTATTAAACGACGACGATGATGAAGCGGCTGGTTCTTCTGCCGATGATTCTGGCGATATCTGGTTTTACCAGAAAGGTGCTGATACTGTAATGTCCTCGATTGTTGCATCCAACGACTGGCTTGACGAGGAGTGTGGAAACATGGCTCGTGAAGGATTACGAACTCTTGTGGTTGGAAGGAAGAGACTTGGAAAGGCACGCTATAACGAGTTTTCGACGAAATATAAGCAAGCCTCCCTCCTACTACAGAATCGTGATAAGAGCATGGAGACTGTTGTACAGCAATATTTGGAGAATGATTTGGAACTTCTGGGAGTAACTGGAGTCGAGGATAAGCTACAGAAAGATGTTAAACCTTCTTTGGAACTTCTTAGGAATGCGGGAATCAAGATCTGGATGTTGACTGGAGATAAAGTTGAAACGGCGAGATGTGTGGCTGTGTCAGCTAAGTTGGTTGCGAGGGGACAGTATATCCACACTATATCTAAACGTAGGCTACCACTCTGCGCTGTGCTACTAATTGTGATGCGGATGCTAATTTCTTACAGTCAAACGTACCGACCTTGCCTACGACGCCCTCGAATTCCTCCGCAATAAACCCGACTGCTGCCTGTTGATCGACGGTGAATCCCTCGCCTTGTTCCTCGAAAACTTCCGGGACGACTTCATTTCCCTAGCCGTTCAGTTACCCGCGGTTGTAGCGTGCAGATGCACTCCCACTCAAAAAGCAGACGTCGCCCGTCTAATCCGTGAACACACCAAAAAGCGAATCTGCTGCATAGGAGACGGAGGAAACGACGTATCCATGATCCAAGCAGCCGACGTAGGTGTTGGTATCGTTGGAAAGGAAGGAAGACAAGCATCACTTGCGGCCGATTTCTCTGTGGAACAGTTTTGCCATCTCACCAAGTTGCTTGTTTGGCATGGGAGAAATAGTTATAAAAGATCGGCGAAATTAGCTCAGTTTGTTATGCATAGAGGACTTGTTATTAGTGTTTGTCAAACTGTGTTCTCTGTTGCGAGTAAGTTTGAACCGATTGCGCTTTATCAGGTATGTTCATTCTGTAGCCCCGGGGGGGGGGGGGGGGGGGGGGGGGGAGGTGGGAGACGGTACGATGCTGGATGGGTTTTGCGGATGAGATATGATGCTGACCTCAATTGATAGGGCTGGTTAATGGTGGGATACGCCACCTTCTACACCATGATGCCAGTCTTCTCCCTCGTTCTAGACCGGGACGTAGACGAGCGTCTCGCCAACCTTTATCCTGAACTCTACAAAGAACTAACCTCTGGCGCCTCCTTATCCTACCGCACCTTTTTTATCTGGGTTCTAATCTCCATCTACCAAGGTTCTGTAATTCAAGGCCTAGCCCAACTCCTAATCGGTTTAGAATTCTTTAAACGTATGGTGACAGTATCATTCACCGTACTTGTGTTAAACGAACTTATCATGGTAGCAATGGAGATAACAACCTGGCATACCTGGATGGTAGTAGCGGAGGTTTGCACGTTGATTCTATTTATGGCCTCTGTACCGTTTTTGGGAGAGTACTTTGAGTTGGAATATGTTTTGACGGGTGACTTTGTTTGGAGAGTCGCGGTTATTAGTGCGGTTTCGCTGGTACCGCCGTATGTGGTTAAGGTGGCCGGAAGAAGGTTGAGACCTCCGAGTTATGCTAAGGTTCAGGGCATTTAGAAGGAGAAAGGATGCATTAAGGGGGACTGTAGATTTTTTTTTCTCTGGGCGTGTGTGTTTTTGTAATTTGGCTTTTTTTGATGGATGAGTAGATTAATGTATAGGGCGCAACGAATACGCATATAGCCACTATAGCTTATGATCAGTAGTAGATTGAATGTAGTAATGAAGCTGAAAACTTGGCTTGGCTCAGGTTGGCTTGGATTAAGCAGGAGAATGTGATGAATTGATAGAAGATTTGTGGAAGAATGATGGCTTATGATGTATTTTGCGTTTACATTGACTTCCACTGCTGGGTGTCGGATTATTTCGTCTTCAAATAACTTCGAATCCTTATCATTCCTTCGATTTCGTGGGAGAGTAATCCATGATTTCAGCCAAACTTTTAATGCATTCTCGAACATCAAAACATTGAGCAACTGTAATTCCTTTTCCGATTTTCAGTAGAAATATTTAATTTCGTTTACTGTATGGTGAGTTTTTCAGCTATTCCACCCTACATATGGAGGCAGGACCGCTTCTGATTCTTCATGACACATCACTCGTATCGCTCCACCGCCGAGTGATCCATATTATCTCTCTACAACCGGACCTGACAAGCTTTTTCACTTTGAACTGACTACTGCAGATATTTCCATCCATGACTCAAAGATGACTGTGTCTAAACGCAGGGTCTCTGGTACTCACAAATTGATTACTAAATTTTCAATACAGCAGTTGTGGAGATACAATGAAATTGGTTTGATACGAGGATGACATCACGCCGAGTGATAGGAACTAGTAGCCAGTTTCAGAAAAAAACATAATAATAATAACCGTTGAATAAGAAAAGCTAGAATATAAAAAAAAACATTCTTCATAAATCAGATTGGAACAAATTTGATCTCAAAACACAGCCTAAAACATTCACGCCTACCCGTCCGAATTTTCCGTCTCTGCCTCTGATTCCGACCATGACCCCTATTGCAATATTGACTCTAATTCAGACTCAGACTCTGACTCCCTGTATGACTCCGACTCTGATTCCACCTGCTCTTGACAAATGGCGCCTCTCACCTTAAGCAGTTTAACCAACCCCTCATGCCCGGCGGACAATGCGTAATCCAGTGGCGTTCTTCCGTCTTTATCAATGGCCGTCATATCGGCGCCCCTGTGAATGAGCAGTTTGACCACCCCCTCATACCCCTCGATCGATGCGTAATGCAGCGGTGTCTTTCCGTCCGTATCGATGACCGAGACATCGGCGCCCCTATCAATGAGCAGTTTCACCACCCCCTCACGCCCATACCAAGATGAATAATGCAGCGGTGTCTTTTCGCCCTTATCGATGGCCGAGACATCGGCGCCCCCGTCAATGAGCAGTTGGACCACCCCCTCATTCTCCCGCTGTGATGCATAATGCAGCGCCGTCTCTCCGTCCTTATTGATGGCCGAGACATCGGCGCCCCTATCAATGAGCAGTTGGACCACCTCCTCATGCCCCCACAGTGATGCGTGATGCAGCGGTGTCTTTCCGTACTCATCGATAGCCGAGACATTGGCGCCCAGGTCAATGAGCAGCTGGAGCACCCCCTCATTCCCCCGCCGTGATGCATAATGCAGCGCCGTCTCTCCGTCCTTATTGATGGCCGAGATATCAGCGCCCCTGTCAATGAGCAGTTGGACCAACCCCTCATACCCATACTCAGATGCGTAATGCAGCGATGTCTTTCCGTGCTGATCGATGGCCGTGATATTGGCGCCCATATCAACGAGCAGTTGGACCACCTCCTCATGCCCATACTGTAATGCGCAATGCAGCGGTGTCTTTCCGTCCTTATCGATGGCCGAGACATCAGCGCCCCTGTCAATGAGCAGTTGGACCATTTCCTTATACCACCACCGTGATGCGTAATGCAGCGGTGTCTTTTCGTCCTTATCGATGGCCGAGATATCGGCGCCCCTATCAATGAGCAGTTGAACCACCCCCTCATGCCTGCTCTGAGATGCGTGATGCAGCGGTGTCATTCCGTCCGTATCGATGACCGAGACATCGGCGCCCCTATCAATGAGCAGTTTCACCACCCCCTCACGCCCCTTCTCAGATGCGCAATGCAGCGGTGTCTTTCCGTCCTTATCGATGGCCGAGACATCAGCGCCACTGTCAATGAGCAGTTGGACCACCTTCTCATGCCTGCTCTGAGATGCGTAATGCAGCGGTGTCCATCCGTTCTCATCAGAGCCGTGAACGTTAGCCCCATTGTCAACCAGTAATGACGCCATATCTAGGTCTCCGACGTTAGATGATATGCGAAGTAACTTGCTCAAGTCGGGCTTTATGTCATTGCCAGTCGACTGGAGTACCGACGGTAACATCATACTCAGCCCAAACACGCAGACCAAGGAGTCAAGATCGTGGGCTCCTCTTTTCCAGTGCCAGACTCTATGCCAGAAGCCAACTCCTTCATCCCAATCGTAAGTATTCACCCACTGAAAATGATAGTCGAGCCATTTCTGATAGTTACTCTCGGCAATGAATGAATTCCAGAGGGCAGTGAGGGTTTGGCAGCCATTTAAGTCTGTGCAGTGGGAGAAGTGCCACGGCCAAAACACCACGGAGTATGACAACAGGTGACGGTTTCTGTTATAATCATTTTCTTCAATGTCCATTTTCGCATAGCCATTCCAAGCACCCGGAGCACATAACAGTGAAAGGCAACCGCTCGCGATTTCGGCGTGAGAATTTGCTTTCTGGAGTTCGGGCTGTTTCTCCAGGTACTCCTCCACTGAAAGATGTGCAAAGCGGAAAACATCGAGACGTTCATCCAAGATGAGCAGATTGCGGCACATCTTCAATAGATTGTTGACATGTATTGGGGCCGTACGAGAGAACTCCCCCGAACTTCCGACTTCGACTGAGATTGCGTCAAGCAGGGTTTCCGATCGCAGTGGTTCGTAGGAATATTTGATCCACCGAAACGCCATGAGCGCTAGTCGAGGAGCACTGCCTTTCTGAGCAACAATGTTGCGGTAGATTTTATTGTAGGCATGCTTCAACGTGTCCGGAAGAGTCTGCAAATTGTCTCTAACATCGTCTTCGGTGAATAGTTGGCAGAGGAAAGTGATTTGAAGCGCCGCCAGTTGGAACCTAGCATTCGCCGATTAGCTTCCATCGCCCTCCGTGATGAAATAAAATGGTATGGTAAACTCACATCCCTTTCGATCGCTTGGAAAGCGTTTTACATATTTCACTTCTAAGCTCATCGGATACCTTACCATCAAGCAGTTCACGATCATCGATAACTCGCGTGACCTCTTTTGTGATAAACTGGTCAATGTCGTTGACATTGTCGTCGGGTTTCAACTCAATCCTGGGAAAAATCTCGAACTGCGCGACAATGTCTGGATCCATTCGGGTCGTGGCAAAAATCTTGACCAATGATTTGGATGTTGCGATGACACCATTCAGAGCCTTCAGCAGATGAATTCGCTTATCCTCTCCAACCTCGTCCAGGGCGTCTATGCAAATGATGGTCTCAGGATACATATCGGTGAGTTCAACGAGGAGTTTTTGGCTTTCGATAAGGCTGAGTGATGATGCAATTTGCCCCTGCCTCTTCCGTTCCTGGAACACATCAACAACTGGCTTTGCCAGTCTTTTGTCATGAAAACCACACTGCACAAGCTGTTGGATTATAGTCTGCAAGATGCTTTCCGGCTCTCGACGATTTTCTTCGGCTCGATTGCAATAGAAGTAGGCAAAGTTTGTCCCCGTAGTACCCGACTGCAGACAATCAATAACTTTTGATCTAAATCCATCATGCATTAGATATGCACACCTTCAATAGCAACATTTGAGGGATGGAGGAGGAGGACGAGAGGACGAGGGGGAGGAGGTGGTGGTGGTGGGGGGAGGGGGGGGGGGGGGGGGGGGGTGGGGAGGTGGGAGGGTATCGTTGCTTACGCTATATATGTTTTACCGGCTCCAGCTAAATGATTCCTATGGTAAGACAAGAACCATCCAAACGAACGAGGCATTTGCTGACTTACGAATTCCCCGCAATAATAACAGCTTGGACTCGCCAGACGAAATCCACTCCTCGTACTCTTGCCTCTCAAAAAGCCACTCCCCAGTGCCTTCAAGGCGCCCTTCACTGATGCGCCTGTGGTGACTGCTGTAAGGAATGGCAGATATCCATTGCAGAATTGAAGATCTCTCGCTGTCTACTGAAGTGAGTGAACATTCCTAGTGTGGCGACATCATATGATCCTGCTTACCTTCTATAAAATGCTTCATGAGAGACATCGTGTCGTTCATATCCTTCAGCTGCGCTCGAAGGTCCTTGAAATCATCGCGGGTAGCTAAATTTTGTCAACATTTCTCGACATTCCGAGACTACACCGTAGACAAAATACCTTGTGCTGCGACGAGATCGGCATCATCTTTAACCGTCTTCTCCAGCTTCCTGACGTTTCCGAGGTAATCTGAAATGTTCTCTGTGGTGAATACTGCCTTGACATGGTTCTCTAGAGAAGCATTAGTTGCAGTGCGAACCTATGGGATGGCAATGTTTACCTTTGACTTTATCGATAGCTTTGGCAAAGAACTTCAGTACTGCTATGTAAAGCTGAAGAATGGATTCTCTGAGGTTTTCCGACGCGTTGAAATTTTCCTTTTCATATATAATCTCATAAAGCGTGCACCTCTGAATAAGACTGGCGATGTACTCCAGTCCATCGACGATAGCTTCTAGCGTTGTGTGCCGAGCCACGCAAATCTGCAGAGCATTATCAGCTAGGACAATCAAGAGTTTTGGCGGTGTGACTGACATTGAGAAGAAGCCGAAAAGCCGCCCATGGCAGTGCCGCATGCGCGGGATCGTATTGGACGACGATATCCCCAATCTCTTTGAATTTATCGATCCAGTTGAGCAGTTTGTCAATTTTCCAAGCCTTTGCCTTTCTCTCTTTCAGAATGTCTTCAACATAACCCCTTGCTCCTGATACGCACTCAAGGGCACTGGCTTGAAAACCAATGTCTTCAAGCGTTGTACGTTGATCATTGAGGTCTGCGTGGAAGAATGCCTTGCTCCACAGCGATTGAGCGCTGGTAATACTAGCTGCCGTCGGATTATCTGTCCGTTCTCCTTGTTCCTGGACCGGGGTATCTGCCGTATGCTCTGTCGCCGTTACAAGGTTTTGTTGTGAGGAGATTATCGAATCTGACTGAACACCTTCATTGTAAATGGTGCCCTCAGCTTGGATTTCTGAAGAGGACTCAATTGTTGTGACCGGATGCGCTGAGGGTGTGTCCTTCCGGTGTATGTGAGTGAGCACGGAAGCGTTGGATGGAATCGCTGTTGAAACATTCGTCTGGGGATTGCCAGTTCTTTTCTCTATTTTTTCCCTCGAGGCCTTGTGTTTTCGCGCTTTCCATGATTTCCATAAATGTCTTAGTCTTGCCATCAGTCGATCACGCTTCCTTGGGCCGGCATCCGACATTTTGTCAGAAGTCGCTCTAGATACCCTGTCTTATGTGTAAGGTAGAAGCCGTTCCGGAAGCGATATTGAGTATCGAATATTGAACTTATTGTATCGAAGCAATGTCTTTCTCGAACTGCCGGTATCAATCACTCGCTCTTTGTGCCGAACTGTTACACCTCGGTGATGGCGTCGTTGGAATACAGTGACAGAACGTCAGAAAACCGCCAGATATCTCGCGAAATATGTGGTGTGTATAGCGTCGTACGTTGCGCACACTGTTGCTGCCTGGAATCGTGGACAACACAGAGTACTATAACATTTCCAGCACTGTGCAGTTGCTGGGCGCAGGTTGAGCCTCATTTTTACGAGGTGCGTTTTAGAAATATCCATGCCAGTACATCGTGTCGGACGGCAGCTGAATTAACGAATCAATATTCTTCTGCAGGGCTTTTAAAACAACCAGAACCAAGCAAGAGCGAAGATGCACTCTCTATATTTTTGGACAGTCAAGCTTAGATCAATTGCAGAGCGCGAAAATTACGAAAAATCCAACGCAGCAGAAGTAATAGCGAGTACCGTTTACGGAATTTTTTGTAGTGGGTTAGGGTTTCCGTGGCTGGAGACTGTATACCTTTCTCGAGGTTAAACGTGTGCCTTTGCCCGCACCTCTGTCATAAGGGTACATACCCTAACAACTTTTCGCACTTTCTTAAGAGTACTCTAGTATTGAGGTTACCCTTGCTTCCCATACAAAAACCATTAGGACTGCAGCCGTGTACCCTTCTCAACAGGTTACCATTTTAATTGGTACCGTCGTAAGGTTTGACTGTAGCTGATTTGTTTTTGGCTTTTTTTGTAGGCAGATTTATTGACTGCTTGCTTGCTGGATTGATTGATTTCATTAATAACGCACCTAGCCCTAATGTTATGACGTTTTTGCCTTAGTCTTTTTACATCATCCATTTGACGTTAGCAGACAGAGCAACCTGCTCTCTATCCCGTCAACAGCAAGGATAATATAACCACCAGTCACTCACAATCACCTTCTCTTACAAGTCTCTATAATCGTGACTTTACAACCACACTTCTCTTTCGCGTCGGATCCTCTTTCCGCGAAAATACCCCCACTCATATTATTTTCGCTTCATTTTTCTGCCCCAGCAATCCCTCTCTTCAACTTAAAAGCACCGATATTCATTCAAGCCTATTCAACCATTCCATCAACACCATCCAATAATCAAAACAAGCCTCATGTCCTCTACAAAATCCAACCATCCAGACGAACAACCCAACCAACCCCCCTCTACGGCAATGCATTTGTACATGGAGGGCCAAAAGAATTTTGCCACAAAACCAACACTCCATGCACGTCGCATGCACAACATCCAACAAGTGCACTTTCCACTACCCATGACCTACAAGCCACAAACACCGCTGACTAAACCACAGGCTGTGGCGCTCCCTAAAATCGGAAGCGCGCAGCAAGTACATTTGTTATCTAAATGGCACAGAATATTGTTAAGCGCAAATAAAACAATGGTCAAATCGATGATATCGATATTTTAAATCGCACATAACACAGTAGTTAGAAAAAATGAATAGAAAGGCAGTAATGCTACAGAAAATTTTGTATAACAGCGTGTATAAAAGTAAATAATGATCAGTAAAATGTAGAGATCCTCTTGGTTTCGGGGCTCAGAGTAAGATATTAGAGAATTAGAGGTATTACTGTTTTTACCACTGGCAGAGAAGAAATCAAGACCGTACTGTTGTGAATATGACTTAAAACAAATAATAAAATCACCATCAGTATAGTTCTTGCTTTCATTTTTTCTTTATTTTGTCTTTTTTCTACAGATTCTTGATTATTATGTCTGTGAAGATCTCTTTAGCTCCTTTAATAGGTAAATCTTGATATCTATGTCACAAAACTTTCAAAAACACATCACACATATAGAATTAGCATTACTCTCGCGTCCAAAAGAATCACATAAAGCATCCTGGATAAAAAAACCCCCCCCTAAATGTAAAACCTAAAAAAAAGCTTATGATGCCACGGAGAAAAAAATGATTTCACCGTCAATTAACTTAAAACGCCTCGCATTTCCCTTCCTTCGATCGCCACTAAATCATTCCACTATGTATATACAGTGAAGAAAGAAAGCATTAAATATACATGGAGCAGCCGCTTCTCAATGCAATCAAACGTGACATCATTCCGTTGCTAAAAGAAAAGTCTGTTGTTTCTATGAAGTTTCAATAAGTGCTGTGGTGTTTCTATGGGGGAAAAACTACGATAACTCAGAATATCAGCAAGAAAATCCGTTTCCACTCTATTTATCTACTATTCTTAGGGCTGTAATGTAAAATCTCATCCTGCATCACTCCATTTGTATTCATTCATCTTACAGACTGCTTTATCTGCGCTCATAGAATATTCTGTTCGATCTAAATCATCACTATCTCAACAGCCACTGCAGAACCGTCCATTAATTTTTTTTAATAACAACTGTGTTATTTGCGCTTTATAGTCTTGATGTATTTTACTTAACAATTGTTTGATTTACGCTTAAGAATATTTTGTGTCATTTGGATTACCACTATACGTAATGCGCGTTTCCGTGGTTTAGTCAGCGGGGTGGTATGGTTGGGGCAACGGTGTCTGTGGCTGGTGGGTGGTAGTGCGCGAAAGTGCACTTGTTGGATGTTGTGCATGCGACATACATCTGGTGTTGGTTCGGTGGCAAAATTCTTTTGGCCCTCCATGTACAAATGCATGCGACATACATCTGGTGTTGGTTCGGTGGCAAAATTCTTTTGGCCCTCCATGTACAAATGCATTGCCGTACCCTCATATCCATATCCAAAACATTCACACAACACATAACAATCCCCACAATCAACTTCGACAACATAACCATCCTCACTGGACACGACAACTACGAAATCTGGCGGTTTTAGATGTTGATTCTTTTCGACGCTCTTGGTGTATCAGAGGTCGTTATCGACGGATCCAAACCAGCAACTCCAGCAACACCCGCAGAAAATATAACTCCCGCAGAAGATGCCGAGTATGCAGCATATCAACAAAACCCTCCGATCCCGCTTCCTTCTCCTTCTTCCACAAGCACTATCCAAACGCATCCTCAAAGCCGCATGCTAAAAACGCGAGCCCCACGAAATCTGGGTATATCTCGAAACTACCTATCACCGCCACCGGACCACATCCTATTCGTTTATTCGGGAAGTTATAGCTTCTTTTTTTTTTACAGCTTTTGCAGTATCGGAGAATGAGAAAGCTTCGAAAGAGATCGCGGAATATGTTGGAAGATTTGATAGGGAATGGGCTGGTATTTATGATATGGCTGTTGTTTTTACGACGGGATCGAAGGGTGAGTATGCGGGGAAGTTGAGATTGTTGATGCGGGAAGATATGGTGAAAAGGGACTTTTTGTTGGCGCTTTTGGTACGGTGGCATGGGCATGTAGTGAAGGGGATTATGAGAGATGATGGGTTTTCTTATGCGGATATTGTGAGGGAGTTATACGCTGCTTTGGATAAGAATAGGCAATCGGGTGTAGGACGAGGGGCTTCATGCGGAAGGAAATGAAGGCGGAAATATAGTTCAAAAAAAGGGAGTGTAAGGAGGAAAGGCAGGAGCTCATAGCCGTGGCTCTAGGCAAAGTTTGGACGGAGCTCTTGGACAAGATAACACTTCATGGGCTGCTTGTCTGGCGAAGCTTGGAGGGCTATGGCCCACCACAAAGCATTCTCCGAGGTATTTTCCAGTGGGGACTTGGGGTATCATGTACAGTATGTAGACCACGCCATAATGAGCGTACGGTTGGATGTATCAAGAGAAATAAATAAATAGTTAAAATCAACAAACCGGTAGCAGAATTCATTTAACAAATATTCAATCTATGTGTGGAGAGACAAAGAAAACTACCAAAATACATAAAACAATCAACTATACCCATTGGACTTCTTTCTTCCTTGGTGTGCCAAAAAGCTAAATACAACGTATATCTCTAACATAACAAAGCCCCTAACCTCAATAATCATATCAAGGCAATAATGTAATAGCGATGCCACCGTGATAGCTTAGTTATCTCGCAAACATGCGTCACTAATAATAGTCGCGGTATATGTATCGTTACCATAGTTTGAACCCGTAGTTCTATGGCTTGTTTGAAGTAGGATTTTAGGTCAGAGTCTAAGTTACTATTCATTAGTACCTATTAGATGCAATATGACAATCAACGGAGGACATAGCTTGGATACTTACTCTCCACTTTTAGACTCCAGTTTTAATAATTCACGAAAATAGGAATCTTAAATAGAGACCAAAAGACCAAGAAGCGTCTTGAAAAATACTCAAATACACTGGGGGATAATGCCAGAACGGTGGAGGTTCAAGCCTGGATTTCGGAGAGCTGATAAAGCGATAGGAGAACCCCGGCCCCCCAGCAGGAAGCACGTACAAAACAGGAAAATGGATCAATCGAAGACCAATTTCCAGACGAAACTGGAATAGACACTATAAAGAACGTCCAGAAAGCTACAATACCACTTCTAAAACACTATAGATGTACATATTTATTATCTGTACTCATCAATCGTTCTCGGCTTTTAAATATCCAAATATCAACAATTGTAATCTCTCTGTCTCTGTCTCTCTCTCAAAAAAAAAAAAAAAAAAAAAGTAAAAAAAAAAAAACAGAAGTAGAAATTGACCATTCAAAAAGGGTGTGTTTAAACCTTGTTGTTTCAGCGACCTGCAATACGGCAACGCATCTGTACATGGAGGGACAAAAAAACTTTGCATTTTTAATTTGCATTTACACTTTTCACTTTTCATCTGTTGCAACGCAGAAGTGCAACAGAGGAAGAGTGCCCACCTACCAAAATCAATTGTTGCCACAACGACGCAGCCACACCGCTGACTAAAACACTGACAGATGCGCATCACAAAATCGCAAGCGCGTACCGCTGCTGCACTGCGCAGAGATGCGGTTTTGCTTCAACGCTTGAAGACACAGCGTGATACTTTACTTGGGCATTCATAGATGGATGAAATGTTGAATTTACGTGTTATGTGTTATTTTACAATGTTATCCTGTATCTCTATATCTCAGGTTAGTCGTTTCTCCGCGTCATGCACCAGAGTTTTCTCCACCATGGTCTCTACTACCAAGATTGCCACCGCAGAGTGGATACAGGTAAGCAATGCTCCCGCTATGGAGGATGACCCGGAAGGAAGAAGAATAGGTTGGGAAACACTGATCAAATCTGAGAACGAGCATGAAGCAGTTCTGATCAAACAAGACGTATAATGCTGTATAAAAAACAAAAAACACTCAAGACAGATACATAATTAAGTACCTAGATAGCCGAAGGACAGCAAAAGCGAGAAATGAGTATTGAGCCAGAAAAGCCGAATAAAGGAAGTGCGAGGAAGAAGAGAAAAGGATGAGACGAAAACTGAAGAGAGGCGAGTGGAGAAGTCTGAAAAGAATAGGAAAAAGGCTAGGGCGAAGTGAGAGAGGCGGAGAGAAGGGGAGCGGAGATGAGTGAAACGGAGCAGAGAAGAGAGTAGTGGAGAAGAGAGGAGCGGAGAGACGAGGAGCGGTGAAGACGGAAGTAGAGCGGTGAGGAGATAAGCGGAGAGAAAAGAAGAGCAGAGGAGAGCTGGGGAGAGCAGGGTTAGGGTAACCCTAATCAGCAGTGTGGCTGTGTCGTTGCGCTGCAACAGATGAAACCTGAAAAATGAAAATTGCAAAATGCAAATTAAAAATGCAAAGTTTTTTTGTCCCTCCTACGGCAATGCATTTGTACATGGAGGGCCAAAAGAATTTTGCCACAAAACCAACACTCCATGCACGTCGCATGCACAACATCCAACAAGTGCACTTTCCACTACCCATGACCTACAAGCCACAAACACCGCTGACTAAACCACAGGCTGTGGCGCTCCATAAAATCGGAAGCGCGCAGCAAGTACATTTGTTATCTAAATGGCACAGAATATTGTTAAGCGCAAATAAAACAATGGTCAAATCGATGATATCGATATTTTAAATCGCACATAACACAGTAGTTAGAAAAAATGAATAGAAAGGCAGTAATGCTACAGAAAATTTTGTATAACAGCGTGTATAAAAGTAAATAATGATCAGTAAAATGTAGAGATCCTCTTGGTTTCGGGGCTCAGAGTAAGATATTAGAGAATTAGAGGTATTACTGTTTTTACCACTGGCAGAGAAGAAATCAAGACCGTACTGTTGTGAATATGACTTAAAACAAATAATAAAATCACCATCAGTATAGTTCTTGCTTTCATTTTTTCTTTATTTTGTCTTTTTTCTACAGATTCTTGATTATTATGTCTGTGAAGATCTCTTTAGCTCCTTTAATAGGTAAATCTTGATATCTATGTCACAAAACTTTCAAAAACACATCACACATATAGAATTAGCATTACTCTCGCGTCCAAAAGAATCACATAAAGCATCCTGGATAAAAAAACCCCCCCCTAAATGTAAAACCTAAAAAAAAGCTTATGATGCCACGGAGAAAAAAATGATTTCACCGTCAATTAACTTAAAACGCCTCGCATTTCCCTTCCTTCGATCGCCACTAAATCATTCCACTATGTATATACAGTGAAGAAAGAAAGCATTAAATATACATGGAGCAGCCGCTTCTCAATGCAATCAAACGTGACATCATTCCGTTGCTAAAAGAAAAGTCTGTTGTTTCTATGAAGTTTCAATAAGTGCTGTGGTGTTTCTATGGGGGAAAAACTACGATAACTCAGAATATCAGCAAGAAAATCCGTTTCCACTCTATTTATCTACTATTCTTAGGGCTGTAATGTAAAATCTCATCCTGCATCACTCCATTTGTATTCATTCATCTTACAGACTGCTTTATCTGCGCTCATAGAATATTCTGTTCGATCTAAATCATCACTATCTCAACAGCCACTGCAGAACCGTCCATTAATTTTTTTAATAACAACTGTGTTATTTGCGCTTTATAGTCTTGATGTATTTTACTTAACAATTGTTTGATTTACGCTTAAGAATATTTTGTGTCATTTGGATTACCACTATACGTAATGCGCGTTTCCGTGGTTTAGTCAGCGGGGTGGTATGGTTGGGGCAACGGTGTCTGTGGCTGGTGGGTGGTAGTGCGCGAAAGTGCACTTGTTGGATGTTGTGCATGCGACATACATCTGGTGTTGGTTCGGTGGCAAAATTCTTTTGGCCCTCCATGTACAAATGCATGCGACATACATCTGGTGTTGGTTCGGTGGCAAAATTCTTTTGGCCCTCCATGTACAAATGCATTGCCGTATAATACCACTAATTCTCTAATATCTTACTCTGAGCCCCGAACCCAAGAGAATCTCTACATTTTACTGATCATTATTTACTTTTATACACGCTGTTATACAAAATTTTCTGTAGCATTACTGCCTTTCTATTCATTTTTTCTAACTACTGTGTTATGTGCGATTTAAAATATCGATATCATCGATTTGACCATTGTTTTATTTGCGCTTAACAATATTCTGTGCCATTTAGATAACAAATGTACTTGCTGCGCGCTTCCGATTTTATGGAGCGCCACAGCCTGTGGTTTAGTCAGCGGTGTTTGTGGCTTGTAGGTCATGGGTAGTGGAAAGTGCACTTGTTGGATGTTGTGCATGCGACATGCATGGAGTGTTGGTTTTGTGGCAAAATTCTTTTGGCCCTCCATGTACAGATGCGTTGCCGTACTGCAAGCGATATGGTGACATTACATGAAGGATGTACATGCAACGCTTACAGCCGTAATTGTTTTTTCGGGGAGATTATAAAATCAATCTACGAGTTTATCGGCATTGTCTATATTTTTGCTATTGGAATGCTTGTGATAGGCGTACACAAAAATATTCAATAGTAGCTGGTATACATGGATGGCTATTGCTTTTTTTCTTCTTCACAAATCCAGCATCGAGCAACGATTTCACAGCCAGTTGGAGTAAAATAAAATCATCAAATCGTTACAATCTGTAAACCTTTGTACAAAAAAAAAAAGAATGACACGCTGCATTTCCCTTCTAGAGCGACAAATATTCTAGGTAAGAATATATTTTGCCTTTCAATATTGATTTGTCTAGCCATTTTTTGTCCGTTGTTCGCCATATTTATACAAATTATGCAGCGCACAAAAAAACAACACAAAAAAACCTAGCACCTTGTATCCTTCCTCTCTCTATCATACCAACACACCCTCAAATTTAACACCAATCATCAAGATCAATCATCTTCCCCTGTAGCCTCCAATAAGCCAGTCATCCTCGTATAGAGAAAGTGCTTATGCGAAAACACGGCAAGGGTACTGGTCCTTGGGGTAAGAAGCATCCTGATCACCCTCCTTCCAGGTGACCTTGAATCCGGGCAAGGGAGGTAGTCCGTTGGCCTTAAGAACATCCTTTGCGGCCAACTTTCCATTCTCCTCAATAACCTTTGCCAAAATTCCCTCCTGCTGCTTAACAGCGACCAACTGGTTCTCTCCCTCTTTGCCCTTTGCGATTCTAGGAGCCTCCTTGTTACCAAGGGTCAACAATCCCGCAATGTCGCTCTGCTTGAAGACCGCAGTACGGGCATAGTTGCGACGAACATCACGCTTCCAGTAAGGGTTCTCGGCGATGTCTCCAGCGGGGATAGTGACGGGGTCGGTGAACTCTAATCCACGCTGACTTCCAGGTGCGGGATAACGGAAAGTGCCGTTTAAGGGTACTCCGGTGGATCGGTTGGGGTCGACGGCGAAGAAGCGACGGATCTTCTCCCAGATACCGACGGAGCCGACGGTGTATTTCTATGGGTGGTCGAGTCAGCGATCTGTTCATTCAGAATTTTGACTCAAAAACTGAACCGCCGAACTTGACTTGTTTCGTCGTCCAGTTCGGCTGCGCGGGCGTCCAGTTGAGGTAATTCCCGTTCACCCCCCACCCCCCACCCCTCCACTGCCCAAAATTCCCTCCCTCAATTCATCCAAAAAGTGTCGCGTGAGTAGGTACCTTGTAGACGGAGACGACACGGGGAGCGCTCATGATGGCTGCGTAGTGAGTGGAGTAGAGCGGGTGCTCAAGATTCGGAACGTTCGATGTTGGTGATGGGGTTGGTTCCAGGCTAGTTGGGGTTGCGGTGTAGAGGTCCGGAGGAGAGACAAGGCTATGGCTTGGCGTGGAACTCTCAACGAGAAACGAACGATTTACCGTACACCGCTGTCCGATGAGTGAACGTAGATACCAAAAAAGGTAGTGAATGTGTATTGAGTTACAGAAAGGGAAAAATTGTGGGGCTTCTGAATTTTATGAATGGTAGGCCCTGCGGCAAGTTTTGCAATAGCTCAACGCGACTCCCGAAGGACCGGCGTGCACTTATCGTCGACGTCAGCCGGAATCTAATCTGATCGAGCAAGCAATTAGCTTTACGACGATTAGCAACTACTGTAACTTGCAGACTTCTCACGTGCGAAAGCTTTAATCAGGTCTCAACCTCCGTTTTCCGATTAAGCTGGTAGTCTAGAGCGTGCGTGATGACTCAGATATTCAATATACGGATGGGTGCCAGAGAATTGGGGGTAAAATGTGATAATCTTTGATTTGTTCCAGACCATGGCTCAACATTTAGATTTCACAATAACAAAATGACAACAAACTGAACAATATCTGGTAATTACAGCAGCGCTTTTGGTATTCTATTAAGCCACAAATATTCCATCCCTAGATCCCAAAACCCAAAACTAAAATAAACTCCTTTTCCCTTACAAAAGACCCTTAACAACAGCAACCTCAGCGTTGAGAATAGAAGATCCAGCAGCACCAATGACGGTGTTGTGGGACAAAGCAACAAACTTGATATCGAAAACAGGGTCCTCACGGACTCTTCCAACGGAGATGGCGTAACCTCCCTCAAGGTTACGGTCGAGTCTGGGCTGGGGTCTGTCCTCCTCCTCAAAGACCTTGATGGCCATCTTGGGTGCCGATGGGCATCCAAGAGCCTGGGACTCGCAGCTGTACTCGCGCATGGCAGCCTTGACCTCCTCAACGGTGGGCTTAACTCCTCCAAACTTGACGGAGACACAGGCGGTGTGTCCGTCCATGACAGCAACACGGGTGCACTGGGCAGAGACCTTGGTCTGGTTAACGTGGGTGAACGCGGTGGCGTCAGCATTAACAGCTCCCAAGATCTTTCCAGTCTCCCACTCGATCTTCTCCTCCTCTCCTCCAATGTAGGGAACAACGTTGTCCAAAATGTCCATAGAAGGAACTCCGGGGTATCCTCCTCCAGAGATAGCCTGAAGGGTGGTGACCATGACGGCCTCGAGGGGTCCGAACTTGTCCTGAAGAGCCTTCAAGGGGACAACAAGTCCAGTAGTAGAGCAGTTGGCGTTGGTGACGAGGAATCCCTTGTTGAGACCCTTCACCTTACGCTGGTGAGGGATAATGTCGAAGTGGTCGGTGTTGACAAGGGGGACCATGAGAGGAGTAACGGGGTCACGACGGTAGTTCTTAGCGTTGGAAAAGACAACGAGATCGTTCTTAATGAACTCGGCCTCGATATCTCCGGCAACATCATGGTCGAGTCCAGAGAAGACGATGTCACAGTCTGCGAAGGCGGCGGCCTTGCACTCCTGAACAATCATGTCCTTGACCTCCTCGGGGAGCTGCTGAGACTGCTTCCATCTGGTGGCATCCTTGTACTTCTTTCCGGCACTGCGAGAGGAGGCTCCAACGGCATGGAGCTTGAAGTAGGGGTGCTGAGAGAGAAGGAGGATGAAGCGCTGTCCAACGGAGCCGGTGCAACCGAGAACACCTGGGATTTGTGAGCTTGGAATTCACAATTTGGACTCCGGAGAAAGATGGGCAAGTCGAGACGTACCAACTTTCTTCTGGTCAACCATTGTGTCTGTTGTGGGGAGGTTTTGTGAGTTTGAGGTTTTGGTGGGGGTAGATTGAAGCTCGCGGAAGAGCAGAGTCATAAATACTGCACCGTCGATTGGTGCTACGGCGCTTCCCCGCCTAAAAAAACTACCGGACTAGTCGCCGCCACAGCATCTCGCCCTTAGTCTCCCACTATCCCAGCTTTAACCACGTGACGGATATACCTCCGATAACGTGAGGCTGAGCCTTTGTTTCATGGATGAAGTTTAACTGAATTAAGTCCTACGCGTGATAATTTTTGCTAGGTACGGAAGATCGTCGAGAATATTCCTGCGGCATTTATGGCGGTGTGAGTTGCACCGATGGAATTTTGTAAAAGTACACAGGGTCCAGGAACAAAACCGCGTTCAGGGTCGACATGATTTAGATTCTAAAGTCATTGTGAACTTTAATTTAATTCGAGGCTTCGATGGATTGAAGGTCTGGTGCTATGTATACCCACTACATACCGGGTACCCCTCTCATACTTCCCCACTCACAAGCTCCCGTGCTACCTACCACTTGCTCCATACCTCTCTGATACCTCTCCACCAAACGCACCAATCATGCTTTCCAGAGCGCGTTCAAACGACGAGAATGCAACCGCCAAAGCGCGTCGTCCTAAGCCGCCCACTGCCGACGAGGTGATCTGCGCGTTTCTTGAACACCTTGAATGCGCAGTGCACACGATTCTTTTTCAGAGGGATATTTACCCCAAGGGAATGTTTATGACGGCAAGAAAATATGATCGACCTGTGAGAATGTGTCGTGTGCCCAAAGTTAACGAGTATGTCCGGAATATGATTGACATGGTGGGAGCTCAGCTTAGGGAGGTATGTTTGAAGAACTAACAACCCCCAGTCTCTGCAACTAACAGCGGTGAGAGGATAGGGCGGAGTTCAGGTTATTTCTATCGTGATATTGTCAAAAGATGATGTCCCATTGGAACGATTTGTTTTTAGCGTTTCACATATTGCCAAGTCCAAAAATGGGGCTCGAAAGGAAATCTACGAAGACTTAAGAATGGAAGACTTGCATGAACAATTTGTTGATGTAATTTCATCTCTTGAGGCATGCTCTTATTCTTTGGATGATCTACCACCGGACTGCACGTTTACAGTCATGATGGAGATGGCCTCAAATCACGAGAATCCTAGAGATGCAAGTGTTACAAACCCAGTGGTATCACTCGAAATGCTAACTTTTGCAGAACTGGATTGTTTGTGAAGAAAAGGCATCTACGAAAGGACACTCGACAACAGAAAGTGTAAAAATGAGGCCAATTCGGTCGATTACCAAACTGCGCATGCAGATATGGGCGGAGGAATCCAGAATGAAGCAGGAGCTGATGGGTTCAGCATAATTTAATTTAATATCTAATGTTATTGTGCTGTTTTTTTTGTTTGACTCTTTGTATTCTCTTATCTCTTCCGCTTGGATTTTCTTTTTTATAACCGTTTATCCATCTCTTCTCATGGTGGCTCAGTGCGCATCTCGGTCATCGACATCGATGTCGGATGTCCTCGCCTTATCGATATCACCAACCCAATACGTCTAGCCTCATCTACAACCACTCCCCGCCGGCAACCATAATCCCTGTCGCCAAGTCTGCCAGAATTGTTGACTGTTGGGAGCTGAGGTATTCGTTCCACATGCGCCGGATCCCATTCGTCTGAAGATCTTCAGAACTTCTATAACCTTCGCTTGAGAGTCCAGAGTGTCAATTCCTCCTCTCATTACCACCCGCAAACATGGTTTCCCTCAACGTCAAGCCTCGCGGCCGCCCTCTTCGCGGCATTCCCGAGTCGATCGAGGTCGACCTCTCTACCGCGACCGTTTCCGAAGTCTACTCCAAGATTGCCGCGCACACCCGCCTTGACCAGAACCGTCTCCGTATCACCAAGGGTAGTGACGGAAGTGTCCTCTCTCAGAAGCACCAGGATGGAAAGCTCGTTACTGTCGAGGAGACTGGACTTCGTGAAGGCAGCCAGATTTTCGTCAAGGACCTCGGTATGTACCTTGTCCAATGGCCTCAATTCTCTAGCTAACAGCTTTATTCCAGGTCCCCAGATTGCCTGGCGCACCGTCTTCCTCGTCGAGTACTTCGGACCCCTCCTGATCCACCCTCTCTACCTCGGACCTCTCCGCCCTTACCTCTACTCTGCCTCCGCCTGGAACCCTATGAGCTACCTGCCCGCTGCCATCAACCCTACTACCTCCGGTGTCATCCCCGCTCCTTCCCAGACTCAGCAGCTCGTTTGCGCCTTGATCTTCCTGCACTTCTTGAAGCGCGAGTATGAGACCATCTTTGTTCACCGTTTCTCCTCCGCTACAATGCCCGCTTTCAATATCTTCAAGAACAGCGCTCACTACTGGGTTCTCTCCGGATTCAACTTGGCCTACTGGTTGTACGTTCCTTCCGGTGTCATGTCTGCTTCTTGGTGGCCCAAGGCTCTTGATCCTGCTGCCAACCAGGCTGTTCTCTACGGATCCATTGCTTTGTTCTTCTTCTCCGAGTTCTCCAACTACCTTACCCATGTCACTCTCCGTAACCTCCGTCCCAGCGGATCCACCAAGCGCTCCATTCCCCGCGGATATGGATTCAACTTGGTTACCTGCCCCAACTACTTGTTCGAGACCATGGCCTGGGGAGCTGTCACCATTCTTGCCGGTGGTAACTTCTCTGCTATTCTCTTCTTGGCGGTTGCTGCTGGACAGATGGCTGTTTGGGCCAAGAAGAAGGAGCGCAGATACCGTAAGGAGTTCGGTAGCGCTTACAAGAAGAAGAGCTCCATGTTCCCTTTCTTGTGGTAAATGTAGTTTTTGGAGGGGGGAGAAGATCAAAATTGGTGTTTGTGTGATTGTTATGTTGAATACCTATGTGGAAGTTATTTATGCAATGATTATGAAAGAATTGATTTTAATTGTTGTACTTTTTTGAATTGTTGAGGCGGCCAGGTGATTTTGGCTTTGCCGATATTTGACTTGTGCCGAGAAAGCGAGTGATGGGCCATGAATGCAGAGTAGTGACCACGCTAGCTAGGTGTGCCCTAAACCCGAATAACTGGAAAGCTCGGAACTCACTTCTCCCACCCTCATTCCGATATATAATCGGATCAACAATTATGCGGCAGCCACCGGCACCTCCGCGAATATCGTTGCATAACATTATGCCGTGAACCTATCCGTGGGGGCACAACCCTTGCAATCACCCCCATACTGTGACGTTTATAAACTCAACATTCGGCACAGTTGCGGCCGACGCTTGTCAAAGTGGGGAGAAGCTGATAAATGTCTCATCTTACACTCGGTACAAACTGCTGGCTTACAGTTCATGGTGAGAACGAATATGTTGATTTTAAAAACGCTGCTTCATCCACAGTTCTCAGACTCAGAATAGAAGTCACGGGAATAGCAAATAGAAAATCACCTTAATTGACCCGAAAAAATTAATGAACGGTTCCCATGTCAACTGCTTCCACTATGTTGACGTCCAGATACTCTTTGTATCGAATAACCACTCTACCTCTACAGAGATCCTCGTGATATTCAGCCTGAATCCCGAAGCTCCAACAAGGATTCTATACCGGCAGCATGGTTAAACTTCGGTATAACTTTCGTCTGTATCGTAAATAACCATCTGAACCGGTTACTGTGTATAGCTAGACCAAAGTACATTACCCCACATTTCTTCATAAAGAATTCCTTATAAAACCCACAGTAACCCGAGCCTCCAAACCCTCTCTAATCTCCAAACAATTCCTTCTCGTCATTTCCCGACAGCACCACAAAAACCCCACCCATCATGCCTCCCCTCCGCCCAGGTATCTACGCCCCCATCATGACCTTCTTCACCCCCGAAACCGAAGACCTAGACCTCCCGACAATCACCCGCCACAGCATCCGGCTCGCCACAGCCGGTCTCTCGGGTCTCGTAGTCATGGGCTCCAACGGCGAATCCGTGCACCTTTCCCGGGAGGAGAAAGCCCTCATCACCCGAACCGTTCGTAATGCCCTGGACACCTCCAACTTCTCTTCCGTCTCCTTGATCGTCGGTTGCTCCGCACAATCCGTCCGAGAAACCCTACAACTTTGCGAAGACGCGCATAAAGCCGGTGGGGATAGTGTTCTTATAATCCCGCCGTCATATTACCGGTCTGCGATGACGGAAGAAGCGATTGAGTCGTATTATCTCAAGGTGGCGGATAAAAGTCCTTTGCCGGTGTTGATTTATAATTATCCTGGAGCGGTGGCTGGGATTGATTTGGATTCTGATTTTTTGGTGAGGGTTTCGGGACATGGGAATGTTGTGGGGACGAAGTTTACGTGTGGGAATACTGGGAAACTTGCGAGGGTTGCTGAGGGGATGAAGGGGAAGATGGTACCGAAGGAGCATGGGAGTGGGTATATGGCTTTTGCGGGGTTGGCGGATTTTTTGTTGCAGGGACTTATGGTCGGTGGTTCGGGGGTTATTGCGGGGGGTGCGAATGTTGCCCCGAAGGCTTGTGTTAAGGTTTTTGAGCTGTTTAAACAGGGGAAATATGAGGAAGCTATGAAGGCGCAGATGTTGTTGAGTAAGGGGGATTGGGTTTTGACGAAGGGTGCTATTCCGGGGACTAAGGCGGCGTTGAGGAGGTATTTTGGGTATGGGGGTTATCCGAGGGCGCCGTTGCAGAGGCTTTCGGAGGAGAAGGAAAAGGAGATTGAGGAGGGAATCAGGGAGCTGATGGAGTGGGAAAATAGCTTGTAGATGGAATAATTATAAATTTATGTAGATATGTGGGGGGAATAGGAGAAAGTGATCAGGATGGAATTTTATCTTTGTTGATAGGTACTCATGTCTCAAACGCAAAACCTGAGCACTAAACCTCTAAAGAAACTCAAAAAAATCTTTATGATAGGATAGATATTGAGTAGTGACAGTTTTATATTGATCAAATTATCAAGTAAAGGTTGGCAGAATATGAATCACCGTTCAAGAATAAACACTTCACCAAACCGTCGAAGCACAAGGGAAATTCCCAGCGACAGTATTTCACACAGTGACACCACAACCATTTTACTAGCACCCAATTTCAATAGCGGTGGAAGTAATAAAGATATAGATTTAACAAGTACTTCAACTCTTTTTACCTAAATATACAGAATGGCAACATATCATTACCACTACTGCAACACAAGCTAGCCATGGCGATGTCAACATAGCCGTAATACAATACCTCCCAACAACAGATGACACTGTATTTTAACCACTTGGTACTTTAACCAATCATTAACCTAGAAGCTATCAACTAACTTTCTGGAAAGTTCTCCTATAAAATATAATTTCCACAACACCATGCTCCATAAATTCAAGTATCACTATTACAAAACATGCAGCATATCCCACCATATCCATTGCCACAAAAATCCATTTAGAAACTATTCCAAGTAGTAGATACAATCCACCCGACCACAATCCAGAAATATACCGACGATTCACAATCCATCGTACACGAATGATACCTTATGAACATTCCCGACCTCGGAGAACCAGACAGTATTCGCTTGATAATTACAGTAGCACAGCGGTAGTTCAGTCGAGATGGTTGCTTAGTGTTTGTAATAGCTTTGTAATATAAATTGGTTTGCGGGTGTTATTGTTTTGATTAACTACAAAGAAGTATCAAAAAGAAAAAAAAAATAAGATGAGAAAGAAATGGTTCGTTATATTACAAACGAGAAGATATGGCATGGTATTACAGTCTTTTTTACTGCACACAGAGATGTTATAGAGGCCATGTGGAAATGATATGTTGTTCAATGAGATGTTAGTGGATTGGATAACAATATCTGAAGACGAGGTTTCTGGACGAGTCCGCCATCCGGATAAAGATTTCGATTACAGAAATATCAGAAACTGACCTCCAGCGCCTCTCGTTGTTTTTTGTGCTTTATATTCTTGATTGATAATTTGCAGGGTGTTGATTGGAATGTATTATTTTCTTAAGTTTTCTAACGCGGATGTTCTTTTTTTGTAGGGGGTGATTTTTTGTATTATTTCTCATATTATTTCCTGTATTATTTCCTTTCCAATGTATTCCCACCATTTCTTTCTGTATCCCTTCCCCTAGCATGTCCCGTTTCCCGTTTCCCATCCCCAATTCCTATCCCTGGCACTTTGAACCATACATAAAAATTACAGCATCTAGCATCTAACTCCCATGAATCATAATATCCCCATGATCCATCACCCCAGGCCTCATCACCCTAAGCCCCATGTAATAACCATGCTATCGTCCACAGACACCAATATCCAGTATTTTGTAACCAGTATTTTGTAACCAGTAACCAGTAACCAGTATCCAGTATCTAGTATCTTATAACCAATATTTTCCGGTATGTAGGTATGTAGGACCTCGGTATCCCCATATCCAATCTCCCACAAACTCCATATAACCCACATCATATTATCCCCGCCCTCATCCCCAACCTCTTCAACCTCCTCAAGTTTTATCTTCATCTTCATCTTCATCTTCATCTTTATTTGCCCCGGCCTCGGTGGATATCATATCATAATTTCCAGTAGACTACAGTGCTACAGTCCCTAGCTACAAGTTTTACCTTTTCCAACCCAATTCCCGACCATATCCAGCAGTCGGAAACTCTGTAGAGACATAAGCCATATATAACCGCCCGGCGCCCGCTCCATCAACCCATCAACCAACCAACCAACCAGCCAACCAGCCAACCAGCCAACCAGCCAACCAGCTAACGAACCGCCAACCGAATAACTGAGACATACATATATCCGTCTTGATTCAAATCCTGTCCTGTCATGTCTAAAACCGATGTCTAAAAGTTATGTACATCGGTTCTCATGTGTCGGTATATGGTGTCCATAGTGTGCATTCCATGTTCGGTTCGGTGTTGAAAGGAATAAACCATGCGAGGCGAGGCGAGAGGAAACCATACCAGTCGAGGGAAGGTGAGACAGGGAGTGATGTGGGGGATGCATAGATGCGCAGAATTTAAGCGAGGTCATAATGACCGCCAGATCATGGTGGAAGAAGCATGAAGATAAAAATGCGAGGAACGCTTATTTGATGCAGGGTACTGGGGGGTTATTCAGATATTCATACATTCATACATTCAGAACTTCAGAAATTCGGAATTCTGGATATGTATAGACCTAGACAAGTAATAAGTTTTTCTGAAAACTGAGACTAGCAAATGTACTCATTGAAATTCTCTCGATTCTATTCTCTCACTTCCATTCTCTCAATTTTGGTTGGCTTCATTCTCTTCATTTCCAGAATCTAGTCCTTTTGCAAAATTCGCCCCAAAAGTCTCTACAAAAACGGCTCCAAAAGTGGCTTCATAAATTTCAAAATTTCTCTTTCTCTTCAAAAAGGTTCAAAAAGAATGCACAGAATACTCAAAACATATATAATACAAACCACCTAACAATCCACATTCCCAATCCCAATTCCAATTCCACTCCCACCAAACCCAACCCAAATAAACCCCCAAACGCCAAAAAATATAAAGAACAACCAAGCTTAAAGAAAAGACAAGAAAAAAGGGGGGAAAGAAAGAAGTCGTTAAGTACAAAAAGATTTTCACAGTCATTAAATGTTGTTGATATCGTTACTGTAGTAAATATAATTATCCCCCGAGTAGATTTGTATATCACTCTGCTTAATTATACCCCATACCGTATATCCGCTTCCTCTGGATTTTCGCTTGAGAGGTGATTAGACTGGGGGTTGATAATCTGTCTTTTCCGGGGCGGCATCTAGGCAGGAATTTTATGCCAGCTATTTATCATCCAAATCCTCCGTAAAGTAGCTATTTCTGCCAGCCGGTATTGAACTTTTCCTAGAAGGCGCAACCGAGATCCTACTTGGAGTTTCCGGCAACCTAATTCCATCCGCCGTGAAACCTCCTTCCGGTATTACACCATCAGTTCTCACTGTCATACCCCCATTTCTATTCCCTCCCACAAATCCTCCACTTCCATTATCAACCATATTCCCGCCAATACCACCCAGTGCCGTCGCCGCTGCAGCTTCACTAATCCCACTTCCCCTCTCACCTGGAGTTCCAGCAAATCCCGCAAAATGCCTTGACCCCGCAGAATCCCTGTATGGTGTACCTGTACTACCAACACTTCCTCTATCCGCCGTATTAGCCAGGGATCCTAACCCCGCTAACTGAACACCAGTTCCCCTGCTTCCCATGCTTCCCGCTGCCAACCCTGCTTCCTTTTCCTCAGCTTCTAGTCTCGCTGCTTCGGTTTCGATCCAGCTGGGTCTTGAAGTGGAGGCAGTTTCGCTGTAGCGGTTGTAGCCACCGCTACATAATCTTTGCCGCCGTTTTCGCTTTTTCAGGAAGAAAAGAATTACTACTAGCGTAGCGATTACGCCGAGAATTGATCCTAAGACTGCTCCGAGGATCACTTGAGTTCTCTTTGAGTTGGATTCCGTGGGTGGATCAGAGTCAGCGGAGGGCGAGCTTGCCTCTAGGTGGGCAACGGATGGATGGCACCCCGTTATAACGGGCTTTACTGTGTTTGTATGATGCTTGGATCCTGCTAGGTGAAATCTGGAGTTGTCGTAATCGACATGTAAAACCGCTTGACTCAAAAACGCATTCCCCAGTACCGCCTTAGGCTTTCCCTTCAACCCCTCTATCATTCTTGGTGGCTGTCCCAGAATGCTGGAGATAAATATTTCCGAACCATCTTTATCGAGCAATTGTCTATTCAATAACCTCTGTGGTATTGTCACTTGGAATCCATTGGTTAATTGGATTATTAAGTTTCCGTGGAACTCTTCATCGTAAAGTAGGTATGTGGAGTACGGTGTCCCGCCGTTGACAGAGGATCGTGGGCGTAGGGGATATTTGAGTGATGAATAGTCGAAGGGTTTTGCGGAGGTCGTATCTTTGAAGAATTCTATCACTGACTCCGGTAAGATTAAGTAGTCTATTGAATTGTCGAGAGTGGCGGAGAAGGAGGATGCGGTTTGACTGCTGGGGTCTTCGATATCGTCAGTGCCGAAAGTGGCAAGTGTATGTTGAGTTCCATCGGCAAGATTAATTGTTATGTGCGAGATTGCGACGTCGAGAAGGGAGAAGTTGGACGAAGAGATGGGGGAGGAAGTGAAGGTGGTGGAGTTGGCAAGAGGGTCGTAGCCTCCGAGGATCAAGGATTCCAGATGAAGAGGGGAACCATCAGATGGCCATATGTCCGAGTAAGTGAGGCTGTAACTGTTTGTCGGAACCTTATTGGCAGAAATGAGGGATCTGAGGAAATTGGAAGAGGGACCCTGGCTTGTGTTAGCGAAATGTTACCAAGTACCAATATCTGAAAATATGTGTCAAGATTTCTCAAGCATTTCTTTGACCACGCACCAATCCAATCCCCCTCACAAAAGATTCCCCCAAAGTCGCAAAATTCCCCCAAGCTCTATACTTAAACTCCTTCAACTCAGTCCGTCCTTGCTCCAGTTTCAAAGTCCCATTATTATAACCTCCAAACTCTGTCTTTGAAGTTTCCCCAATTTTCCCAATCGGAACATCAAATACGGTATCATTTTGTGTTATCGAGACATTTGTTCGCAGATCGTATTTATTGTCGAGGTTAACCTGGATGGCTCCGTTGCTCTTGCTGTTCGAGGAAACTAGTACTAGTGGAATGACATCACCAGTACACGAAGCAGATGCTGTTGGTACTGCTGGCGTTTCTGAAGCAACAACAATTTGCCGACTCGAAAGAAAGATTGAGAATACGGCAACGGTGAGAAATGGGCGCATCTCAAGGTTGGGACATATGCGTTTTCGGTGTATCGTTTGATGGAGCGAGCAAAGGCGGACGGGTATCAAGCGAAGGAAGCGGAAGCGGAAGCGGCGGGTAGGAAGGGAGAAGGAAGGAAGAAGAGAAGAAGAAGAAGGAGAAGAAAGAAGAGAAGAGTGAAGAGAAAAGAGGAAAAGAAGTAAGTAAGCGAGGGAGCAGGGCAGTAGCAGCAGCATCAGCAGACTTCAAACAGACTTCGCAAGCAAGCAAGCAAGCAAGAAAAAAAAGGAAATCTAATCTTGGTGCTTGGTGCTTGGTGGGGTGTGTGCATAATGCCCACCTCACCTCCGATTACAGCTAGCGACAACAGCATCCATCAGGTTACATCTGCGTGTCTGTGGGACTAAAAGTGTAATTTTGAACTTAACTTGGGGGGGGGGCAACTGACTTGACTCTTTCCTCTGATGCTGGTTCAGTTTTCTTTGTGGGGATGTGCATCTTTGGGGAACCGCGCGGGGACATGGATGAAGCCATGGAGCATGAGCATACATATCCTGGCACACCTCCCGCACTCGGTTAAAAACGTCGCGAAGTCTGCAGAGTTCCAGCATCCAACAAAAGCATACCGGTTTTGCATGTATAATGACGAGAGGAGGTGAACAAGTCAAGCTAGCTAATCAAACAAAGAAGATGATAAAAAAGAAATAATAATCCGTGTTCTAATTATTGCTCACAATCATCACCACAACTTACTACATACCACAACCACCGCATCATTAAGCCATCTCACCCGACTGGCTGCTGAGTCTGACACTGTGACAGCAGGTGTGCAAGAAGAGAATTTCATGCCGATCACGTTGTCATTCACAAGATCACTAAAAGAAGAAAAGATGCAATCCCCGCTAGATCTAGCTGCCGATCTGTGCTTTAGTGGCCAAGCTAGTGACGCTAGTAGTGGTTGCAAACATGGAGGAACATGATGGAGCCGCTGAGGATCGAAACTAAAGAAAAGGCTTGTTGTTAGGTGTTGTGATTGAGCATGTTGGATCATGGATGCTTCGTCTGTATGTATGCATGTATGTATGTAGCGACGGTAGAATGCGGTCGGTGCAGGAACCCCGTCGATGATTCGCAGGATGAACTCCAGCTGCCAAGAATCTGCGCGGCTGGTTAAACTTTGACAGTATACAGTACTACCGGCGACTTGCCGTACGACAATACGAAGCACTCAACCGTTCCGAGGTCTCCGGAAATTAATATAATTATCACGAATTTGTCTTTTGAGAAACAGCGGTTGCTTCCGACATGGTTCCTTCCGTCAAACGACCTGATATGATGCCCAGACCGGATATCCTGAACTGTATTTCCTGTGGCACCGGCTAGAATTAACCTTCAGCTATATGGTTCGTCGTATATATTAAGGCTTTTGCTTAGTAGATATTTGCAACGTTACCGTCACTCAACAGTCGGAAAGCTAAATTAATCGAATATCATCAGTTAGGTGTGTATTACGGGGTTAAAAATTAGTAACTCTCATTCTCACCCGGATATGTTGAATACTTATTTGATCAAACGCTGACCGAAATCTAAAAGGCCCATATAGAACAATATGCTGAATATATGCTGAATATGCTGAATATGCTGAATATGCTGAATATACTAGCTGCTAGTATATCCAGCATTTCCAGCATATCTCGCCATGTGTAGGCCGGAGCCCCGGAACCCCGACCGGGAATATCAACTCCCCTCAGGGTTCAGGACCCACTTTGTATAGAGCCTACAGGCTACATCACAGTTCAGGCTACATATCGACAGGAAGGAACTCCGAATTCCGGTGAATTCAGGGAGTTTTTGATTTGTCTATATCTTCAGCAATCCGCTGAAAAATGCCACTGAAGAATTCCACTGGTTGATCTGCATCATCAATTCTTCAGGATAATATCAACACAGAACATCCAACTGCTACGCTTTGAAGTCTCAATAGAAATAAAAAATGCGTCTACCAATCGCAACAACCGCGATATGCATACTAGGCATAATATCAACCGTGATGGCAAGTAATGAAAGGAAGGTTTTTGCTCATTATATGGTATGTACATAGCCATGACTTGTTTCGTATTTCCCATTTCCCATTTCTTTTTCAACGGCTAGTAAGTCAACGCAAGGTAAAGAAAAGAAAGGTAAAGGCTTCTGTCTTTATACTACTGATATATATACGTCAAGATATATTTTGTTTCTAAGGGGAAAGCTATATCATTTCTCTATACACATTCTCCAGCGTCATGCATATCCAGTACCAAATACCAGATATCTAGCCGATTTTCTGCAATGCTTGATAGCCCGGCTACCTACCAGTCATATCCATCACCCATCCCCATCCCCCATATCCCAATTCAACCTACACCCCGAGAAACTCCAATTAAATCTATATACACCCCACGAAACCTCAATTCACACACCTACTAACACTTCAACCCCCCATATAGCTAGGCCTAACAGACGGGCAAACCTCCTCCGACTGGGCCCTCGACATGATCACAGCAAAAGCGGCGGGTATCGATGGATTTGCATTAAATGCAGGACCTAACGATAGTTTCGGAGACAAACAACTTGAGCTGGCTTACAGAACTGCTGAGGAGGTTGGGTTTGCGGTGTTTGTGTCGTTTGATATGGTATGTTTCCTATTTTTTTTTTGCGTGGGCTTGTGAAATTGCAGTGTGACCCGGCTGGGGGGTCCAACTACGAGATGGACTCCCCAAGTGAATTAAGATGGAAAAAACAACAACCACAAGTGGATGCTAACTGCCTTATGTATCATAGGGTTGCTGCGGTCCTTGGGATATCAACAAAGTCATCAACTGGACAAATACATACAAAGGATCCAGCGCGCAATATAAAGTCAATAACCTTCCATTTATCAGTACCTTCGAAGGACCGGCCTGGGCAGATAACTGGACTACTGTACGAGCTCAAACCGGTGGGATTTATCTTGTACCAGATTGGACTTCTTTAGGGCCGAATGGAATTGCGGAACGGCTGGGAATGGTTGATGGTGCTTGTAAGTCTTTTTTTGTTCTCTGTTTTTTCTGTGTCCTATATCTTATGTAGGGTGTAAATCTTCATCTTCATCTTCACTCAATTTAAACCATTCATCCCCCCAGCAGTATGGCTTCTCCCCTATTATTTTTCCAACACCCCTATTAAAATAAGAAGCATAAGCATGAGCATAAACATAGACTAATCCATCACCTTCAACCAACCAACAGTTTCCTGGGACGCATGGTCCAATACCCCCGGTCCCAAAACCACAGACACAGACCAAGCCTACCGCCGCGTTCTGGGGAATAAAAGTTACATGATGGGAGTTTCACCATTTTTCTACACCAACATCCCGGACTACAACAAAAACTGGTATTGGGGACCTGATACCCTCTGGTTTGATCGCTGGGAACAGGTTCTTGACATCATGCCGGATTTAGTGGAGATTATGTATGTGTTTTTTTTTTGATTGTTTTTCTTGTGGCACTTGGTGACTTTATACCCGTCTGCTGTGTTTTTGGGGGATTTGGGATCTTTTTTTTTATGATCTTGGTTTTCTGGCTCGATCTTGTTCATAGCTTGTTGAATTCATATCCCCCCCCCCCCCCCCCCCCCTCCTAACACCATCCAACCACCCTAAGCTCTAATAACTCTAACCACCCCCAGTTCCTGGAACGACTACAGCGAATCGCACTACATCGGCACGCAACGCCCATCCAGCATAATCCCGCCCGCAAAACCCTACACCCTAGGTATCCCACACGACGGACTCCGGATGATACTTCCCTACTACATCTTATCCTACAAATCCGGAAAACGCGTCGATATCCCCCCTAATAACGAAGGTGCCGTGTTTTGGTATAGAACTGCGCCGAGGAGTTCTGGTATGTTGGTTCATATCCTTTATATCTATTTATTCCTGTATATCACAATCGTTTTTATCCCTTCCCCTGGAACCAGGCCCTATCCACCCCGGCTCATCCCTAAGCCCCAGAAACCAATATAACTAACCCCCCCCCCCCCCCCCACCTAGGCACCTCCAACACCCCATATGGCCCAGCAGGTACAATCCCGGCGATCAATACAATCACCGACACCCTGTATATCACCACGCTATCCAACAGCTCCAACAGGGTATTCGTGAGCATAGGCGGAACTGGTCAGTATTACGAGGTTCAGCCGGGGGTTGGTATGATGAAGGTTCCGTTTGATGGGAGGGTTGGACAAGTTATGGTAGAAATGGGCGGGAAGAGAGGGGTTGGGAGTAAGGATGTTGGTAGTGGTAGTGGGGACGGGGAGTTTAATTTTAATCCGGTGGTCGGGTGGACGGGGGGGATGGGGGGGATGAGGGGGAGGTAGGATGGTAGGCGGGGGATGGGGGGAAGGGATGGGGGATGAGGATGGGGATGCAGCTGAGGGATTCTGGGGATTCTGGGGTTGATGGAGTGATTGTGATGGTGGTGGATATGTATACCTAAGCATCTCATCACAAATCAAACCAAAACCGAAACAAAAGCCCTGATCAATACAAAACACCATCTCCTCCGAGCCCTGGTGGTCTTTCTTATCTAAACAACCTCCAAACACTTTCCAAGCCATTTCCCAAATAATTTCCAACCAATTTTACAAGTATATATAAAGCGAAATATCCTTTCCATACCAAGTACTACTGGAGTAACCCCTAGCCCGTGGGAGTTAAAAACTTAATCCATAATCCAGAGTTAAGAGTTCAATAACCAAAAGTTTAAAATAACGCTCTCTCCTCTCTCCTTCTTACAATTTCTATAACACCATATACATATATGCACATAGCATGGCGTATGGATGGTGCATGGCGTTCGCATGGCGTATGGTGTGTGGTGCAAGTGCTGTTTTATGTTTTATGTTCCATGTTCCATGTTTCGTGGTTATGGCGCCATATCATATATATAACAGATAAACAGATCGGTATACATAACATTGTGGCGTTTAGAAATGAAACAAATTTAATGCATCACAAATAATAAATAATCAATAATCAATACCAACAACAACAACATCAATAACATAAATAACATAAGTACCAATAGATAATTCTAGATCTTGTGGGTATTTAGGTATATATATAGTCATTAAACGGCATCAATTGGCATTGGTTAATCAACTCCCAAAATGATCCGAGATAAAAGAAAATCATAACAACGACAATGACAAGATACGTGCAGTTTTGGAGTACTAGTACTCAGATACTTCATCGCAGCGCTAAGAGAGAAAATCATGACCAGATTAAGCTGAAGGTTGATGTAAGTAGAACAAAGTTAGATGAAAAGAAAGAAAGAACAATATATCATATACAGTAACAGCAAAGATGCCACCATGCCCATTTTAGTCTACACCACTAAAAATGCTATTTACAAGTTTACATTTATATAGAACCTGCACATATGGATCTTCCGGGAGCGTTTGATGAGGTTGAGAGCCTGTAAACGTCGCTCGATATCTATCGAAAACGCTGGAGTCGTAAATTTCATGAAAAAAAAAGCCATGGACAAACTATGGGAAATCCATGGAAAAGCAAGCTATAAAAAAAGCCTCGATGCAGGAACCATCATATTCCTGCAGCGGAGAGGGGAATATGGGGTAAATTGCACTTGCATTTGGAATGATCGTGGTCATGGGAGAGGTATATGGAGGCCAGGCGTATAGGTATCATTGTAGGGAGATTAATATAGATATAGATTGATAGTATGTAAAAATGTGTTGAACAATGGGTCCAGGCCAGTCTAAATCCTGGAATGGACTGGACGGACAGTGGAGAACATTGCATAATATTGTACCATCGAGTTCGGCACTCGCTAAACGTACACCTTTAGGCACATCATCAAAAGCCATGGAGAAGCCAGGATGCGGGAAAGATCCTACGGTGCAAAAGGTGACATGGGGAATGGTAGATTATGTATTTATATTACGCTGAAAAAAAGCCATGTTAAAATCAATATGCAGGAATTAAACATTTTGCGGCAGTAAAGGGAAGAAAATATGGAGAAGTGAATATAGCATGATATGATTTAATATGGATTAACTGCACTTGCATTTGGAAGAAAAGGACCACGCAGGACAATTAGACGACTGGAAAAAGACTTTATGATTTGTCTTGAAATGTGCGAGTGATATCTAGTGAGCTATCGGTGAAGTTGACACGGTTGAACTATTCGCCGAAATTAGGGTCGATCGATATGGCGCGTTATTGGTCCACATCCCCCCATCCCTCTAATGATCTTGGCCTCCTTGGGTTTCCTTGGGCTCGCTGGGCTCCCTTGGCTCCCTTGGGTTTCCTTCGATTCCCTTCGGTTCCCGTCGGTTCGCCAACATTTTTTCTGGAGACGTCGTCAGCGCTCGTCAGCTGGTCTTGCTTCGCCCGCGCGGGTGCGTATACTCGTGGCTGTTCGACGGGATGGTTTCGAGGACGTGACGCCGGTGATCACGGTTGATAGTTTTTTGTTCGTAACGGCGTGAGACAGAAATAGAACGTGCTTCCCTATCTCTGTATGGTTCCCGAGCTTCCTGTCGTTCCGTTCCCTATGTATGCTTCGCGATGCCCTCTCAGGCAAAGCGCCTTCCCGGTAAAGCAGATCATACTTCTCGCGAAGCCTCAACAATAAGTAGTTGGGCCAGCCAGGTCAAGTGGCACAGTGACTCTGCCACATTTCCTTTTCATGTGCAATCTCCAAGTTTCGAACTAGCGAGCATAAATCAAGCTAGAGTAGGCAACTGAAATACCTTACCATTTCCCAACTACGTATTATCTGTCTCCTAGCCGTCACTTCTCGGTGCTTGCGTACGACTTTTGTACAACTTTGTTCAACTACAACTACAACTGTGTCCACTTAACTGTTACGACTCGGCTTCCATAACCACGATCGTTAAGACAGCAGCTGCGTCAAAATCGCCATCATGGCATCAACTGGGCATCAACCCAACGACCCCGCGCCTACCCACCGCCGACCCAGCGCCGTCGACTTCGACGCGGCCACCCTGAAAGCTGCTCTGCGCGCTCGACGCACTCAGCCAAAGTCGCCCGGAGCTTTGGCGCGGGAAAAGCTAGTCCTCCCTCACCTACCCACCTCCGACGTACCCCGGGGTCCTGTGCGAACCTTCCTCTCAACCCTCCTCTACCGCTTCATTCTTCTCTTGATCCAGACGTTGTTTTCGGTATACCTAAAGATAAGATGGGCATACAATAATATCATGAACCGGGTTTACTCGGTGCTTTATTACCATCATAGAACGCCGCAGTTGATTGAGAAGGATGTCAAGCCGTTGAAGGAGGGAGGAAAGTTTCCACAGCATATTAGTGTGATTCTGGAAATGGAGGGAGCGGACGGGATTGATAGTTTGGTTGATGAGGTGGCCGAGATTTCTTGCTGGTGTGCCGCGGCGGGTATCCCGAGATTGTCGGTGTATGAGAGAACTGGTGAGCATACCCGTGTGAGGGCGGAGCGGCGCGGAGGAGAGGCGAGATGCGGCCACAGCTGCCACGGTGGTCCCAGCGGATCGCAGTGGGAACTCGCAATCTCCGACAGAGCTTCGCAAAGTCTTAGCATTAGGAAGTACATGCTAACGCCCGATATCTAGGTGTCCTCAAGTCCTACATCGCGACATCGCACCGAGCAATCGCGCAGCAACTCCGTCTCTACTATGGCCGTTCCCGTCCAACTCTCAGAGTACACGCACCTCACTCAAGAACCTTTGTTAACGGCGACCAACCCACCGATGAAGCCGAGCAGATAGATTTGGAGGTTATGTTTATTTCCGAGGAGGATGGAAGGGAATCATTAGTAGACCTTACCAAGACCCTATGCGATATGGCGCAGCGCGGGAAGCTATCTAGTGATGACGTTAGCGTTGAGTTAGTAGATGCTGAAGTCAAGGGTGAGTTCAATTCTCTGTGCTTACTATGTTTGCTATGTCGTGCATTGTGGAGCTTTACAAAGCTCCCCCGCCGAAAATTATGCTCCAATACCGAGGATATTATACTTCCGATATTGAAGCTAGTATGATCGGCATAGCGGGGATAATGCATTGCATGATGTTGAGAAACACAAAACTGACACCTGCATGCAGAAACTTCAATGGATGAACCGGATTTGCTTATTCTTTTCTCACCAAATATCACTCTTCGCGGATACCCACCATGGCAATTGCGATTAACTGAGATTTAGTATGCCCCCCTTCGCTTCGTCTCCATATACCCTCTTATCCCAATCCCCGATCCCAATCCACAATACCCAATTTGTGAACAGGTATACTAACGATACCTACAGCAATGTTCAAGACAACGATGGTGTCGGATACCAAGTGTTCCTAAGGGCATTACATCGCTATGCAAGAGCCGAGATGCGGTTCGGACGGTAGACTTAGTTTCGTGAGGGATGGATGTGGATCAACTGGCGTCTGTTTTTTTTTTTTTTTTTTTTTTGCTCAAGCAATTTCTTAATCTACTCGCAAAATGCTAGTAGATTTTCTTTCTGTTTGTCTCTTTGCTATTGTATTTTTTGTGTTTGAAGTTTTCTTTCTTATTTTTATTTCTCTCTCTTTTTTTGTAAGGGTGTAGGTTTGGCTATGACCTAAAAAAACTTTGATTACTTTCGATGTCTCGATATCTTGATGTCTTGATACTTTTGCTGGTAACCTCTTGGTAACCTCTTGGAGTCTTGGTAAATTGAGATGAATTGATGGATCAATGGATTGGTGTCATTCCTTTTCTTTTGGCATTTTTTACTTCTTCTTTTTCGTCTCTTTTCACCAGTTTTTTGTTCTTTCGCTTTTTTCTGTTTCAGTTCAAGCGCCATAGAATTAGTCCTGATATCTTTTTTTCTCCAAGTCAGTTATTTCTGCTATATCGAAGACTGGAGCTTAAACCTGAAATAGAATTCAAGGGTTGCTACATTAATTTTGCTCTTGCTTCTGCTTTTGCTATTGTTTTTGCTGTATCCATTCATTCATTCATTTATTCATTTATTCATTTATTCATTCATTCATTTATTCATTTATTCATTTATTCATTTATTCATTTATTCATTTATTCATTTATTCATTTATTCATTTATTCATTTATTCATTTATTCATTTATTCATTTATTCATTTATTCATTTATTCATTTATTCATTTATTCATTTATTCATTTATTCATTTATTCATTTATTCATTTATTCATTTATTCATTTATTCATTTATTCATTTATTCATTTATTCATTTATTCATTTATTCATTTATTCATTTATTCATTTATTCATTTATTCATTTATTCATTTATTCATTTATTCATTTATTCATTTATTTTATGGGTTTTACATGTAACATATCCATATCCATATCCATATCCATATCCATATCCAATCCCCCCCCTTCTTTTTTCAATCATGTGCGTCCCAGACCAATTACCGTCATTATTCTAGAGTTACAACCGGTTTGTATTAAGAAAGTTTGTATTGTGGTTTGTTGTAAAAATCGAATGGAGGAAACGTTGGTATAGATGTGCGCGAAGTTCATGGGACAATGGATACGGGATTGTGTACTGAACCTGAGGATATGGGGATATGGGGATATGGGGATATGGGGATGTGGGGATATGGGGATATGATATTTGGATGGTTTCTCTGAGTTCCTTGATGGTTTTCCTGGGTTTCGGGGGTTCCTTGATGATTGCTTGACCGTTCCCAGTGTTGTTTAAAAGGATTGGATCATGATATGGGAAATTTCAGATTGGAGTGTTGGTATTGGTGTTAGTGCCGGTTCATATTAGGGAGGAGATTACTACAGGTGATGACTGTGAAGATACGGTGTTGGGGCTATTGTTAGTGATGTAGGTTAGGGGGTTGTGTATGTTGTGAGGGTGGTATTGATAATTTTTTGTGGGGTATTTGTTGTTACGCGTTTCCAGGGCGAGGGGGGCAATATGTTGTAGTTGGTTTTTGGTATGTAATAGAAGGGTTTGATAGGTAGAGTTGGCTGCTTTTGTGTTTTATGAGTTTCAATTTTCTATTCGAAAGTCTGGTTGACTAAATCCTTGTTAAATAAATTCCGATACCGTTTTATTGATCTTATTATGATTTGTTTATTTCTCTTGATACATCCAACTGTACGCCTATTATGGCACCATCTACATACTGTACACAATTTCTAGCCTGGATGTTACCCCAGGCCCCCATTGGGATCTGCTTCAGAACGTGCTATTGATTCAGCTGTAGCCTTCCAAGCTTCGCCAGACAAGCAGTCCATGGAGTGTCTTCCTGTCCGAGAGCCCTATCCAAACTTCCCTCAAGAGCCCCGATGGCGAGCTCCCGCCTTTCCTCCTCACATTCCCTTTTTCGAACTATATTTCCGACTTTATTTCTACCCGCATATAGTTTTTCGTCCTACACTATATTACCTATTCTTATCCAAAGCAGCGTACAACTCCCTCAGAATATCCGCATAAGGAAGCCCATCATCCCTCATAGTCCCCTTCACCACATCCCCATGCCACCGCACCAAAAACGCCAACAAAAAGTCCCTTTCCGCCATCTTCCTCCATCAACAACCCCAACTTCGCCGCATACTCACCCTTCCATTCCGTCCCAAAAACAACAGCCATATCATAAAGCGCATCCCATTCCCTTTCAAATCTTTCAACATATTCCGCCATCCCTTTCGAAGCTTGCTCATTCTCCGATACTGCAAAGGCTTTAAAAAAAAAGCTATAACTTCCCGAATAAAAGAAAGGATGTGGTCCAGTGGCGGTGATAGGTAGTTTCCAGATAAACCCCAATTTCGTAGCGCTCGAAACTTTTGCATGTGGCTTTGAGAATGGGTTTGGATAGTGCTTGTAGAAAAAGGAGAATGGAGCGGGATCGCAGGGTTTTGTTGGTATGCTTCATACTCGGCATCTTCTGCGGGAGTTGTATTTTCTGCAGGTTTTTCTGGAGTTGCTGGTTTAGATCCGTCGATAACGACCTCTGATACTCCCAAAGCGTCGAAAAGAATCACCATTTGAAACCGCCAGATTTCGTAGTTGTCGTGTCCGGTGAGGGTGGTTATGTTGTCGAGGTTGATGGTGCGGATTGTTATGTGTTATGTGAATGTTTTGGATATGGATATGAGGGGGGTTAGTTGGGTTGTGCGTCTGGATGGTTGGATTTTGTAGAGGACATGAGGCTTGGTTTTGATTATTGGATGGTGTTGATGGAATGGTTGAATAGGGTTGAATGAATATCGGTGCTTTTATGTTGAAGAGAGGGATTGCTGGGGCAGAAAAATGAAGCGAATATAATACCGGTGGCGGTATTTTCGCGGAGAAAGGGTTTGACGCGAAAGAGCAGTGTGGTTGTAAAGTCACGATTATAGAGACTTGTAAGAGAAGGTGATTGTGAGTGACTGGTGGTTATATTATCCTTGCTGTTGACAAGAGTGAGAGTAGGTTGCTCTGTCTGCTAACGTCAAATGGATGATGTAAAAAGACTAAGGCAAAAACGTCATAACATTAGGGCTAGGTGCGTTCTTAATGAAATCAATCAATCAATCCAGCAAGCAAGCAAGCAATCAACCTGCCTGCAAAAAAGCCAAAAACAAGCCAGCTACAGTCAAACCTTACGACGGTATCAATTGAAATGGTAACCTGTTGAGAAGGGTATATGGCCGCGGTCCCAATAATTTTTGTATGGGAAACAAGGGTAACCTCAATACTAGAGTACTCTTAAGAAAATGCGAAAAGTTGTTAGGGTATGTACCCTTATGACAGAGGTGCGGGCAAAGGCACACGTTTAACCTCGAGAAAGGTATACAGTCTCCAGCCACGGAAACCCTAACCCACTACAAAGAATTCCGTAAACGGTACTCGCTATTACTTCTGCTGCGTTGGATTTTTGGTAATTTTCGCGCTCTGCAATTGATCTAAGCTAAGCTTGACTGTCCAAAAATATAGAGAGTGCATCTTCGCTCTTGCTTGGTTCTGGTTGTTTTAAAAGCCCTGCAGAAGAATATTGATTCGTTAATTCAGCTGCCGTCCGACACGATGTACTGGCATGGATATTTCTAAAACGCACCTCGTAAAAACGAGGCTTAACCTGCGCCAAGCAACTGCACAGTGCTGAAAATGTTTGAGTACTCTGTGCTGTCCACAATTCTAGGCAGCAACAGTGTGCGCACCGTACGACACTATACACGCCACATATTCAGCTAGATATCTGGCGGTTTTCTGAAATTCTATCACTGTATTCCCACGACGCCATCGCCGAGGTGCAACAGTACGGTACAAAAAGCGAGCGATTGATACCGGCAGTTCGAGAAAGACATTTCTCCGATACAATAAGTGCAATATTCGATACTCAATATCGCTCCCGGAACGGCTTCTACCTTACCCTCAAGACGGAGGACCTGGAACGGCTATTAGCGATATGTTGGATGACACCCCGAAGATACGTGATCGACTAAAACGAGGACTAAGCGATCTATTGCAATCTTCAAAACCATCACAGGACAAGCTGTCCAAGAAAACTAAAATATCCGGGACAGTGACACCCTCAGGTCCTTCGCAAACAGTAATCGAGTCCTCGTCAGTAGCCCGAAGTCAAGGTGTAATCAGCAATGAAAGCTTTCAATCAATTTCGCCAAGTTCGCTTCGACAAACACTTGTAATGGTGACAGAGCATACGGCCGCAGATACCCGGGTCGGAAAACCAGGAAAACAGCCACATGATTCGACGGCGACGGGTACTGTCAATTCTCGATCACTGTGGAGCAAGGCAATCGACAGCAATGACCTCAATGAGCAGCGCGAAACGCTCAAAGGCCTTGGTTTTCAAGCCAGTGCCCTTGAGTGCGTATCAGAAGCAAGGGGTTATGTTGAAGACATTCTGAAAAAGAGAAAGACAAAGACTTGGAAAATTGACAAACTGCTCAACTGGATCGATAAATTCAAAGAGATTGGGGATATCGTCGTCCAATACGATCCCGCACATGCGGCGCTGCCGTGGGCTGCGTTTCGACTTCTCCTCAAGGTTGATTACACCGCCAAATCTCTTACTTGGCCTAGATAATGATGCTCTACAGCTTTGCGTTGATCGGCAGAAAACGCTAGACTCTATCGTCGATGGCCTTGAGAACATTGCCGGTCTTATTCAAAGGTGCACGATTTACGAGATTGTATATCTCAGAGAAGATTCCGATGCATCGAGAAACCTCGAAAAATCCATGCTTCAGCTTTACATCGCAGTACTAAAGTTCCTTGCCAAGGCCATCGATAAGGCAAAAGGTAAGTATTTCAATCCTACAGGGCAGTACTTCAACTAATGCTTCTTTAGAGAACCATGTCAAGGCGGTATTCACCACAGAGAATATTTTAGATTACCTTGGAAACGTAAAGAAACATGAAAGGACTGTTAAAGATGACGCCGACGTCGTGGGAGCACAAGGTATTTGTCTACGGTGCAGTCTTGGAATGTCGAGTAGTTTTAACAAGCATTTAGCGAACTCCGATGGTTTCGAGTACCTTCGAGGGCAACTGAAGGATATGAACGACATGATTTCTCCCATGAGGCATTTGCTAGAAGGTATGCAGGATCATATGATGTCGCCACACTAGGAATGTTCACTCACTTCAGTAGACAGCGAGAGATCTTCAATTCTGCAATGGATATCTGCCATTCCTTACAGCAGTCACCACAGGCGCATCAGTGAAGGGCGCCTTGAAGGCACTGGGGAGTGGCTTTTTGAGAGGCCAGAGTACAATGAGTGGCTGTCATCCAACGAGTCCAAGCTGTTATTATTACGGGGAATTCGTAAGTCATCATACGCCTCGTTCGTTTGGATGGTTCTTGTCTTACCATACGAATTATTTAGCTGGAGCCGGTAAAACATATATAGCGTAAGCAATGATACCCTCCCCCCTTCCCCACCCCCCCCCCTCCCCCTCACCCCCACCACCACCACCACCTCCCCCTCGTCCTCTCCTCCTCCTCCTCCATCCCTCAAATGATGCTATTGAAGGTGTGCATATCTAACGTATGATGGATTTAGCTCAAAAGTTATTGATTGCCTGCAGCCGGGTACTGCGGGGACAAACTTTGCCTACTTCTATTGCAATCGAGCCGAAGAAAATCGTCGAGAGCCGGAAAGCATCTTGCAAACTATAATCCAGCCAGAGCTCCCCACGGTCCGTCCAGGACTGCGGACTGGACCGGACTATATGGTGTAGTCCAGTCCAGTCCGATGTTTTCAAGGACTGCGGCCATGTAGTCCGGTCCAGGTTTCGAAAAAAAAAGACTGGACCGGACTGCAGGTGACTGCAGGACCGCGGGTTTCTCGCTTATCCCTAAGCACTAGTGGGTCGGGAGTAGCAACCGCCGCTAATAGCGAGCTGACCACCAGAGAGGCCGCTTGCCGGTCAACAAAGGTGAAGCTAGAATCCTCCGGTGCAAAAGTTTTATCTCGACACGTGTTTGCCTCCACCACTGGGTAGTCCTGATGATTCTCTTGGTACTCCATATGTAAAGAGTCTTCCAAATAAATCGTGCCGTGACCACCCCCCGCCCCCCCTTTCCCATCGCAGTGAAGCTTTTCCCATCTAGGCCTGCCAGTAATTGGCCCTTCCCATCCATCGCATCTGTTTCTTTTTTGTTTACGAGACCAATGAACCTCAATTGTTTACAATTTTCCTGTTCTTTACAGGAAATTTGGGAAAATGGGGAAACATTAGCAAAGGTAATCATGAAACCTTTGGCAATTCATTGGGATTACTTAGGTCTGCTCTGAGATCGCAGTGATCAATTCTTGTAGAGAAAGATTATAATAAGAATCACTGTTGAAATTTCTGCGCGCTCAAAAACTAAAACTGCAGTCACCCACGGTCACCCATGGTCACCTGCGAGTGATTTTGTGTGACCTTATGGTCACCTACGGTCACCCACAGGCGGTCCAGTCCACCGTGTAAAAATGACTGCCAGTCCCAGTCCAAGCACCGGACTGGACTGTGATATGTGGTCCAGTCCGGTCCGTAGCCAGGACTGGACCGGACGGACCGTGGGGAGCTCTGAATCCAGCAGCTTGTGCAGTGTGGTTTTCATGACAAAAGACTGGCAAGGCCAGTTGTTGATGTGTACCGAGACCGGAAGATCAAGGGACAAACTTCATCACCGCTCAGCTTTGCAGAAAGCCAAGGACTCCTCGTTCAACTCACAGATATGTACCCTGAGACCATCATTTGCATAGACGCCCTGGACGAGGTTGCAGAGGATAAGCGAATTCATCTTCTGAAGGCCCTGAATGCGGTCATCGCAACATCCAAATCTCTGGTCAAGATTTTCGCAACGACTCGAATGGATCCTGACATTGTCGCGCAGTTCGGGATCTTTTCCAGGATAGAGTTGCAACCCGACGACAATGTCAACGACATCAACCAGTTTATTGCAAAAGGAGTCATGCGAGTTATCGAGGATCGTGAACTGCTGGATGGTAAGATATCCGACGAGCTTAGAAGTGAAATATGTGAAATGCTTTGTAAGCGATCGAAAGGGATGTGAGTTTACCATACCATTTTATTTCATCCTGAGGGCGATAGAAGCTAATCGACAAATTCTAGGTTCCAACTGGCGGCGCTTCACATCACTTTCCTCTGCCGACTATGCAGCGAAGATGATGTGAGACGCAGATTGCCGACTATTCCAAAGACGCTAGAGGATGCCTACAGCGAGATCTACCGCGAAATTACTTCTCAGGAAGGCAGTGGTCCTCGACTAGCGCTCAACGCTTTTCGGTGGATTAAATATTCATACGAACCGCTACCATCGAAAACCCTGCTTGACGCAATCTCAGTGGAAGACGGAAGGTCGGGGGAGTTCCCTCGTCAGACCTCAATACATCCGAATACTTTATTGAAGATATGCCGAAATCTCCTCATTTTTGACAAAGATCTCGATGTTTTCCGCTTTGCGCATCTATCAGTGGAGGAGTTTCTGGATACTCAGCTCGAACTCAACGAAGCAAATTCTCACGCCGTAATAGCGCCGGTGTGCCTTTCACTGTTGTGCACCCAGGACTCCTGGGATAGTTATCCGCAAGTAAAAATCCGAGAAGGAGATTACCGAAATCGTCACCTGTTGTCGTACTCCGTAGTATTTTGGCCCTGGCACTTCTCGCACTGCACAGACGTACATGACTGGCAAACCCTCACGACACTTTGGAATGCATTTAGTGCCGAGAGCAATTACCAGAAATGGCTCAGCTATCATGGTCAGTCGGTGAAGACTTACGATTGGGATGAAGGAGTTGGCTTCTGGCGTAGAGTCTGGCACTGGCAAAGAGGAGCCCATGATCTCGTCTCCTTGGTCTGCGTGTTTGGGTTGAGTATGATGTTGACGTCGGTACTCGAGTCGAGTGGCAATGACATAAAGGCCGACTTGAGCAAGTTCCTTCGCATATTATCACATCTTGGAGACCTCGAAATGATGTCATTACTGATTGACAATGGGGCTGACGTTCACGGCTCCGATGAGGACGGCAGGACACCGCTGCATCACGCATCATCCGCCGGGCATGAGGGGTTGGTCAAACTGCTCATTGAAGGGGGCTTCGATATCTCGGCCATCGATCAGGACCGAAGGACACCGCTGCATTACGCATCTGAGGAGGGTCATGAGGAGGTGGTCAAACTGCTCATTGACAAGGGCTTCGATGTCTCGGCCATCGATCAGGATGGAAGGACACCGCTGCATTACGCATCGTCTGACGGGAATGAGGGGATGGTAAAACTGCTCATTAACAGGGGCGCTGTTTTGTCGGCCATTGATAAGTACGGATGGACACCGCTGCATCGCGCATCGTTCGAGGGGTATCAGAAGGTGGCCCAACTGCTCATTGATATGGGCGCCGATGTCTCGGCCATGGTTCAGGAGGGAAAAGCACCGCTGCATTATGCATCACGGAGGGGGCATAAGGAGGTGGCCAAACTGCTCATTGATAGAGGCGCCGATATCTCGGCCATCGACAAGAACGGAAAGACACCGCTGCATTACGCATCTCGGGGGGGGCATGAGAAGGTGGTCCAACTGCTCACTGACAGGGGCGCCGATATCTCAGCCATAGATAAGGACGGATGGACACCGCTGCATCATGCATCGTGGAGACGGCATGATGGGGTGGTCAAACTGCTTAAGGAGAGATGCGCCGTTTGTCGAGAGCAGGTGGAATCAGAGTTAGGATATCAATGGAAGTCAGTGTTGCAATTGGAATTGGGGTCGGAATCAGAGGCAGAGACGGAAAATTTGGACGGGTAGGCGCGGACGTTTTAGGCTGTGTTTTGAGATCTAATTTGTTCCAATCTGATTTATGATGGATTATTTACCATATTTTAGCTTTTCATTTGTAAAGGTTGTTATTATGATGTTTTTTTTTTTGAAACTGGCTACTAGTTCCTATTACTCTGCGTGATATTATCCTTATGTTAAGCCCAATTTCACTGTACCTCCACAACTGCGGTATTAGAAATTTTAGTGATCAATTTTTGAGTAGCAGAGACCCTACATTTAGACATTGTCGATTTGATTTGATTTGATTTTCTTGAACGTTCCCAACCTTAAGGTTATGACGTATGCCACAGTCTATTTACATTTCGAGGCTCCAGCTGTTACCTTGGAATCTCGCTGGGATCCGCCCCAGAGCGTACTTCATTTCTTGGGCCTGTTGCCACCTCTCTTCCTCCTGCTGGTTTTCATTCTCGTCGTTACATTTTGGAGCCCTGTTTGCTCTTTTCCCTCCCGGATTTAGACATTGTTATCTTTGAGTCATGGATGGACATATTTCCGGTAGTCAGTTCAAAGTGAAAAAGCTTAGCAGGTCTGATTGTAGAGAGATAATATGGATCACTCGGCGGTGGGACTATACGAGTGATAGATCATGAAGATTCCGAAGCGGTCCTTCCTCCATATTCAGGGTGGAATAGCTGAATAACCCAGTTTACAGTAAACGAGATAAAATATTTCTACCGAAAATCAGAAAAAGAATCACAATTGCTCAATGTTTTGGTGTTCAAGAGAGGATTGTAAGTTTGGCCGAAATCATGAATTACTCTCCCACGAAATCGAAAGAATGATAAGGATTCGAATATATATGAATAAATAATCAGACGACCAGCATTGCAACTCAAATTTGCCAAGAAAAAAATCAAACACAGACGCGTGGAAATAATAATACACACAGAGAAGAAAAGGAAACAGAAAAAAAGAACCGAGGAAGCTTCGTTTCGTCTAGTGAAGTCTCACGTGCCTTATTAGCGTCATGGCCGTGCCTGACTGAAATGTAACATGGTTAGCGTAGACTCTAGAGGGTTATGCCCTCACTATCTGTTAGGGTTGACGAAGGTTATAAACCTGTACTTGATTCGTCATACTGGAATAGGGAATTAAGCGTCGTAGCTATATGTGAGTTTCCCAGTCTCGGGAAGATTAAACGCAGCTATCACTCCGCGCCGTAAGTTAAAAGAATGGTATCAAATTTCACCATTTCTTTGCGCATTCCACATGAATTATGCAGCCTGTGGCGTTACTTTGCCAATGTCGGCCAGTGGGGCAAGGAGTTCTCGCGACACTGATGCGATGCTGTCACGATGTGATTCCCTAAGACCTCGCCGCAACCCTATTGTAGCGCACAATTTTGGTGCTACACAACACAACGCAATCAACAAAATCAACACCGTGGTACCCAGGAAATCCCGTCAGAAAACTGCGAAACCATTATCTCGACCCTCGAATCTGGAATCAAAGAACAAGTCGTGAGTTTATCAGCAGAGCAGCCGTAGGCACAATAGTCATGGACGACCGCACTATGGTGTTACATCAGTATCTAGACTCCAGGGTCCCGATATGCATGTCACCATTTTTCTAGCACACGGCTGGCTCTCAGTGGGTAACCGTTCAAAGCACTAATAAAAAACCCCCCTTGAAATGGATGGCTTCAGAAATTTCACGAGATCAAAAGATAGAGGAGTTGCAAAAAAAAAAAAAAACAGAAAAGAAAAAGAAGCCTCATTCCAGGAAGCTTTCGCACGCCAGTTCACCGAACCATCCAAGCTTAATCATGACATAAGTGCAATTAGGTACATTCAACAGAAGAAATAACGGTAAATAACGGAGGTCACAAGCTTCTATGTCATATCTATAGTTGCCCATCATATAGGACAAAATGCTAGTACTCATTCGGGGTCTTGTACCTTGATATTCTCAATATATACAATCACATTTGATACAAACTTTCAACTCACACGAGGACCGGAGGCAGGCAGTTATAAAGAATATGCATAGACTATATAGCAAATTACTCGCCAAATCAACAATCTACGTAGCTAAAATACAAACACTCGCTGCTTTGCCTTGGGTATCCCTACAGGTTTTCCAATTCCCACTCCGCAAAGATACCCCTACACCCCGAGACTCATGGGCAAGTATATTGACGAATAGGAGAACTGACATTTTAGGCTGTTATCGAAAAACGCTTAGGAAACCATTGGATTCATGCGCGATACTGAGTGCAAGTAGTCCTGTATCTTGATTGATACGAGTGATGCAACGTAACCACAGGTTGTAACGGGTTCCAACTTCCAATTGGAATATGCATTATGATTCTTAAGTAAATATCTGCTTCCTAGTAATGTGCGAGTAGGAGATATCGACTATCATCCTCAGTCGCTCCCTCTTCTACCATTCCACTCCACCCAGTCCCATTCTCCCTCTCCATCCCTCAGCCTGTTCCTGAATTCCCACCAGCACTCCCGCAGCCAACACTCGCTCTTCCTCCTCGCCCTCTAGCCCCTCTTCCGCCCATTTTATCACCTCCCCAAGTCCCTCCCACTCAATCACTCCTTCTCCAGCTATTCTCACCGCCATAAGCAATGCCAACAATGCTTGTCTCCTGACATCCACACGTCCCCTAAGCGCCATAACCATCATCACCAACTCTGTGACCATATCCTGTCTCTCCTTAACCGCCTCTCCAGCCGCTTCTAATACCACCGCCAACGTCTCCAGCAGCAACCCCAGTAGCGTCGTCTCAGCAAACGCATTCCGTCCCCCATCACGAGAAGCTACAACAAAGCCACCCGTGAGCGGAAAGAAAAGCCCCGCAGCCGCAACATCAACGATAGCCCTATGTACCAGTTTCGGAGCTCTCTTCTCAGCCTCCATCCTAGATGAAAACGTCCTAGAAGCACCAATCTTCAAAGCAGCCGGACCAGTCGCTTTATCAGCTGCAGAAGCTGCGATGGGACGGAGAGTGGATTGCTGTATCGAAGCAGCGAGAGAGGAGATTGACCAGGCCGCGGCGACTTTCTCGGGGAGTTTTTTCTTGTCTGGCATTGGTGGCGGAAGATCACGCCCAGCCAGTTCGCGGGCTGCAAGTCCAATGGCTGAGAGTAGAGCAGCTCGTTGAGATAAGCCGAAATCGGCGGTGTAGAATGCATGTGCACACCATCTTCCCGCGGGAATCGGGGATGTGACAACGAGGGCTTGTAGGGCTGCTACACGGAGAGAAGAGAAATTCGGCATGCTGTAGCGGTCGTCAAGGCCAGCTAGGGCGGAGGCGAGTACTGGGAGATGGGGAGTAAGGGTTTTGAGGGGGGTGCGGCGTATAAGAGTTGAGGCATGCTGGAGAGCGAGGTGTTGATGGTCATAGGAATCGTGCGTACGAAAGAAACGAAGGAGGTCACGCAAATAAATTGGGGCGGTAGGTTTGTTACGGTTGATAGTTTCGGCGTCTTCTTCGCCGTCGGAGGGGTCAGAGTCGGGGGCAGCGTAAGGCGTGAACTCATCATCGCTGAAATCTTCCTCCTCGGGTTGTGTTACGTCCTGAATAACGGAGATGGCGGACTGTGAGACGGTATCGCTAGTGGTAGGTTTCTGTGCTTTTGGCTTTTTAGACGCCGAAGAGGTAAACAAATCTGAAATAGACCCAATTTTGTCCTCGACTGCAGTGATTGACTTCCACCATTTTGCCTCGGAGGTATCCATGTCCTCAGTTCCAAAGTCCATACGCATCTTTCCTGTGTCAACTAGCGATGAGAAGCACTCGCCAACCAGCATACCCAGCCAGCGAGCGCGGTGTGAGGAGGCAGCTAGGCGGTTGGAAATTCCATTGAGGTATACCGATGAGCGTGTAAGGCTGGAGAGAAAGGAGGGGCATTGACGGTGTGCTATGCCGGCGGCGAGGAGGAGAAATTGGACGGTAACTAGATTTTATTGTCAATCCTGCATTTATGAAATTGGAAATTTCAGACATGAATACGCAAATTGGGGTGATGAAATGAGATATTGCGAATAAAACAATGCCAATGAACGAAAAATATTTTGAGGGACAGATACGAGAAAGGAATGCAATAATGCTGGACAAATTTCAAAATGGCGGAAGTAGATAGCAGAATGAGATTCAATCGGTGACCAAATATAACGCAAATCATCCGGAAGCATTCATTTTCCAGGCCATCGGCAGCGGCCAAATCCATCCAGCACGATGGTGTAACAAAATCCACACCTACAAAATGGAAACAAAACATACCTTCTTGTCTCACTATCATCGTTCTAGCAATCCACATCTTATCCGCAAACTGAGCAAGCAACTTTTCCGTGACCTGTCTGAAGAGTAATTCGTCCTCCTTCACCACCGCCATCACCGCTCTCCTCAACGACAGTGACTCTCCTACTCCTCCACCCGAGGATGACGCGATCCATTCTTGCAACACATCTTTGAAATCGTCGTCGTCTGAAATCACTTTACCAAGTACAGCGGTAGCAGCGGCAACTATGGGGGCATCGTCCCTGTACCAATTTTCGTCGGCTTCGTCGTAGGTGGTCGAAAGATAAGATGTAGAGAGAACACGGAGGAGGGAGGTGAGGTAGGTGCGCTTATCATGCGCCTGTAGCAACGATCCAATTTTCTGTAAGCGCATGGATTGATCTGCCGGGGTTAATAACCGCCGATTTAGGGCTTCTATGAGAGGTTCTGAAATGTGATGTCAGGTCATGCTTATTCCAATTACATTGGTTGGAAGAGGAATAGAGGGGATTGATATTAAAATCTCCGCAAAATGGCACGCGAGAAGAGTAATCAATCGAGGTTACGACGGCAGATGATGCAAAGCGATGGAAACGAAACTCAAAGCCACGCCATCCCATCCAACATCTCGACCTTATCACTCGATCTTGTACAGTAGCACAGAAAAACGTACCTGAATAACCCAACCTCAGTCCTGCTACCAGCATCCCTGTGTAAGCCTTCCACTCCTCCTCCTCAACCTCCTCCTGTCCCTGTATCTTCTCAACGGCCATCACTGCCTCCGCCAGCCCCCTCCCCAACCACGATGCAAAGTGTTTTCCATCGCCGCACCAAATTCCCCTCTCTTCTGTCTGCGTCCTGCCTATCACAGCTCCTGCCTCAGCTGTAACCCCTAGTAACCGACCACCTCCAACTAGTGCACAGAACTCTTTCCAGAGTAACATCCTCCTAGCTTCTGGTTCCTTCTCCACCAGACTCCAGATATCATGTAGAAAGCTCCTTCTCCCCAGAACTAACTGTAGAAGTGATAAGACGTCTAACAACCTTTCGCGTTCCACAGCTGCTTCTGTTGTCTCAGGTTTGGCAGCAGGTATGAGTGTCTTGATCCGAGCGGCAATACCACCCAACCCAGTAGGAGAAGCGAGACATTTAGCAAATAAGCTTTTCTGTTTCTTGTCAAGCACGGCCCAGCAGTCTGGTAAGGTTGTTTCGAGTAAGACTTTCGTAAGTTGCGAGTTGATTGAGGATGGTGTTTGCAGTGTTGTACGAAGTTGTGACAAACACAGCAGCACCGTTTCAATTGGCGGGTTTGTGCGAAGGGCGTTAAGAATTTCGGAGGGTCCTGAACTATCGGTGATCACGGACTGCTCGGGGAGCTCGGAGATGGCAACTTTCGAGATAGTGTTCGGAGATGTCGGGCTGACCGATTCCGAGATCACTGGTGGTTTCTGGGCTGAGGGTTCACCGGCGCCGACGATGCCGACCGAGGTTATAGGGTTTGTGACGGATCGTGACGTGATAGCTGTGAGGAGAGGTTCGTCATTGCTTTTATTTTGGGCATCGATGTTGAGTAGGAGTCCATCCATCGGAGTCGTTAGTAAAGAGCATTGGCGGAGTTGCTTCAGCTGTTGCTCGCGTTGCTTGTCATGCCGCGGGGCTCGCGTTCATCGCGTCACGTCACGTCACGCGTTCTTAGTTCCAGCAGTGGGGCAAGGCAATTGTGGGGAAGGCGTTCCGCTCGCTTCCAGTATTGCACTTTATTTGCAACAGCCACTGCAGCCAGATTTCCACTCCATGGCCAGAGCGCTTCTCTTTGTCAGGTGACACAGCTCGGTGATGTCCACGTGTCCTGTCCTGGCTTTGCTTGCCCAGCTTTGTGAATTATTTACTGCAAAATTGGTATCCGAAATGGGCGCGAAGAGCCCTGCGGCCGTCTGGCACATGAAGACTTATGAACATCCGAGGCGATCCTCGGCGATGCCGGTGCTATAAACTTAATACAAACACACAACCAAAGACTCCCATACCTCTTGCAATAGAACGTTACTATTACATACACCATTCGACGGCTTAACTGAGGCACCAAAGACCAAAATTAAGATTCCGACGATACCCAGAAAAGTCAAATAAATAGAAAGGCCGTGCTACTATTTCCATTGCCACCAGCAACGTCGCCACCTTGCAATCAGACCTGAGAGAGACACCCCGATACAGCTTCACCATGGCAGCAATCTCTCCGGACCCCGCTCTCGCTGCAGCTTCAAAACTCGCCGGAGTTCCCGGCGCAGGAAAACCTCATGGAATTGCTCTTCCAAACTCCAAGAAGCCCGGCTACTCCGCCGTTTACCGCCATCACCTAGTGGGAACCGGGGAGCTTGTCAAGACCATAGACCCGTTGGTATGATTTACAGCTCTCTGATTCGATTCTTACTGCGAGGAGAGCTCATGAAGCTGATGTGATGATGGCAGGTTACGACGATGTTCGAAGCCTTCGAGGGATCGTGTGCGTTGCTTCCACTTCTGGGGATTTTCATGTGACAGTAGTTGTGACCACGAATTTGGAGCTGACGATGCTATGCTTTAATACACAAAAAAAGGCCGTAAATACCCCAACAGCAATTGTCTCGGATGGCGCGAACAAGACAAGATCAAGAAGACTTGGGGACCTTACAAATGGATCGATTACAAGACTGTTCGGGAGCGAAGAACAAACCTCGGAATGGGGTTGAGATACTTGCACAACAAGGCAGGAGTAAGTTGAGCGCATCCCATCTTCTCCAATTACCCCAGATTTCGCGACAAAGTCCGGTGGGCTGAAAGATGTGCTTTTACTAATAATAACCCGAACCAGATTACTCAACAAAAGCTCCCCGTTGGAATTTGGTCCCAAAATCGCGTCGAATGGCAACTCGCCGATCTGGCGTGCATGTCCCAGAGCATGTTCTCTGTTTCGATCTACGACACACTAGGACCCGACACCGCCATTTACATCATCAATCACGCTGAGTTGACCACCGTTGTTGCTGCACTAAACGTAAGTACTCTCTGGTCCACCTATAGTCTAAAATTATGACATAGCTAACACCTCCACCTCCAGCACATCCCCACTCTTCTTCAAATCGCTTCCCAATGCCCAGGCTTGAAATACATCATCTCCATGGATCCTCTCGACTCCGGTGAGGGACCAGGAATGAACAAAAAGTCCCTGCTCTCCAAATGGGGAGCAGAGAAGGGAATCGAGATCTACGACATCTCCGAAGCAGAGGCCTTGGGAACCCAAAACCCCTGCCCTCTGCTCCCTCCCCTCCCTTCGGACGCCATCACTATCAACTACACCTCCGGCACGACCGGTTTCCCAAAGGGGGTGCTTTTGACTCACTCGAACTGTATCGCTGCGTGCTCGATTGCTATGACCACTTGCATGCATATGACCAATTCTGACGTGATTCTCTCGTACCTGCCTTTGGCGCATATATTTGGACGACTCACAGAAAACGCTGCCATGTGGGGTGGTACTGCGATTGGCTATTTCCACGGAAATATCCTGGAGTTGTTTGATGATATAAAGCTACTTCGACCCACTACGTTCATCTCGGTTCCGAGACTTTACAACCGTATCAGCAATGCAATTAAAGAGGGTACTATCGAAGCCTCTGGAATTAAAGGAGCGTTATCTCGTCATGCTATGAAGGCGAAATTGGAGAACATGAAAACTACCGGCAGCAACAAGCATGCCCTTTATGATGCCATTTGGGCGAACAAAGTCAAAGCAGCTATCGGATTTGATAGATGTCGTGGCATGGTTTCCGGTTCTGCTCCAATCGCACATGATGTTTTGCAGACCTTGAGGGTGGTCTTCAGTAATGACTTTATCGAGGGATACGGATTAACCGAAACCTACGCTGTTGCTTTGGGTCAACTAGCGGGTGATAACTCAGCTGGCAACTGCGGCCCTCCCTCAATCGCCAACGAACTCAAGCTTAGAGATGTACCCGAGATGGGATACACCTCCAACGACCTCCCCTACCCTCGTGGTGAATTATTGGTCCGTGGGCATTCCGTTTTCTCCGGCTACTACAAGAACGACGCGCAAACCAGCGAAGTTATCGACTCCGAGGGTTGGTTTGCTACGGGTGATATCTGCCGCGTTGACGAGCTTGGACGCTTCTCAATTATTGATCGAGTCAAGAACTTGTTGAAGCTGGCACAGGGAGAATATGTGAGCCCGGAGAAGGTCGAGAATATTTACCTTGCCAACTTCCCGGTCTTGGCACAGGGACTTGTCCATGGAGATTCGTTACAGACTTATCTAGTCGCGGTATTTGGTGTTGATAGACCGCATTTTGCAACCTTTGCCTCGGAGGTCTTGGGAAGGAAGGTGGATGCAGGAGATGATAAACAGATTCTGGAGGCTTGTAAGGAGAAGAAGATTCGCCAGCGGGTCGTCAAGGAATTGGAAAAGATGGGCAAAAAGGCAAAGTTGCAAGGATTTGAGAAGGTCAAGAATGTTCATCTCTGTCTCGATCCATTTACAATTGAAAATGATCTGTTGACGCCGACGTAAGTGCTCCGAGGGTAGCTTGCTGCCTGACCCCATCACCTTCCAGGATTGGCGGGGTTGAGATGATGATTAAGACGATGCTAACAATTGTTTAGCCTCAAGATGAAACGTGCACCCGCTGTCAAACAGTACAAGGATATTTTAGATGGTCTTTATGAGGAGACGGATAGAGAGAACCCTCAGAAGGCAAAGTTGTAAACCATTGTACAAGAGCGTGGCGTAGCGGAGTAGGAATTGGAGGATTTGTAGGGATACCCAAGACAGAGCATAAATGATTGTATTTTAGCTATATACGTAGACTGTTGATTTGGTGAGTAATTTTCTATACTTTTTATGCAGATACATATCTTCGTTCCTCGGATGTGTCGACATTTTCTATCAAATGTGATTGTATTGAATATATCAAAAATCCAAGACACTGACTGACTCTGCATTATCGGCCAACCCGGATACCGGTATGCATGGCCAGTACATCAGCATTAAGACCTATATTACATGCGGATACAGACATGACAGGAGCTCGTAAAAAAACCTCGGTTATGCACCCGTTTAGACCCATAAACGCACGTATGTTATCAATAAGCACGGACGGTCTATGGGACTGGTCTGGGAAGGGCTCCTGGTCCGAGCCTTCTCTTTTTATGTTTGGAAGAGGTTTTTTCATTAGTGCTTTATGTAGTTTCCCACCGTGTACTAGCCGTGGAATAAATGAATGGTGCTCTGAATACGGGATACTCGAGTCTAGATACTTCTAACCATTGCTCGATCATTAATGACTATCGTGTGTGCAGCTACTCAGCGGATCACGTCATGACTGTTTTTTTGATTCAAGATGCGACATACGAGATTAAAATTCAGGAAATCTTTTGGAGGAGTTTTCTAGATACCGGGGTACTGGTCTGGTTGATCGTGTTGCGTTGTGTAGCACTAAGGTCGTTTGCTACAATAGGGTTAAATTAAGGTCTCAGGGCCTTAGGGCACCTCGGTCACGACAACTCCTAGCTAATTGCCTTACTGGGCGAAACTGGTGAGATTGTAGAATTTAGATGTACAAATATAGTAAATTGAGGATCAAGGTCTGTATTTAAATTTCTATCCCCTTTTCTTCTGTTCACACGAGCCATATGTACGTTTCATTTCCATTCCACTTTAAAACTGAAAATTTCACCTTGAGAAATCAGGCACAGGGTTTTACCCTTCAACAACCCTTTTAGATCGTGTGGGTATAACCCTCTTGAGTCTACACTAACCATATTCCACTGTCACGAAGAATTTGCCAAGACGCTAATTAACTACGTGAGACCCCCACTAAAAGGAGAGAATATTCCTTGGCTCTTTTTTTTGTTTTCCTGTTTCCTGTATCTTTATTTTCATGCGGCAAATTTATTTTTAGTTCGCCGGATCACCACACCACTTAGCAGGTGCAGTATGTGGTAGGACCACCGCTCCCACCATCTTCATTAGATCTGCTCTTATCCTACGGCTTTCGTTTTAACAGAATTGAATTCTAATGCAGGCTCTCGGATTGCCTCGAGTGTAAATTAATCCGAATCATTACCACACCTTCAGTTACGTGAGGGAGCAATTCAAGTTCAAGCCAGACTTGTAGACTATTCGCGAATTATGGAACGGCGATCAATTGCAAACATTTTTCGGGATGTGATTAAACCAATCAGATTGCGTTTAATGTATGTCGGGATATCTAACTATTGCACCATACATACGTAGCCAGGGACGCTTCCTCCTAGTCATGACACATCACTCGCATTGCCCTATCGTCGAGTGATCCAGATCAGCCCAAAATCCCGTACGATAGATTTACGTATATATACCGTTAATATTACCCCATTCTTCGGATACTTTTGAAACTATTCAAACGAACGAGAGATATGGTGACTTACGAATTTCCCGCAATAATAACAGCTTTGACTCGCTGGATAACATCCACTCGTTGTACTCTCGCCTCTCTGAAAGCCACTCGCCAGTGCTTTCAAGGTACCCTTCACTAATGCGTTTGCGGTAGCTGATACAAGGAATTGTAGGTATTCATTGTAGAATTGAAGATCCCTTGCTGTCTACTGAAGTGAGTGAACATTCCTAGCTATGTAGCGCGGGTGATACTTAGTGAAGCGCATTCCTCGCTCCGCAGCTCAGCTTACTCGTTGCTTGAGGCCCTACGATGCATCCCCAGTCCTTCTCCAAGCTTAGTTGATCGACACAAGAATGACAAGTGGAATTATGGACATACAGACAGATCCCCCGTAGAGTCGATTTTAGTCTCTGGACACCATACCTTCAGGAATGATGAATTTAACACCCAAGGCAACCGGCAAAACAAAACCCGCTATAAATTGATTGATTGACTGATTAATTCTTCAACGTTCCCAACCGTAAGGTTATGACGTGGTCTGTGTTAATATACATCTTTGGGCCCCCGTCTGTAATCCCGGAGGCCTACTGGGAAAAGCCCCAGAGCATTCTTCGTTGTTTGGGGCTACAGCACCCTGGTGTTCTCCATGCTGATTTTCTTTCGCGTCAATATAGTCTAGAGCCCTGTACGCTCAATCATTATTCCGCCTAGTCGTTCCCCTCATTCCTCTTCCCTTCCCTTCACATCTAAACCGTGGTTTTTTTTTTTTTTTTTTTTGTCTTGGGCCTTATACTACTACCGGGCTGCTTCTTCCCCTTCTCTCCTCCTCGTCCCTCCGCCTGCTCGGACCTTCTTTTTTAGCCTTCGCGCTGCCCCTCCTTGCCTCTCCCTCCGGGCTCTTGTCGTCGGTGTGATTAGTTCAAGGTGGTCGTTGCCTAAGACAATCTGGACATTAATTCCTCCATTTTTGACAACCTCTGCGCAGCTTTTCTTTGTGGGGGTAGTCGTTGGTTTGGGTTGGTAGGTGCTCTTTCCCCTCCTACCAGTCTTTGTTGTTGGGGTTTTGTCGTTATTTGGGGCTGCCTTCTGGTTGCCTGTCTGTTCACTTCTCCTTTTCCTCTGCATTGTCTTGCCTTCCACTGTCTTCCAACCTTCGCCATCGGCAGGGAAAGTGCTAGGGACGTCCGGTAGAGTTGTGACCTGAGGAAATACTTGAGGAAGAGAGTTGGGTAATGTTTCGGTTGGGGTTATGGCAGGTGAACATGGAGGATACTTGATCTTTAGAGCATCATTGGAAGGCAGAGTCGCTATCTAATGAGTGTGGAAGGAGGAGATAGAAGATGAAGATGAGTAAGGTAGCTCCAAGGAATAATTGGCGGGGACGACTGGCGCGCAGGAAGGGTCGGCCAGTACCCATTATGCCGGTGGTGGGTGGTGGTGGATACCTGCTAAAGAAGGGCAAAGACTGAAGCTGGCGGAGAAATTGAGGTGGACTCGGGGACGGACTCGGCTTTAACGAAGCCTTCGGTGTCTAGGGGGACTTGTCGACAGGATTAAAACGGAGATTTAGGCGGTCATGGAGCGATAGCTGTCGATTGCGAGCTGTAACGAGTGGTAGCGTGCGGTATCGAGCGGTCTCGAGCTGTAACGAGTGGTAACGAGCAATCTAAAGCTTGTAAAAAAAAAAAAAACCAGAAAATCCCCAGAAGCTGCAGTATATCAAGCACGACAAGTAGGCTTTCGAATTGGGGTTTCGAATTCACGCGTGCGGATACGTAAGCTTTTTCTGTATGTGGGTTGTCGTCGGGAAGTCAGGAAGTCAGGATGTTCAACCTCAAAAATCCGCGTTGTCAGTTAACGTTGCAGCTACAGATAGATAGCTCCAGGAACGGGGAATTGGGCTGCCGATACCGCACTAAAGCGTGCACTAGTCTTCAGCCGCAAATCTAAAATTACCCGAACCGATGTTTAAGAGCAGTTGTGAACGACATGATTGACATGATGTTGATATCGGGTGTTGTTTTCGTTGCTTGAAAACGGACCTGAAGACGGAGCTTGATTCTTTGAGGTGTGACGCGTTGCAGGCGCGTTCGTGATGCGATCGGATGTAACGTCATCTATTAAAATTATATATCACCACTTTGTCCACCTGCATGATATCGCTTTTATCTTCCGAATTTCTTTTTGACGGGATTGAATTCCAATGCTGGCTCTCGGATCACTTTAAATCCAAATGTATCCGTATTATTACCACACATTCAGTTTCGCAAGAGAGTAGTTCATGATTTCCGTCAAACTTCTAATCCATTCTCTAACGTCAAAAGATCGAGCAATTGCGAATTCACTTTTCATTATCAATAGAAATATCTAATCTCGTTTACTGTCTGTTGGGCTATTTACTCATGTACACCTCCTAACCAGTCACATCATCTACTTCATCATTCATCACTCGCATCACTTCACCGCTGAGTGATCTATATCAGCCCAAAATCCCGTACGACAGATTTACGTATACATACCGTTAATATCACCCAATTCTGATATACTTCTAAAACTGTCGACTCGAGGCGTAGGTTTACAGTTTAGCGAACCTTTCTCTATAATAACCTGTGGTTAGCCTCACCTCTTCACACAAAGTGATCTACCGCCAACTTATAATGTCTTCGTTTTAGATTCATCGTGCTAAAGATACACTTCAGTCCTGTATAACGCAAGTTCAGTATCTGGTAAATCAGTTTAATGCTGGTTAATGACTGCAATTAAGAAATACTACAATTCATACAGAAGAAAGCTTAAACGACTCCCCTGTCTATTAGTTTCTCTATCATGGTATTTCTCATTACAATAAAACCTGCTACAGTCAAACCTTTTTATATGAGTACCAATTCTAAGAGTAACCTCTTCATAAGAGTACACGGCCGCGGTACCGATGATTTTTTATGGGAAATAAGAGTACCCTCTATACTAGCATACTCTCAAGAAAGTGCGAAAAATTGTTCGGGTACTCTTATGACAGAGGTATGACAGGTGTGGGCGCAGGTGCACGTTGCACCTTGAGCAGGGTATACTCGTGCTAAGGTGGAGCGAATGCGCCACATTGGGGCCGAGGAGAGGCACACACCACCCCCAGCGCGTCGGGTCTCAAGCGATCACTCGCGCTAATCCAACAGAAATCTAAGAGTTTCGTCGTTATAAGAGTACACCCCTCCAGTCCCAGCGTACTCTGATATGGAGGTTTGACTGTACTCTGTTAATGCGAGTCCTACGCTGCTACCATGCGCTCACCTATTCAGAGAGCTCACTAACTTTTGCCATCAAATAAATACCCAGGTGCTCCTCCACTTCACAGCTACGAGCCAGCTAATTAGTCCAACCTCATACCCATCATCCACAGCTCACCATTCGCACATCTCTGCGCACCTTTCCTATGTTTCCTGATTCCGCTGCTGCTAGGCAGCTTCGTTTCTCGTTCGACCTCGGACCCAGCATCTTCAGCCTGCTATTCAAATATTTTCGGGTACCTTCACCGCGCTCTCCAGTTCCACTAACGCAGGGCGGTATTGCCAAATCTCGCGCACCATACCTCCGCTCTTCTGTTCTGAGGAATGCTGTCGTCACTTCCAATCAGGCCAACGTGAAAAGCAATACAATATACCACATTAACCTATGCACAGCCCCCCCTCCCCCACAGTGATACCTTTTCCTTCGCCCTCCGGTAGATTGGGAATGATGTAAAAACTTGTTGAGGCAAGAGAATATTATGGTTGCATAGGAGGTTGCTGGATTCTTACCGAATAACCTTTATCAGGAAAAATCGAGGATATAACTACGGCCTGAACTATAAGTCCAGTGTTAAATGTCACTCCACTCTAAGTTATGCTAAGGAGAAATGGTTTCGGCATGCAGCAAGCTTGGAAAACTTGTGTTGAGGAGGGATTGGCGGGGGTTTCGGAGAATACTCTATCCAAAGTTTTGTCGATCTGAAAAAGCGTTCCTTCAGGCTCTGAAAGAGTTTACACAGGCAGTGATTGCTATCCTTGATTAAACTTCAACTCTCACCCAGAAGAATTAATTCTTACTCCGGGGTCGCTGATAGGTCCAAAGCTTTCTGAAACTCCGTCCACTCAATAACAACCATACCCTAAAGAGGCAGGAATCACTACCCGTGGCTACAGCTGCTGGGGAATTCAGGGGCAATTATCCCCATCGCATTTTCCATGAGTAGCATCTGCGATGTTGCAAAAAGGGGAAATTATTGCATCATGTGCCGGTCACCTCACCAAAAAGGACAAACAAAAGTTGTATCAAGGAAGTGGTGAACTCTTAATTTGGGGTGGCAAAAATACCTGTTAAGACGTTGGGGCGAGCTCTGGTAATGGGGAACAAATGTTCTTTTTTACACATTTTATGATAGTAATTCTGCTTTTATGAATTTTACGGTTTGAAATTTATGGCGGTCGTTTGTTTATCTTTGAATACTTCCCAGAAACGTTTTGCAACGGCCGTTGTGTATTGAGATTATGTAACAATCGTTGCATTAATTTTGACAACACTGCGTCTTTCATGAAAACATCCTTATAAATAAACAGTTTTTAACGATGATGACATAAGCCCGGCATAGCCCGTCCGGTTGCATGAAACTTTTGGTGGGGGAGGATTATAACATATGCAATTCGTATGGGGAGCATGTACCACATAAACTATAATCAGGCGAAAAGAAAACGCAAAAGAAAACGCAAAAGAAAACGCAAAAGAAAACGCAAAGAAAACGCAAAAGAAAACGCAAAAGAAAACGCAAAAGAAAACGCAAAAGAAAACGCAAAAGAAAACGCAAAAGAAAACGCAAAAGAAAACGCAAAAGAAAAAGAAAAAGAAAAAGAAAAAGAAAAAGAAAAAGAAAAAGAAAAAGAAAAAGAAAAAGAAAAAGAAAAAGAAAAAGAAAAAGAAAAAGAAAAAGAAAAAGAAAAAGAAAAAGAAAAAGAAAAAGAAAAAGAAAAAGAAAAAGAAAAAGAAAAAGAAAAAGAAAAGTGCGTGGGGAAGGGAGAAGGAAAGCGAGAACATCTTGGCGTGGAGGCTACCGAGCAAACAGGGCTTCTCGAATAGACGACGATCGAGACTGACAACAGCAGAAATTAGGGGGACTACAACCCCCACACAAAGGCAAACGGAAGGAGGAAGGAAACTGGAGAAAGGGGACAAGATCAGATAGTTATTTTCGGTAGACTCCGCTATAACCCTAAGCTTCCATGCAAGCATGAAGCATGGCATAAACAATAAAAGAATTCACCACCTCCTTATGCCCATTCATCGATGCGTAATGCAGCGGTGTCTTGCCGTTCGCATCGGTGGCCGAGACGCTGGCGCCCCGATGAATGAGCAGCCGGACCACCTTCGTACGTCCATGCATCGATGCGTGATGCAGCGGTGTCTGTCCGATCTTATCAAAGGCCAAGACATCGGCGCGCCTATCAATGAGCAGCTGGACCACTCCCTCATGCCCCTGCTTAGATGCTATATGTAGCGCTGTCTGTCTGTCCTTATCGGAGACGCGGACGTCAGCACCATTGTTGATTAGCAATGACGCCATGGTCAGGTCTGCAAGATCAGATGATATGAGAAGTAAAGTGCTCAAGTCGGCGTTTATGACATCACGAGTCAACTCAAGTACCGACGTGAACATCTCACTCAGCCCAAACACGCAGACCAAGGAGATACAATCGTGGGCTCCTCTATGCCAGTGCCAGACCCTACGCCAAAAGCCAACTTCTTCACCCCGAACACTAGTCTTAACCCACTGAAGATGATAGATGAGCCATTTGTGGTAGTTGCTCCCGGCGAGGAATGCATCCCAGAGGGCAGTAAGGGTATGATGGCCAATTACGTTTGTGCAGTGCCGGAAGTGCCATGGCCAAAACACCACGGAGTATGACAACAGGTGGCGGTTTCTGTTATAATATTCTTCTTCAATGTTCATTTTCGTATAACCATTCCAAGAACCCGGAGTACATAACAGTGAAAGGCACACCTTCGCTATTTCGGCGTGAGAATCTGCTTTATTGAGTTCGGGTTGAGTCTCCAGAAACTCCTCCACTACAGGATGCGCAAAGCGGAAAACATTGAGCCGTTCGTCCAGGATGAGTAGATTTCGGCATATCTTCAACAACGTGTTGGCATGTATTGGGGTCGTACGAGAGAACTCGCCCGACTTGCCGACCTCGACTGATACTGCGTCAAGTAGGGTATCCTTTTCCAGCGGTTCGTATGAATATTTAATCCAGCGAAAAGCTTTCAGTGCAATCACAGGAGCGCTCTCGTTTTGAGAAGTGATGCTACAGTAAATATCGTTGTAGGCGTCCTTCAGCGTGTCCGGAAGAGTCTGCAAGCTGTCTCTCACATCGTATTTGGTGCACATTTGGCAAAGAGAGGTGATTTGAAGCGCCGCCAGTTGGAACCTAGCATTCGTCGATTAGCTTCTATCGCCCTCCGCAACGAAATAAAATGGTCTGGTAAACTCACAGTCCTTTCGACCGCTGAGAAAGCACTTTACATATCTGACTTCTAAGCTCATCGGATACCTTACCATCAAGCAGTTCACGATCCTCGATAACGCGATTGACTTCTTTTATGATAAACTGGTTGATGTCACTGACATTGTCATCAGGTTGCAACTCAATCCGGGGAAACATCTTGAACTGCGCGACAATGTCGGGATCCATTCGAGTCGTGGCAAAAATCTTGACCAATGATTTGGATGTTGCGATGACGGCATTAAGTGCCTTCAGCAGATGAATTCGCTTATCCTCTGCAACCTCGTCCAGGGCGTCTATGCAGATGATGGTCTCAGGATACATATCTGTGAGTTGAACGATGAGTCCTTGGCTTTCTGAAAAGCTGAGCGGCGATGAAGTTTGTCCCTTGCTTTTACGGTCTTGGTAAACATCAACAACTGGTTTTGCCAGTTTGTTGTCTTCAAAGTCGCACTGTGCAAGCTGTTGGATGATTGTGTTTAGGATGCTGACCGGCTCTCGACGATTTTCTTCTGCTCGATTGCAGTAGAAGTACGCAAATTTTAGCTCTGTCGTATCCACCTGCAGACTATCAATAACTTTTGATCTACATCCTTCATGTGTTAGACATATTTGAATGAGGGTGGAAGGGGGGGGGGGGGGGGGGTAATGCTTACGCTATATATGTTTTACCGGCTCCAGCTAAGTGATTCGGATGGTAAGACAAGAATCATGCAAATGAACAACAAGCCATGTGGTGACTTACAAATTCCTCGTAATAATAATAGCTTTGACTCGCTGGATGACATCCAATCTTTGTACTCTTGCCTCGCTAAAAGCCACTCACCGGTGCCTTCGACGCGCCCTTCACTGATGCATTTGTGGTGACTCCTGTAAGGAATCGTAGATATCCATTGCAGAATCGAAGATGTCTCGCTGTCTACTGAAGTGAGTGAACATTCCTAGTGTGTGGCGGCATCATACGATCATGCGTACCTTCTAGCGAATCCTTCATGGGAGACATCATGTCGTTCATATTCTTCTGCTGCGCTCGAACGTGCTCGAAATGGTCTTGATTCTATGTCTTACGAGCAAAGTAGGATTCTTTCCGTAGAAAATATCGAATGTTGAATATTGCAGTTGTTGCGTCGCAACAATGCCGTGCTCCGATGGCCAGTGTCGGTTATCAAGCGGAAAAATTGCTCTTCAGCAGTGATTTCGTCGTTGAATAAAGTCTGAATGCTGGGGAAGGACACGGACTCGAATATCTCGCCGAAATGTGTGGTGTGTGTACGTGAATAATGGCATAGCACAGTGGGGCACTGTTGCTGTGGGGACAACGCATGAGGCATGTATTATCAGAGGGCACTGTTCAGTAATATCGAGCACGATACACTGAATTTATTACGTAAGCTTGGTATGCAATGTGACATACCAAACATCTACATATCTTAACGCCACCACGTTATTAGCCCAGATGCTTCCCCAGGAACTCGCGTGTCGCGGGCACAAGCTCACCCCTCTATCTGTTACCTGCCGTCTCTGGATGGCATGGCTATGTACGAAGGATCGCCATAGATTGTTGGCATGTAGGATCCTGCAAAGCTTATCTGCATGCTACCGTAACGTTACGTTACTGCATCTCGCTAGGCACCCATCTCTACTTACATAGTACACATCCAGGATAAGGCAGCAGGCTAAGCCTCATCTTACCGAAATGTATTATAGGAATACATATCCATACGCCAACATTGTACATACGCATATAGCAAACAGCAAATCGCTATTAGTGAGTTCTATGAAAATGCAGGGCGTTAACAGTTAAATTATTCAGCCTTAAAGGCTCTACTAAGCACTTTTGCAAAAAGTCTATTGCTTATCTCTACAGGAGAAGCGCTATCTCGCTCACCTTAGACTAGACTCAAGTTGATGGGACATACATACATTAATCGTCATACGCTCGCTTCGGTGAGAAGCGCCTGCACTGTAGGCTGTAGCGGGAAACAGCAGTCAGTGCCAATATGTATATATTCCCACCATAGTCAGTAAAGAACTTACCATAGCACGATACTAACGCTACAGCAACGACAGAGGAGCAATTTTACTACATACATACTACTATTTGCATACAGCATATCACGATTCACAAACGACGAATTATTTCCAATGATTCTCTACATACATGGCAACTAAGGATAGGATGCCACGAACCCTGATCCAGTGTGTGGCAACATCAGATGATCCTCCGTACCTTCTGACCGGTGTTGTATGTTGCGGAATGGAGGTCGAATATAAGAAATCATGCCGTTCATATGCTCTAGCTGCGCTCGAGGGTCCTTGAAATCATCGCGGGTAACTTCTTAATGCCCCTGCTCAGATACCATATGCAGCGGCGTAAGTTGATGCCCATCGGAGACGCGGATGCCAGTGCCATTGTCAATCAGCAATGACTGTATGTTGAGGTCTGCATGATCAGATGATATGCCAAGTATCCTGCTCAAGTCGGCATTCTTGTCACCACGAGTCGACTCAAGTACCATAATCAGTGTCCTAGTCAGCTCAAATACGCAGACTAAGGAGATATGATCGTGGGCTCCTCTATGCCAGTGCCAGACCCTATGCCAGAAGCCAACTCCTGGATCGAAGACAGCAGTCCTAACCCACTGAAGGTGATGGTCGAGCCATTTTTGGTAATTGTTCTCGGCAATGAGTGCTTTCCAGAGGGCAGTGAGGGTATGATGGCCAATTACGTCTGTGCAGTGCCGGAAGTGCCATGGCCAAAACAATACGGAGTATGACAACAAATGACGGTTTCGGTAATCTCCTTCTCGGATTTCCATTTTCGCATAACGATCATAGGAGCCCTGAGTACATAACAGTGAAAGGCACACCTTTGCTATTTCGGCATGAGAATTTGCTTTCTGGAGTTCGGGGTGTTCCTCCAGGTACTCCTCCACTGAAAGATGTGCAAAGCGGAATACATCGAGACGTTCATCCAAGATGAGCAGATTGCGGCACATCTTTAATAGATTGTTGACATGTATTGGTTCCGTACGAGAGAACTCCCCCGACCTTCCGACTTTGACTGAGATTGCGTCAAGCAGAGTTTTCGTTGGCAGCGGTTCGTATGAATATTTAATCCACCGAAACGCCATGAGCGCTAGTCGAGGAGCACTGCCTTTCTGAGCAACAATGTTGCGGTAGATTTTATTGTAGGCATGCTTCAACGTGTCCGGAAGAGTCTGCAAATTGTCTCTAACATCGTCTTCGGTGAATAGTTGGCAGAGGAAAGTGATTTGAAGCGCTGCCAGTTGGAACCTAGCATTCGTCAATTAGTTTCTATCGCCCTCCGTGATGAAATAAGATGGTATGGTAAACTCACATCCCTTCCGATCGCTTACAAAGAATTCTACACATTTTACTTCTAAGCTCATCGGATACCTTACCATCAAGCAGTTCACGATCATCGATAACTCGCTTGACTTCTTTTGCGATAAACTGGTTGATGTCGTTAAGATTGTCCTTAGGTTCTAAGTCAATCTTGGGAAAGATCTCGAACTGCGCGACAATATCAGGTTCCATTCGAGTCGTTGCAAAAATCTTGACCAGCGATTCGGATGTTGCGATGACAGCATTAAGTGCCTTCAGCAGATCAATTCGCTTATCCTCTGTAACCTCGTCCAGGGCGTCTATGCAAATGACGGTCTCAGGATACATATCTGCGAGTTGAACGAGGAGTCTTTGGCTTTCTGAAAGGCTGAGCGGCGATGAAGTTTGTCCCTTGCTCTTCCGGTCTTGGTATACATCAACAACTGGCTTTGCCAGTCTTCTCTCATCGAAACCACACTGCGCAAGCTGTTGTATTATTGTGTTTAGGATGCTTTCCGGCTCTCGACGATTTTCTTCGGCTCGATTGCAATAAAAGTAGGCATATTTTAGCTCTGTCGTATCCAGCTGCAGATAATCAATAACTTTCGATCTACATCCCTCATGTGTTAGACATATTTGAATGAGGGTGGAAGGGGAGGGGGGGGGGGGGGGGGGGGGGTAATGCTTACGCTATGTATGTTTTACCGGCTCCAGCTAAATGATTTGCATGGTAAGACAAGAACCATCCAAACGAACGAGGCGTATGATGACTTACGAATTCCCCGTAATAATAACAGCTTGGACTCGTTGGATGACAGCCACTCCTCGTACTCTGGCCGCTCAAATAGCCACTCGCCAGTGCCTTCAAGGCGCCCTTCACTAATGCGTTTGTGGTGACTGATATAAGGAATTGCAGATATCCAATGTAGAATTGCAGATCTCTCGCTGTCTACTGAAGTGAGTGAACATTCCTAGTGTGTGGCGACATCATATGATACTGCTTACCTTCTATAAAATGCTTCATGAGAGACATCGTGCCGTTCATATCCTTCAGCTGCGCTCGAAGGTCCTTGAAATCATCGCGGGTAGCTAAATTGTGTTAAAACATTTCGACATTCCGAGACTACACCGTAGACAAATACCTTGTGCTCCAGCAACATGGGCGTTATCTTTAACCGCCTTCTCCCGCTTCCTGACTTCTCCGAGAGAATCTGAAATGTTCTCTGTGGTGAATACCGCCCTGACATGGTTCTCTAAAGAAGCATTAGTTGCAGTGCAAACCTATGGGATGGCAATGTTTACCTTTGACTTTATCGATAGCTTTGGCGAAGAACTTCAGTACTACTATGTAAAGCTGAAGAATGGATTCCTTGAGGTTTGTCGACGCGTTGGAATCGTCATGTTGATATATAATTTCATAAAGCGTACACCTCTGAATAAGACTAGCGATGTGTTCCAGTCCATCGACGATAGCTTCCAGCGTCTTGCGCCGATCCACGCAAATCTGCAGAGCATTATCAGCGAGGATAATCAATAGTTTTGGCGGTGTAACTGACCTTAAGAAGAAGCCGAAAAGCAGCCCATGGCAGTGCCGCATGCGCGGGATCGTATTGGACGACTATATCCCCAATATCTTTAAATCTGTCCATCCAATTGAGAAGTTTGTCGATTTTCCAAGCCTTTGTCTTGCTATTCTTCAGGGTGTTTGCCACAAAATATCTTGCCTCCGTCACGCTATCCCGGACGTCGGCTTGAATACCAATATCTCCAAGCTTTGTACGTTGACCATCGAGGTCTTCGTGATAGAATGCCTTGCTCCACAGCGATTGAGAGATCGTAACGCTAGCTGTCGTCGAATCATCTGTCCGTTCTCCTTGTTCCTGTACCGGGGTATCTGCCGTATTCTCTGTCGCCAATACAGGATTTTGTTGTACGGAGGTTATCAAATCTGACTGAACGCCTTCATTGCAAATGGTGCCCTGAGCTTGAATTTCTGAAGAGGACTCGATTGTTGTGACCAGATGTGCTGAGGGTGTGTCCGTCCGGTGTGAGTGAGTGAGCACAGGAGGGTTGGATGGAATCGCTGTTGAAACATTCGTCTGGGGATTGCCAGTTCTTTTCTCTATTTTTCCCCTCGAGGCCTTGTGTTTTCGCGCTTTCCATGATTTCCATAAATGTCTTAGTCTTGCCATCCGTCGATCACTCATCCTTGGGGTGGCATCCGACATTTTGTTAGGAGTCGTTCGCAATCCTCTGTCTTACGTGTAAGGTAGAAGTAGTTCCGGGAGCGATATTGAGTATAGAATGTTGCACTTATTGTATCGCAACAATGCCTCTCTCGAACTGCCGGTATCAATCGCTCGCTTTTTGTGCCGTACTGTTGCACCTCAATGATGGCGTCGTTGGAACACAGTGACAGTCTACATAAATGTCAGAAAACCTCCAGATATCTCGCTAAATATGTGGTGTGTAAACTGCTGACGGCGTACACACTGTTGCTGCCTGGAATTTAGGACAACACAGAGTACTATACATTTTCAGCACAGTGCAGTTGCTTGGCGCAGGTTGAGCCTCATCTTCACGAGGTGTGATTTAGGAATCCATTGTCTGTGGCATGTGCTGTACTCGTGCCTGAAGGTGGCGGCTAACGCCCCCACCCCCAGTCGCTCGTCCACGAGCAACCGGGGCCACTCCTACGGAGTGCCAGCCAGTCCAACCTAACTTCACGGGACCAAACCAGGTACGCCCCGTCCGCCGCACTCTATCCCCTGGTTTCTCCACTAAAACACACGTATATTATTCAAGTAAAGTATAATATTACAGTAGGGATCCTTAAGTGTATATGGATCAATTTTCAGGACCAAATAGCGGTTGTGGAGAGAATGGCAATCGATTATCGATCAGAATCTGCTCATGAAATTTTAAACATGCTCAAGTGAAGTGTAACCTCATATTTCACCACCACCACAACCATAAAATTTTATGAAACAAACGCGTAAACTTGAAGTAAAATATGTTAAGTTTTATCTAGGAAACTATTGCAACTTATTATTGTTGTGATGGCAAAATAGAGCTGATTATTTACGAGTGAAATGGTAGACTCCCTACCACTTTTTAGAAAACCATAACCCATCAAATTTGTCGAAACAGCCTGCAATTCTCTGGTCCGCAGCGAGAAGTTGTCGTAGAGCCCTGTGAGTTCCTTTTGACCGGGCTTGAAGTGATTTTTTCTGTGGGTGTCGTGGTGAAAAATGAGATTATACTTCACTTGAGCATGTTTCTTGCGAGCACATTCTGGTAGATAATCAATTTCTATTCTCTCCACAACGGTTATTTCGTCTTGAAAGCTGGTGTGTATACACTTAGGGGTATCTACTTCAATATTATACTTTACTTGAATAATTCACATGTGTCTACAGTGAAGAAACCAGGGGGTAGAGTGCGGCGGACGGGGCGTACCTGGTTTGGTCCCGTGAATTGGGTCGGACTGGCTGGCACTCCGTAGGTGCGCCCCCGGTTGCTCGTGGACGAGCGATTGGTGGTCCACCGCCTTTAGGCATGAGTATTGGCATTTGGTTTTGCGACAGAAATTCCATTTGTTCCTTCATGTACAAATGCATTGCCGGACAGGTGCTTCCTGAGGAACTCGCGAGTCGTGGCCAAGAGTATCTCTCTATCTATCGCCTGATATCCGCATCTTGGTGGTCTGGCTACCAATAATCACCATGCCAGATCAGGGAAGAGCAGGGGAGAGCATAGGAGAGAAGAGGAGAGGAGAGTTGAGAGAGGCGAGTTAAGAGTGACGGGTTGAGAGTGACGAATGGGAAAAGAGCAAACAGGGCTCCAAAATGTAACAGCGAGAATGAAATCCAGTAGGAAGAAGAGAGGTGGCAACAGGCCCAAGGAATGAAGTGCGCTCTGAGGCGAATCCCAGCGAGACTCTAAGGTAACAGTTAGAGCCACGAAATGTATTCAGACTGTAGCATACGTCATAACTTTCAGGTTAGGAATGTTCAAGCAACTCATATCAAAATCAAATCAAATCAAAAAATCCCTTATATGGCTCGGCTACTAGGATACTGTAAAGTTTATCATGATACCGTAACGTTACGTTACTGTATCTCGCTAAGCACCCATCTATATTCACACTTTCAGGACAACGCACCACCACGTGATGAGCCCAGATGCTTCCTGAGGAACTCGCAAGTCGTGGGCAGGAGCTCCATCCCTCTATTCGTCGCCTGATATCCTTATCTTGGTGGCTTGAAAAAAAAAGAAAATAACAGACAAACGCAAAAGATACATAAGAAAGACAAGAGAAAAAGAAACCTCCCCTGCAAGAATTTAAACTTTCCTATGTAGACCGGGGTTTGCATCCACAACTACAGAACTAGGTCCAAAGCAACATGTGTTGTGCTTGCCTAAAGTCCTCGCTTTTCGTGCTCATACGGCAACGCATCTGTACATGGAGGGACAAAAAAACTTTGCATTTTTAATTTGCATTTGCCTTTTTCACTTTTCATCCGTTGCAACGCAGCAGTGCAACCGAGGAGGAGTATGTACCCACTTACCAAAATAGATTGTCGCCACAACGACACAGCCACACCGCTGACTATAACAGTGGCAGGCGCGCATCACAAAATCGCAAGCGCGTATACATAAGTTGTATGTAGGCTACTTACACAGCGGCGACGCTACCCGCCGCGCACCGCTGCTACAGAGTAGAGCAGGGTAGAGCAGGGTAGAGCAGAGTAGAGCAGAGGAGAGCAGAGGAGAGCAGAGGAGAGCAGAGGAGAGCGGAGGAGAGCAGAGGAGAGCAGAGGAGAGTAGAGGAGAGGAGAGGAGAGAGAGGCGAGTTAAGAATGTATTGCGCAGGGCAAAAGGGACAAAGAGGTCATTGGAGACAATGCTAGACGGTGATTCTCCACGTCTGCCTGACTTCAACAGGCCTCTTGCAACGTTGGATCATAAGAGGCTGGACACACTATCGGATATTGATCTCTCAGGTGATTGTGATGGGGAAGAAATAGACGATTCACACAGTGACGTCAAGGATGATCAGGATAGTATGGAGGTGGATCAGGATTTTTCTGTGTGAACGGGGATAATGATTTTGTTGGGGTTGAAATTATGGTGGAATCATCTTTGTTTCCTTATTACTATGAGCTGTCCTTCGGAACTGGAATTTGCATGAAACCTATAACTTTATGAAATTGTATCGAATGCATAATAATGATAACGGCTGACTTATACACCCAATTTGGTCACAATGTTCATAACGCAGGCACATTGATCATACTCTTAAGCCTGAGATGACTTCCAAACCCGCCCATTTGTGCTGTGCTATATTGTGCTTTGATTCCATTTAAATCCCACCATCACGCTCATCTCTGATCATGACATATGCAATGGTGTTGATACATCGTGGAGGTCGAGTCTCCCACCTTCAGCGACCGTCTCTCAGATCTCCTCACCCATCTCCCTGCATATATGTCTCCTTATTTTCACCTACTCACTTGACTCTTCTTGCCCACATCTCCTCTCTCACCGCACCTCCTCTCTCATTCCTCCTCCCTATATCTGTTCACCTAGTCACTTCATGATGAAACTTCTATGTACAGACGCTATCTAGCTATTCCAGCCCCTAAACCCATATTCTTCAGAATTGAAAGTTGATACTCTAAAAGAAAGCTACCGTGACATGTGATAATTATCCAATTGTCATTCGCATTGCTCTCATAGTCTATCCCTTCCTGGCAATGATAGCATGTTGTATGAGAGTTTTCATTTCTATATTCAGCGGCATATTAATATATGATTGGCCGAGTCCACATTTAGGTGTTCTGCAAGCGTGAGAATCTGTGAGTTAACCAGCGGTGTGGCTGTGTTGTTGCGTTGCAACGGATGAAAAGTGAAAAACCAAAAGTGCAAAAGTTTTTTGTCCATCCATGTACAGATGCGTTGCCGTAGCTCATGGTTACAAAGTACTGGTTTATAGGATTATATAGCATTTATCTACAGTCTAGATAGTGGATGTTTCTGGCTATGTGTTTCTGGCTAGTGTATCTCTGGCTATGTATCTCTGGCTATGTATCTCTGGCTATGTATCTCTGGCTATGTATCTCTGGCTATGTATCTCTGGCTATGTATCTCTGGCTATGTATCTCTGGCTATGTATCTCTGGCTATGTATCTCTGGCTATGTATCCCCGGCTATGTATCTCTGGCTATGTATCCCCGGCTATGTGTCTCTGGCTATGTATCTCTGGCTATCCTGCTATCCAGCATCCACCACCCTCCACCACCCTCCACCACCCTCCACCACCCTCCACCACCCTCCACCACCCTCCACCACCCTCCACCACCCTCCACCACCCTCCACCACCCTCCACCAGCGCTTACCATCCGTCAGCGTCTACCACCATCCACCTGCAGCGTCTACCACCATCAACCGCGCATTATAAGCGGAAACATTTTATCTCATCATTTCTTATATTATCTCATCTTATCACATCTTCTCTTGAACCAAGCTAGCTTACGTCATCTTATCTTATCTTATCATATTATATCTTAATCTTATCATATCTTATCTTATCCAATCTTATCTCAATCTAGACTACACTCGAACTGAAACGATAAAAAAAACACACGCTCGCGCTCGGTAAGCAGTAGATACATGTATATACATAGCTCGCTGCGCATGAAATATCAATATGTCTTTTAAGTATGGTGCTGGTTTCATATGGTGCTAATTTCATATTCTCATATTCTCATATTCTCATATTCTCATATTCTCATATTCTCATATTCTGATATTCTTATATTCTTATATTCTTATAGTTTCGTTTACCTGGTTACCTGGTTACCTGGTTACCTGGTTACCTGCTGTGAATTCGTGACTTCATGACTTGATAATAGTGCTCGTTTACCTGGTTACCTGGTTCTTCATTTCATTTTTTTTTTTCACCCTTCTTTTATTTCCATCCCCTCAAATCCCAGCCCCGAAATCCCAGCCCCGAAATCCTAATAATGCAAAATGCGGGGTGGGGTATACTCCTGCAGCACAATCAATATTTCTTTTTTTTCAAAAATAAAAATAAAAACAAAGAGGACAGTTTCTGCAAGGAAAACAAAAATATTTATCCCAGCAAGCAAAAAAAAAAAAGAAAAAAAAAAAACAAAACAGTTTATCCGGCGGGGTAGGGTAGGATAGGTTACGGTGGCGAATCTCGATAGCTTAGGGTTAGCTTAGCTTAGCTTAGCTTATTTATACATGGGCATGTAGGGTATGCACATCGCACTTCACCTTGGCGCTTTCTAACCGCCAACTTTTCGCTTAATTTTCCTATTTGGGAAATTCTACAGAAACATCACGGCTTCAAGCCCCCCCCCTATCCGCGGCCCTGGCTCTCCACCAGCCCGCAGGCATGCTCCGCTTTGGGGAGACGTCCTCTCTCCAGCGGCATGCCCCGATTCCCTCCACTCCGAAACCCAGCGGCCAACCAGACACGGCATCTTTGGCACCGCCCGCTCCGTCCCTCCTGGTACCCCCACTCCGATGGCCATCAGAGGCTCTTCCGCAGCACACGCTCGCCTCCAACAGGCAGTTGGAAAACGAGCCCAAGCCACCCAGCCCTTCGAAGAGGAAGGCCCCGCGTGTGAAAAACGCGAGAAACGCGGTGACGACGCGCCCACGGTCGTGTCTGTCATTAACCCTGAGTACATTCTCAGCCTTGGTAAGAGGCTGGATGCCCTGGACAAACGCGTCCCCGCCCTGGAAGAAGAGGTCACGCGCCTCCGCACTGTTAATCGTGAGCTTCGCGACCGCCTTAACGAGGCTCTCGCCAGACCCGCCCCGCCCGCCCCCAGACCATCCCTGTCACGGCACACGGCTGACGAGCCGTTGTGTTGCGTCATCATGTTGTCGTGGTTGTTGATTGACAACGTGCCGTTGTCTTGCCGTGTTGTGTTGCCGTTGTGTTGTTGTGTTGTTGTGTGTGCCGTGCCATGTTGACTGAGAGAATGATTGATGATGGATGACGTACCACGAGCTGGAGAGCTGTGGCGTCGCAGTTGAATCGATGGAGAACGGAAGCTCATGTAGCGATGATTGTATGACGGCCCAGCAAGAGTGCTGGCCGCCCCTTTGTACATAAGGAGGCTTGCCTCCCCGTTGTCGAGATTCTCCATCGAACGTCTTGTGTCTTCTCCTGACTCCTAATATAAGAATTCCTCTCCTAAGTCCTACGTCACTCTTGTCCTTGTCCCTGTCCCTGTTTAGTGTGCCGTCCGTCTGACGAGCACTTCGGTCCTTGTCCTGCCGTTCCCCGTTCCGGAACCTGCCTAGTCCCTCTTTCCGGTAGTGTTCAGTGTGTCCCTTGAACGTCCGTTCTCGTGTCCCTGACATTACGTTCGATCGATTAACTATTCAACCGACACGCATGAACCGCACCGGTTCTGCCTGGACCCACGCACTAAAGCAAGCTCTTGAAACGCACACCTTATACGAAACCTTTGGGATCCCCGACAGATTCGCTGGCGCAGTGCGAAGAACCGTCCGACGAGCAGAAAATAACTGCTACCTTGTGGTCCGCTGGCAACTCCAGGACTACACCTATCAGGAGCACATCCGCCGCACCATCAGACTCAAGCCAATCCTCAGAGCCCGCCAGGATGCATATTAAACTTATTGACGAAGGCCACTGGCAACAAATTGTAAACGCCGCCGCCATGACCCAGTTCCCCGACGGCCATGAACCGCTCACCTTTACAAAACAACTCGCACAATCCATTTTAGACGCTCAGGACCACCCCACGGGTTACCTCCTAAACGACCTCACGGAAACCCCCGGCTCTCGTAACAGCACTCGGGTATCCAGCCCTGTCGCCTCCCGCGCTCCGGAAGCTCCCACCCCTGCTCCCATTCCCCCTGTCGTGATCCAGACTGGCTCCGTCCAGGTCTACCCGAACGGCCCAGAACCAGCACCGCGAGCCGCCGCACCCCCTACCACAGCCGCAGCCGCAGCCCCCGCCCCCGCGATAATCGCACCAATTCCTAGACCCCCCCCCCCGTGACCCCGAGATCCTCCTAACCCCGGAGGAGCAAGCCGATACAAACGAAATCCACTACTACGAGAAAGAACTCACCCGCCAGCGTGAGCTAATCAACGCGCTACTCGCCTCCCCCGGCATCCGCGTAACCGGAGACAAAATCTCGGATCCGCCAACCTTCGACGGGTCCAACAGGGAGGACCTCCGCCGCTTTGTCTCCTTGCTTCGTATCAAGTTAGTGAGCGATGAACTACGTTTCCCGACCCCCCATAAACGGATTTCTTACGCCATGGGCCGCCTCCGCGGACGCGCCCTGGACCAAATTCTTCCTTACATCAAGGAAAACGGCAACCGCTGGGCTCTCAACGACGTCGAGGACGTCATTAAAATTTTACAACGAACCTTCGGAGACCCGGACGAGCGCGCAACGGCTCGTTTCAAACTACAGAATCTCCGACAGAACAACCGCGAATTTTCGGACTACTACGCAGAGTTCTCCCGTCTAGTCGCAGAGTTAGGCTGGGACGAAGCCGCCACCATGGATGCCCTGCGTAACGGCCTGTCCCTTGAGCTACACGAGAAGTTGGTTGGTGCCCCGCCCACCACCACGATGCACGAATTCGTCGAGCAGTGTCAAAAATTGGACTCCCAATTAAGGGCACTTGAAAACCTCCGCAAGCTGCGTACCAACCGCGGCCAAGTTAAGACCACTACCACCGCCACCCCCACCACCAGTCGCCCCACCCCCGCTACCCAAGCCACCACCGCCTCCTCCAGCAAGCAAACCCCGGCCCAAGGACCCCGTCAGAAACTGTCGGCACAGGAGCGCGCGACCCGCCTATCAGAAGGACGTTGCCTCTACTGCGGTGGCCTCGGCCACATGGCTGCGTCGTGCCCCGCCCAGACGAATGTTAAAGTGGCGAGCGTGGAATTAGTGGATGCTGAAGAAGAAGTGTCGGGAAAAGAATAAACCAGCTGCAAGAAGATGGCTCTGCCACTGGTGGGAATACTATTATTGCTGATACATTGCTATTATCGGGCGCAAGTTTTACTGGAAAGTTAGAATGCAAACACCTTGTCCTCTCCTGTTCCTTGTTTTCCAATAACCGCTCCGTGAAAACAGTAGCGCTCGTTGACTGCGGCGCCACTGGTATCGCCTTTGTTGACCGCAATTTCGCCCGCCATCACAAACTCCCCCTAACCCCCCTATCCACCGCCCGAACGGTCGAAGTTATCGACGGCCGCCCCATATCCTCAGGAAAGATAACACACCTCGCCCAAGTAGAGTGTACCATCAACGGTCACTCGGAAACCCTTCCTATGTTTGTCACCAAGCTGGGTCACTACCCGGTGGTGTTGGGTATCCCCTGGTTGAAGAAACACGATGTAACAATAAGCTTCAGTTCCAACACTGTAAGCTTCGACTCCGATTACTGCCTAAGGAACTGCACCCCGTTGCCTGTAAGCACAACCGGTGTCGAGGTCCTGGACTCGAGGCCCCCTCCCGCTGTCCACGAGCCCGACACAAACCCCATGCCGGAGTTAGAAGACTCGGTCCCCGACCCCCCGGAAGAACCCCCAATAGAGATCTCAAGTCTAACCATCTCCGACTTCAAAGAAATGGTACAAGACGAAAGCCTGACAGTGTTCTCGCTATCGTTGGACGAGATCACCGTCGCCCTACAAGACAAGCCCCCCCTCACGGATGACGAACTGAAAGACATGATCCCCGAAGAGTATCATGACTACCTCGATTTATTTAAAGAGGTCAACGCGAAGGAACTTCCCCCGCACCGGCCCTACGACCACAAGATCCCACTGAAAGAGGGATTCGTCCCCCCCTTTGGCCCGCTATACTCGCTGTCACGAAACGAGTTGCAGACGCTGAAAACGTGGCTCGATGAGAATTTGGAGAAAGGATTTATACAACGCTCCCAATCACCAGCCGCCTCGCCGATATTATTCGTGAAAAAATCAGACGGATCCCTACGCCTGTGTGTCGACTACCGAAGACTGAATGAAGGTACCGAGAAGAACCGGTACCCGCTGCCATTGATACAGGAAACGATGATGAATCTTTCCAAAGCTCAATACTTCACGACCCTTGATGTCCGCAGCGCTTATAATCTTATCAGAATGGCAGAGGGCGAAGAATGGAAGACGGCCTTCCGCACACGGTACGGCCTGTTTGAATCGAAAGTGATGCCTTTTGGGCTCACCAACGCGCCTGCCGATTTCCAGGCATTATAAATGATGTCCTGAGACCATACCTAGACCAGTTTTGTACGGCATACTTGGACGATATCCTCGTATTCTCCGAAACAAAGCCCGATCACACCGCACACGTCCGAAAGATCTTGGAACGACTCAAACAAGAAAAACTGCACTTGAAGCCAGAGAAGTGTAAGTTTGCTAAGGCAGAAGTACAGTACCTGGGCTACAACATCGGCCGCGACGGCGCGCGCATGATGGATTCCAAAGTAGCCACAGTGAGAGATTGGAAGGAACCAACCAATTTGAAACAGGTCCAAGAGTTCCTGGGCTTCGCGAATTTCTACCGAAGATTTATCAAAGACTACTCAAAAGTGGTCTCCCCGCTTACAGCTCTGACCAAAAAGAAAGATGGTAAAGCAATCCCCTTTGTCTGGGGTAAAGATCAGCAGAGCGCCTTCGACCGATTGAAGGACGCATTTACATCAGCACCCATCCTCAAGCACTTCGACTACGAGAAACCGATTGTAGTAGAAACAGACGCATCTGACTATGTGTCCGCTGGAGTTTTATCACAATACGACGACGATAACGTGTTACACCCCGTCGCATTTTATTCCAAGAAGCATTCCCCGGCAGAATGTAACTACGAAATCTACGACAAGGAACTACTGGCAATAGTTCGTTGTTTTGAGGAATGGCGTCCCCACTTAGAGGGCTCCGCCTTCCCTATAAAAGTATTGACGGATCACAAGAATCTTGAATACTTCATGACGACCAAGCTGCTGAATAGACGACAGGCACGCTGGTCCGAGTTCCTGTCTCGGTTTAACTTTGTGATCACCTATCGACCGGGAACGTTGGGAGGAAAACCGGACGCCCTGACAAGAAGAGCCGCCGACCTCCCGGAAGAAGGAGACGAACGCATACTGGCGAACCAGCAAGCTGTTCTGAAGCCACAGAACTTTCAGTTATGCATGACCCCGCCAATGAAACTCGCACCTTCCGAAGTAGACCTCCTGTTCACAGAGGGCTACAAGACAGATTCATTCCCCAACCGAGTGTTGGGAATGCTGGAAGATGGCACACAAATCTGTAAGGACATATCGCTCGCCGATTGCTCCGTGTTGGAGAACAGATTGTACTACCGAGATTGCCTCTATGTCCCCGCGCTGGATAAGCTACGATTGAAACTTCTGCAAGATCACCACGACCCCCCCACCATGGGACACCCGGGCCGTGCGAAGACTTTCGAACTCCTCGCCAGGAATTATTACTGGCCCTCGATGAGAAAAGATGTGGACCAATTCGTCCGGAATTGCCACACCTGTAAAAGAACAAAGGCTACCCGCCACGCACCCTATGGAACCCTGAAGCCCCTACCGGTCCCACACCACCCTTGGCAGAATATATCGGTGGATTTTGTTACTGGACTACCGACATCAGAAGGCTTCGACGCAATATGTGCGATCGTTTGCCGACTAACGAAACAGCGGCACTTAGTGCCCTGTCATTCCACGATAGACGCAGAAGGCTTCGCGCAACTCTTCCTGGAAAACGTGTTCAAACTACACGGCCTGCCAGACACAGTAGTGTCCGACCGCGGTCCGCAATTTGTGGCCCATTTCTGGAAACACTTGGCGAATTGCATGGGTATCGAAATTGCCACGAGTACGGCCTTTCACCCCCAAACCGACGGCCAAACAGAGAGAATTAACGCGGTTACGGAGCAATATCTCCGCGCGTACGTCTGTTATTTACAAGACGATTGGAGGAAATTTTTACCCATGGCAGAATTTGCTGCAAATAACCAAGTATCGGATACAACGTCGCTGTCTCCGTTCTACGCTATATATGGTCGACACCCCAAGTGCTCATTCGAACTGGAAATCAGGACCGACAATCCTGAAGAAGTGAAAGCGAACGAGGTAGCGGAAAGGATGTCACACATCCATGACGTCTTACGTTCGGAAATGAAATACGCCCAAGCCCGCCACATAGAAGCCGCCGACAATTCCCGACTCCCCGCGCCGGTCTTCAAACCAGGAGACCTGGTATGGCTGGACGCCCGTAATCTGAGAACCCGCCGCCCCTCAAAGAAACTAGAAAATAAACACCTAGGCCCCTTCACCGTGTTACGGCCTATTGGATCCCACGCCTATGAATTGGATATACCGGAGACCATGAAACACCACAGGACCTTCCCCGTGTCCCTACTAAACCCAGCCCCTTCGGACCCCCTCCCTGGCCAGATTATTCCACCGCCCCTACCGGTAGTAGTAGACGGCGAAGAAGAATGGTTCGTGGATGAAATTCTGGATAGCCGTTGGTCAAGAGGAAACCTGCAGTACCTCGTCAAGTGGACCGGCCATGACTCCCCAACCTGGGAACCGGAAACGAACCTATCCGAAACTGAGGCCGCCGAGAGATTTCACCAGTTATACCCAGACAAACCTTCTCCTCTCGTAGGAACTCGAGCCTAACGGGGGGGGTACTGTCACGGCACACGGCTGACGAGCCGTTGTGTTGCGTCATCATGTTGTCGTGGTTGTTGATTGACAACGTGCCGTTGTCTTGCCGTGTTGTGTTGCCGTTGTGTTGTTGTGTTGTTGTGTGTGCCGTGCCATGTTGACTGAGAGAATGATTGATGATGGATGACGTACCACGAGCTGGAGCGCTGTGGCGTCGCAGTTGAATCGATGGAGAACGGAAGCTCATGTAGCGATGATTGTATGACGGCCCAGCAAGAGTGCTGGCCGCCCCTTTGTACATAAGGAGGCTTGCCTCCCCGTTGTCGAGATTCTCCATCGAACGTCTTGTGTCTTCTCCTGACTCCTAATATAAGAATTCCTCTCCTAAGTCCTACGTCACTCTTGTCCTTGTCCCTGTCCCTGTTTAGTGTGCCGTCCGTCTGACGAGCACTTCGGTCCTTGTCCTGCCGTTCCCCGTTCCGGAACCTGCCTAGTCCCTCTTTCCGGTAGTGTTCAGTGTGTCCCTTGAACGTCCGTTCTCGTGTCCCTGACAATCCCGCCCCACCGCGCAAACCACCGCCGCTCCGCTCCGCCCCCCTGTTCCGATAGTGTGAACCTGGGCACAGCTTCGACTATGCAGAGGCTTATCCGATTGTCTCTCAAGTGCTTCGTCCTCAGTGTTGACAGACACTTCGTTCCCAAGAACAGACAGACACTTCGTTCCCAAGAACTAATAGAGCTTATCCAAAGATAAAGCTAGGAAGAGAATTAATCGATCACAGGCGGAATAAACTTAAGGGTTGTCTTCGGAGGTATTCGTTGGTGTAAATAGGTATCGTTGCGTAGAGGATCAAATGGTTGATGATGGAGGAGAGAGAGGGAAGACAAAGGCTCTTTTATAGACTTTCGTCTACAAGTTCGCCCAGACTTCCTAGGGAACCAATTTCCAAACTGAGCCTAGGAGATAAGACAAGAGTCATTGCTGAGACGCATCTGCTGATAGATTGCATCATACGAAGTGCGTAATCATATTGATTACTTGCTTGCATGATACTTGCTATCGTCAGACTAATCCTTGACATTCCTCTCTGTACTACCACACCTTCCAATCAGGTGTCAGGGTTATGAGTCATATGGGAGGGCAACTCCGCTTGACTGCATAATGCATGAACTCCTCTGACAAATAACATGTGAGTCATTTATCTTGTGAGTCGTGCTATCATAGATCTCCCTAGAGAATCTCGATTGCGAATGGAGGAATCTGACATCATAAGGCATCCATGCCCTACCGGAGTGGATCACTCCGACACATTCCTGTGTGATGTCATTATGGCTCCACCTGCGCGCACTTGCGCGCAGCCACACCCTGGTGTGGATGCAAACGCCGAGCTGTTCCTTGGTTGGTAGTCAATAGCCTAAGGGCGCGTCATATCGGTTCCACCAAACAGTTTCCTTGAGAGGGTTGCATGCTTATGGACGTCGTCTCATGCCTTAGCAATCTTGACCCTTGTCCATAGCCCCACTCCTGTTTGCCGACTAGACTCTGCCTTGTCTTCCTGGCTGACCATTCACCCAACTAAGTAACACCGGATGATTTCGTCGCACCGCTCTGCACATCCTTGGAACTCTCTTCCGATGCAGACCCCTGTGTAGCCGTGAACTTCCGAACACTCCTCAAGTATAAGGAGGTGTCCTTTCGTCTTCGTCTTCGTTTCTCCATCAGCGTCGTTCGTAGTTGCTCAAGGGTAAGTCGACACCCATGAGGTAAGTGTTCCCCAATCTCTTCTCTTCTGAATCCTCCCAAACTGACATTGAATAATAGTTGCGACGCCTCGGGCCGGGATCCTCGTGAGGTCCTATCGGAAAGTCACGAATCACGTGACGTGGCTTGTCGGAGCTCCTCTGGGGGTTCCGGCCCGGGATACTAATCTGACTATTCATTCTCTGTCGAGTTTGCCATATTCTCCATTGCGTTATATATGATACCAATTCTATCCTCACACATTTTAGGGTGGGACACCACCTCTCCCCTGTTCAAGCTTCGTCCCGAAGCTCGTAGTTCATCTTTCTGTGACCGCACCACGCCGTAGCCTAGTGACTTAAGTGATCAATTTTGGATGTAGTCCTCCAGCCCCTACATCCTACTACCAACTCTACCTGATGAAAACCACATGGGAAAAACATCAAGCATTAGTCTTTGAGTCGGTAGTCCCTCGGAGAATCAGGATACTTGAGATGGAAATCTCTTAGCTTCTCGTGACCTCCTACTGAAAAGTTGTCGAAGGGTTCTGCCGTCCAGTCTTTCTTGTTGGGCCACCCTAGCCATTTGACGAGGTAAAGTACTCTGCTGCCTGATTTGTAGCTGCTCATAATTTCGTCTATGTCGTACTCCTCGCTTCCCTCAACATCGTCTGCTTCCCGAAGAATTTCGTTTGGGTCTGGTGGAGCTCTGGTTCCAGTGTGAACCTGGGTATTGAGGCTTTCAATACAGAGGCTTCTTCGATCAGTTCGTCTTCGTAGAAAAGATATTCAACACATAGATTTTCCCAAAAGCTAGGAAGTAAACTAATCGATCACAGGCCGAAAAAACTTAAGGGTCTCTTTCGAGGTAACTGGTGTAGATAGGTGTTGTCGTAACAAGAGATCAGGTTGCTGATGATGGAGGAGACGGTGGGAAGACTTAGGGTCTTTTATAGACTTTCGTCTACAAGTTCGCCCAGACTTCCCAAGGGAACCAACTTCCAAACTAAGCTTAAGAGATAAGACGTGAGTCAATTCTTTGACAAATCTGCTGATGGCTCGCATCATGCTGCATGCGCAATTATATTAATTGCTCACTTGCATGATAACCTTCGTGTCAGATTAATCCTTGACATTCCTTGCCGTGCTACCACACCTTCCAATCAGATATTGGGGTTAAGCGCCTAGTGGAGGGTGACTCCACTTGAGCGCATAATGCAGTGACTCCTCTGATAATGACATGTGAGTCATATATCTTATGAGTCGTCTTGATCATAGATCTCCCTAGAGAATCTCGATTGCGAGTGAAGGAACCTGACATCATAAGGCAGACTATGCCTTACCGGAGCGCACTGCCCCGTCACATTCCTGTGT